>VZQC01006754.1:4528967-4551467 GCA_009823505.1 Rhizomys pruinosus
AAAAGAAAGAAAAAAAAAAAAAAAAAAAAAAAAAAAAAAAAAAAAAAAAAAAAAGAAGGAAATAAAAGGAGGGGCCAAAAATAAATAAATAAATAAATAAATAAATAAATAAATAAATAAATAAATAAATAAAAAAGGAGGAGCCTAGCAGAAGAAAATCGGGCCATTGGGGCATGTCCTAGAAGGCATATTGGGACCCCAGCACCTCTGCATTCCCTCCTTGTGCTTACTAGTCTGCATAGTGAACAGGTTTCCTCCACCACAGGCTTCCACCATGCCTCACCCCAGTTCCTAAAACAACAGGAACTCAAATCATGAGCCAAGACAAACCTTTCCCCTTTACTTAGCTTTACCTCACAGGTAGTCTGCCACAGGGACGGGAAGTTGAGCCACAAAATACCTAAATGGCAAAGGCTCTTACCACACATCATACTGTCAAAATAGAAACTGCTCACTCACCACAGTGTAGACCCCACTTGGCAAGGAGTAGAAGGAGAACGAGCCGTCTTCTTTGGAGACTGCATAGCACAGATACACCAGGCTCTCATCCTGAGCCTGGAACCCAGGCACTGGGGACATATTGCAGCCCAGGACATCCTGTCAGGGGAAGAAACGATTCCTTTCCCATTTCCACATTCCAATTATCTACCAGCCACACCAGAGGCCAGGCCAACTTTTATAGGTTGATGCATTTACTTTTCCAACTCTAAGATGGATTTGTGCATGCAAAGGGAAAACAAATCTTTACATTCAGCTTTAAAAGCTAAAAATGAAGGACTGTAGAGATGGCTCAGTGGTTAAGAGTAGTGGTTGTTCTTACAGAAGAGCTGGGTTTGAATCCCAGCACCCACAGAGTAGCTAACAACCGTTCATAACTCCAGTTCTAAGGGATCCAATACCCTCTTTTGTCCACAGGCATTGCACCACACAGGTACACTTACATACATGCAGATATAACACTCCTACACATACATGCAGACATAACACTCATACACATACATGCAGACACAACACTCATACACATAAATCACAAAAATAAGAAGACTGGTTCAGGAAGGGAGGTGATGGCCCAGATCCCACAGAGCAAGAGGCCCTTGTCAGAACCTGAAGTGCGACATGAACCCAGTTCTGTCTGGTCAAAGCCTGAGCACTTCCCTAAACTCCACTGCCTCCAGTACGAACGGCCAGCGGAGACGTACAGTGTTCTTAACATCAAGGCCATCAACTATCTCATGCTGGCACACTCAACAGTAGCACCCCGCCCACTACTACTCTTTGGGACTTTGCTTTCCTACACTTACCTCTGTGGTCACTGAAGTAGAGAAGAGAAGAAACTTCACCCCTTTCATAGGCTCCCCATCACTTCGGACAGAGCCAGACACATTGTAGCCAGCCACTACCAGGGGACCAGCAGCGTTTGCATTGGAGTTGGTCACACGCACTGTGGTGCTCGCCTAGGAAAGGAAAAGGTTTTAAACTTAAAAAAAAAAAAAAAATTGTCTTTGAGACAGGGTCTCTTTGTGCCCCAGGCTGGCTGGACTCGCTTGTAGACCAGTGCTGGCCTTGACTCACAAAGATCCAGCTACCCTTTTCTGCTCCAAGTGCTAGGATTAAGGCGTGGCCACTTACCACGCATTCGGCCTTCTTTTAAAGCATTTTTCAGTTTTTTAGTATTATATACATTTTCAACTTTATGCTTTCTGTTTGAATTTTTAAAAAAGCAATTATGATAATGTTGCATAGTTGTTCCTGCATGTCAGTATGTTGCAACTCGTGATGCAGTTTACAAGAGCGCAGGCCAAGGGGCGACCTGATCCCTGATGGTGGTATCCAAGCTGGTTGGAGCTCGCCTCCTTGGGTGTTGGGAACTGACCCGGTCTTCTGTCCCAGCACTAAGCTTAGCCATCACCAGTCTTCTTTCCGCTCCCGCTTCTGGTCATTGCTTTTACTGTGACCTCCCCCCCATGGCTGAAAGGTTTTTCTATTTTTTTTCTTCTTTTTTTTTTTTTTTTAAGTTTTTAAAAAACCTATTTTCCTTTCCTAAGAGCGAGCACGCACAGTGCGTGTGACCAACTTTCATGAAACGCTGCTGGTCCCTGGTAGTGGCTGGCTACAATGGTCTGGCTCGTCCGAAAGTGGATGGGGAGCCTATGAAAGGGGGTTTTTTTTGGAGTTTCTTTGTTCTCTCATCTCTACTTCAGTGACCACAGAGGTAAGTGTAGGAAAGCAAAGTCCCAAAGAGTAGTAGTGGGCGGGGTGCTACTGTTGAGTGTGCCAGCATGAGATAGTTGATGGCCTTGATGTTAAGAACACTGTACGTCTCCGCTGGCCGTTCGTACTGGAGGCAGTGGAGTTTAGGGAAGTGCTCAGGCTTTGACCAGACAGAACTGGGTTCATGTCGCACTTCAGGTTCTGACAAGGGCCTCTTGCTCTGTGGGATCTGGGCCATCACCTCCCTTCCTGAACCAGTCTTTTATTTTTTGTTTATGTTGTATGAGTGTGTGTGTCTGCATGGTATGTGATAGTGTTATGTCTGCATGTATGTTGTAGGAGTGTTATAATTCTGCATGTATGTAAGTGTACCTGTGTGGTTGCAAATGCCTGTGGACAAAGAGGGTATTGGGGGAAAAAATCCCTTAGAAACTGGAGCTTATGAACGGGCTTGTTGTGCTACTCTGTAGGGGTTGGTGGGATTCAAACACCAGCTCTTCTGTAAGAAAACAGCACAGGCTCCTAACCATGGGATCCTCTTAACAGTTCCTTTCATTATTTAGCTTTTAAAGCTGAATGTAAAGATTTGTTTTCGCCTTTGCATGCACAAATCCATGCTTAGAGTTGGAAAAGTTAAAATTTGGGCAAAAATTCAACCTTAATAAAAGTTGGTCCTGGCCTCTGGTGTGGGCTGGTAGATAATTGGCAATGTGGAAATGGGAAAGGAATGCGTTTCTTCCCCTGAAGGATGTCCTGGGCTGCAATATGTCCCAGTGCTGGGTTCCAGGCTCAGGATGAGAGCCTGAGTGTATCTGTGCTATGCAGTCTCCAAAGAAACGGCTCGTTTCTCCTTCTACTCCTTGCCAAGTGGGGTCTACACTGTGGTGGTGAGCATGTAGTTCTATTTTGACAGTATGATTGTGTGTAAGAGCCTTTGCCATTTTAGTATTTTGTGGCTTCAACTTCCGTCCCTGTGGCGACTACCTGTGAGGTGGAAAGCTAAGTAAAGGGCGACAGGTTTGTCTTGGCTCATGATTTGAGTTCCTGTTGTTTTAGGAACTGGGGTGAGGCATGGTGGAAGCATGTGGTGGAGGAGAACCATGTTCACTATGCAGACTAGTAAGCACAAGGAGGGAGTGCAGAGGTGCTGGGTCCCATATGCCTTCTAGGACAAGCCCCACATGCCCGATTTTCTTTTGCTAGCTCCGTCCTTTTTTATTTATTTTATTTTATTTATGTATATGTATTTTCTATTATTTATTTATTTTTGGCGCCCTACTTTTTAATTTCCTTTCTTTTTTTTTTTTTTTTTTTTTTTTTTTTTTTGTCCTTTTCTAGACAGGGTCTCACCTGTAGCCGCCCAGCTGTCCTGGATACTCACTTTGTAGACCACGGCTGGCCTTTGCACTCACAAAGATCCGCCTTTTCTGCCTCCCACAGGGCTAGGATTAAAGGCGTGCACGCACCATGCCCGGCTGGCCCCTCTTTTAAGGTGTCTTTGCTCCTGTAGTGCTCTAGGATTGACAAGTAGAGCTCCAGCAGGGGATGGCCAACCTTTCACATTGCCACATGACCTTGTCATCTTTAATGTATTGGGCCACATCCACAGCTGTTATATGTGGCACTGGCCCACTGACTTTGTGTTGGCTACACCTGTTGGCACACAGGCCTTTAGGGAAGGTTTAAGATCCAAATTGTAGTCTGGTGCTGTGATGGCCTGGGCAGGGGCAGGCAGCTGGTGGGATAGCGACCTTGGAACAACACTTGGAGGACAGTGAAGAATCCTTCTGTTGTTGAAGTCCTGTGAACAGATTCACAAGGACTTAATCTTAATCTGGATTGTTGTGGTACCCTCTTGAATGAGCATGGTGGAGTAATATCTGTTCTACCCCAACAAGCAGCTAAGCTAACTTCTGACCCCACTGATACTCCTGTGGTGTGTTTAGAATCAGATAACGGGAACATTGATGATCCAGAAACATGATGGCATCACAGTGGCAGTGCACAAGATGGCTCTTAGACATCTCACTGTCAGTTCTCAGCAGCCTGTCATATAGGGATTCATCCTATTCTGTCTAATTAACCTTAAGTTATTGATGTTCTAGAAGTTAGGCCATTCATTTAATGTACAAGGTTCATTTTTTTCTTCTTTCTCATTTTTATATTTATGATAAATTTCTCAGCTATAAGATATACTAGTTAGGAGGGGCTGGAGAGATGGTACTACTGCGGTTATAGAGCTCGCGGAACCGTCTTAACAAGAGGGGAAAACCCGGTGTTTCGATCCCCGACGTCACCCACATATGGGGGCGCCAAGACCGTCTGAAATCCAATTCAGGAGAACTCCAGCTTTCGAGGGGAATCCGATACCAGTCTTCTGCACCTCCGCGTGTTGCACGACACGGGTGCAAAACAACACTGCAGCCAGGCCCAGTCAATTCATCCACTACAGTACAAAAATAAAAATTAAATGTAAAACAAAAAATTATAAAAAAATAAATCAATAAAGAAAAAAAGATAGAAAGGATCATAGTTGTTGTGTTTGGGCTTTTGTCATTTTGCCTTTCTGTAAGATTGGTCTCGACTTTGGTGGCCAGCATTGCCTAGATATTGTAGTGGACCAGGCTGACTTCAAATTTGTTGTCTTCCAGCCTTAGATTCATACATACAGGGATTACATGTGTTGTCACCAAGGTTAAGCTCATTTTGTATATAGAGGCTTTCTTGTGATTAATAAATCTGTTCAGAGGGAGGAAAAAAGGATCCAAAAATCGTAAACAAGTACTGAAAGACCAGGTGGCGGCCTGTTTCATCCATGGAGCACTACTTCTTGACGACAGGCTGAGTGTCCCTAATCTAAAAGTCCAAATCTGAAATGCTGCTAAAGATTGATGTGGCATTGAGCCCATATAAGGAAAATTCCTACATTGTACAACAAAATACTAAAACCTAAGAGCCTGCACTAGTCTGTGGGATTTTTTTTTTTTCCCTTCCTGCTTAGCTATTGCGTCCATTCTCAACTCGGCTCACAGGTGCATGTGCAAGTAAGTATTCTGCTTACTGAAAAAACAATTCTATGAGTGTAGAGCATTCTGGTCATAGTGTGTTTCTCTCTCAGGTGTGTAGAAGTCCTCAGCTAGAGCAAAGCTCCTGCTTTCTGATACACTGGGAGTAGCTGGCCACCATTTTCTTGCAGTTTGTTATATTTTGGCTGCTAGACTGGAGGTGGATATTCTGTTGGCTATTTTTTTGTTTTGTTGTTTTGTTTTGTTTTTGTTTTGTTTTGGGTTTTGCTTTTGAGTACAGGGTCTCCTGGTACCTTCAGCTGGTTTTGGTACCTACTTACTATAGATAGGAGGCTGGCCTAGAATCTCCTAGAGAATTGTCGCAACGGTGCTTTGCTCTATCCTGAGTTCAGGGATTAAAGGCCATGCAACACCACACCGACACCTGGCTTATTGTTGCTGGTTCTCTATTCACATCACTCTTCTCCTTTAGGTTCCGTTCTACAGAGAGAGAGAGGATCAATTTGAATGTGGACCTTCCGCGCTTGACTTTACCGTGGAGCATGGACAGCATTGAAGAATTGGAGGTGAGGCTCCGCCCCGTGTTCAGGACAGGTGTTTGGTTCCCGAGCTATGGTGCAGGTGTTGCAGGCATCTTCCCAAATCCCAAAATATTGTGAGGGGGGAAATGGGATCTTGTAATGTATTCTGTGTTAGCTTGGGATTCACCCACCAGATGCTTCTCTTATAATGGCTCTACATCTTGGAAAGAAATTTTCTTCGAGTCCGGGCAGCCCAGCTGTATTCAGTAGAGATTTATTGAGTGCCAGTGGCACATGTGTCCAATCCCATTTGGGATTGTTTCAAGTGCCACAGTCCTTGTGAGAATTCATGTTTTAAATGATAGGAAAGAATGCCTATGCGCTACTGTATTAAAAGGTGATAACACTCTCATCTGGAGTAAACTATAGAGGAGAAAGGAAGCCAGGAGTTGAGGGCAGGTAAGAAGAGCTGAATGCTGACAGCGCCTGTTGTTGAGGAAGCCTCCTGCTGGAGAGGTGGACACTGCCATGGTCATTAAAGAGGGAGGATGGTGACCAAATCATACTGAAACCTGTGGCAAATGCAAAGGTCTTGAGGTAGGAGTATACTTGGAGAGACTGAGGCACCCTGAGGAGGCCGGGGAGGAGTGGAAGGAAGGAAAAAGGAGAGGACTCGGCCCGATGGAGACGGGTTCTGGCGGAGCCTGGTGGGCCGCTCATCATGCTGGGAGGAATTGGGCTGAGCAGAGGGTGGTGTGTTGAGGAAAGCTTGTCTGGGGCACTGTGGACAGGATGGGTGGTGAGATGCTGGCCAGAGAAACTCCTTAGACCCTAGATAGGAAACTAAATGTGTTTTTCATTATTTAAATGGTCTATTTTAAAATTAGCAGAAATTAGGAGATAGTTACTGAACTGGCAATTGTAGATGGATGGCAGCTCCGTAAAGGAACATAGCAGTCTTCCCTAACATTTGGTACCAAGCAATTCCGGTTTGTTTATTGACAAAATTACATTTTTTTTTTATATAACATACTGAAAAACACTGTGCTAAAATAGCGCAGACTCAAAGGAGCTGGCTNATTGTAGCTCTTTTTTTTTATTTTTTTTAAGATTTTATCTTTTAATTATGTCGGTGGTGTTGTGTTGTGTTGTGTGATGTATATTGATGTGTGGCTATCCTGCACATGAGTATCAGTTGCCCATAGCGTAAGGCGGAGAAGAGGGAACGCAAAATTACCTTTGATAGATGCCTGATGTGGTGTCCTGCAAATTCTATCTCTTGTCCAGAGTTCTTATAGAGGGGAGGAATATTGGTGATCTGTGTGTTTTAGAATTATTTTTAAAACCCATTCATGGTACCCAAATGGGCCCTGTAACTTGAAGTGCGTAGAATATGAATAGTCTAGGTTTCTGTTTTAAAATAAAAATAAAGACTCATATATTAAAGTTTAATTATTTTATCTAATTCTTTTTTTTTTTTTTCTTCTCTTTTTTTTGTGTGTGTAGTTTTATGTCTTCTGTACTTTTCTGTATGGTTTAAACAAAATATTCTGTTTGTTCATGTAACGTATAGTCATAACTGAATGATTAAGAATTATTCTTTTCAGATTTTTTTTTTTTTTTTTTGTCTTTTTGAGACAGGGTCTCTTGTAGCCCCAGGCTGGCCTGGACTCGCTTTGTAGTTACCTAGTGCTGTGCCTTGAACTCCACAAAGATCCACTACCCTTTCTCTCCAAGTGCTAGGATTAAAGGCGTGGCCCTAGCCAGCATCGGCCTTCCTTTAATAGCATTTTTCAGGTTCTTTTAGTATTATAAGTTTTCAACTTTTATGCTTTCTGTTTGAATTTTAAAAAACAATTATTGAAAATGTTGCATGTTTCCTGCATGTAGTATGTTGCACTCGTGCATGTCTGTTTACAACAGGGCCAGACAAGGGCGACCTGAGTCCTGCTTGCGTTACAAGCATGGTTGGCGCTCCTTGTGTGGTGTTGGGAACTGAACACCGGTCTTCTGTCCCGCCTAGCTTCAGCCTCACCGTCCTTTTCCTGGCTCCGCTTCTGGTCTCCGCTTTTACCTGTGCACCTCCCCCCCCTGTGTGAACGGTTTTTCTTTTCTTCAAAAAAAAAAAAAAAATCTGAAAAGAATAATTCTAACATTCAGTTATGACTATACATTTGACAAATTAAACCAAACAGAAAATCATTTTGCTTTTCATAGAAAAAATAAGTTTCATAGAAAAAAAGAAGTTTCACTGGATAAAAGTGAATTAAAATCATTTATGTATGAGTCTTTTTTATTTTTATTTTAAAAAAGAAACTCTAGCTTATTCATTTCTACGCACTCAAGTTACAGGGCCCATTATGTGGGTAATATTCTAAAACACACAAGAACGAATATCTCCTTATAAGAACTCTGGACAAGAATAGAGATTGCAGGACCCACATCAGGCAGTTCCAAGGGAATTTGATTCCCTCTTCTGGCCTTGATGGGCACTGTACTCATGTGCAGATAGCCACACATGCATACATCACACACACACCACACAGACATAATTAAAAGATAAATCTTAAAAAAAAAAAGAGCATACAATAGAATGGACAGTGCAGATAGCATACAGTGCTTAGCAGAAGGCAGACTGCCACCTCACTGCAACAGAATGGCAGCAGTCTGGAGGGAAGCAAGGAGCCCTGCAGAATAAAAAATGCGCTCGGCTGTAAAAAGCACAACCTTGTATTAATAAAACTCATATTCCTTTATGTACACAATTAACATATAAGGCAAATCTAAAATTGGTTCTATGTAAATCATTATGTATGTGGAAGCTTTTGAGTTTTGAATGTTGCTCCACAAGAGAAAAACCCTGAAACTCACAAGTTATAAATCCTAAATACTGGGCCGGGGAGACAGCTCAGTTGGTAAAGGCATTTGCCACCAAGCCTGACAACTGTGTTTGATCTCTGGACCCACACGATCAAAGCTGAGAACTGACTCCTACAAGTTGCTTCTGATACACGACCCTCAACATTTAAATGTAATAAAAATATTTGAACAATATATACTATGTATGACTTGATGTTAAACTATACTATCAATTAAGAATGCATACAACCTGTGACAACTGTAACACTTCATCATCCTTTATGTAAAAAAAAAAATTTATTTTTACTTTATGTGTGTAAATGTTTGGCCTGTGTATATGTAATGCACCATGTAATGCCCATAGAGGCCAGAAGAGAGCATTGGATCTCCTAAAACTGGAGTTTGGGCCACTGTTACCTGCCATGTGGGTGTGGGAATCAAACCTGGGTCCTCTTCAAGAGCAGCCAATGCTCTTAACCGTTGAGCCATCTCTGCAAGCCCCTGAATCTTTCCGTCTTTGAAAGTGGTGCTAAAGAAGGAACCCAAGGCCTCCTACAGGCTGGGCCAGGGCTCTACCACTGAACAACAGCCCAGTCCTCTACACCTTCAGCATCTTATCTCAACTTATTTTTTCATAACTGTTATAAAAATCCACCTAGTTGACTTCATCCTTTTTGAATTTTTCACAGGAAGACGACACTGTCACCTAAAACTAAAGCCAATGGCAGTGGCAGCAGACGTGGCAGGGGAGACTCCCCACCGACTCCCCACCCTCAGCACCTCTGATTCTTTAGAGCCACCTAGAGAAATTCTGACCTTGTTTCACATCCTAAATTCAAAGTCTCCACCTTTATCCCCAAAGTAGAACAACACTGGCGCAGCCACAGACAGCTCGAATGCTCACCTCCTTCAGTGCCCAGGTCGGATGAGTAGCGTGGATTTCATAATCTCCAGGAAGAACTTTAAAAAACGCAAACCTGAGAAACACAAAATGCACTTCACTTTAATCCTAGGACTTGGGAGGCAGAGGCAGGTGGATACAGAGTGAGTTCCAGGACAGTTGAGGCTACAGGGAGACCCTGTCTCTAAAGACCAAAAAGAAAGAAAAAAAAAAAAAAGCACTTCACTTTCTCCAAGCAGACAAAAACAGGATGGGAATTGGCACTAACTTCCTATTAGCTACTCAATATAGTTATGTTCTGTCCAAAGCCATGTGCAAGCTGTGTGCTAAGCACTCTCTGTGCACAAGGACACAAGGCAGGTGGCTCTATGTGCTGACCACAAGCCACACTTGCCAGCATCTCCAGTTCTGGCATGAACTCATCTTCTATCAACCACAGGTATCAGCCAGGTCTGATTGGCATGAGTAAGGAGAGGGAAGGAGTCCATGGGCAGGTGTGAGCTTTCATAGCCTTGCAGACTTGGGAGTCCCCTCTCTGCTCTGTATCTGCAGTTGAAGGCGTGATCTCTCAGCCTTCTGCTGCACCACTGCGGCCGCCATGATGGACTATTATCCCTCTGCAATTCTAAGTGAAAATAAACCACTTCGCTACAATAAAACAGAACATGCCAGTGGCTTTGGGCATTTTTTCACACTTAGCCTTTTCTTCATTTCCACTGTGTCCCCATGTTAAGTTCTTAGCATTGTTCATAAAGCGGGGGGGGGGGGGATATGACATGGCAGGCTCTGGAGAGATGGCCTAGCAGTAAAGAGCACCTACTGCTCTTGCAGAGGACCTGAGTTCGATCCCCAGCACCCACATGGCAGCTGAGAACCGTCTTTGACTCTTTCCAGGGGAATCCGACACCCTCTTCTGACCTCCGCAGCATTGCACAACACAGGTGCACAAACCTACATGCAGACAGTATACTCATACACATAAAAAATAAATAAATAAATAAATAAATTTTTAAAAATATTTAAAAAAATAAAAACAAAAACAAAAGAACAAGGGAAAGGAACTTAGGAGGGTCAAGGTGCTGCCTGGTAAGGTCTGTAAGAAATCACAGCTGGAGCACCCTCATTTGAAATCTGAAACCCAAATACTCCAAAATCCAGAATTTTCTGAGTACCAATATTATGCCACAAGTGGCAAATTTTACACCATAAAATTATTCATGTAATATATTATTTAAAATATTATATAAATACCTTCAGCCTACATATTTAAGATATATGTCAAACATAAATGAATTTTATGTTTAGATGTGGGTCCCATCCCTAAGACATCACACTGTATTATGTGGTGAATATAAAGCATCCCTGAAGACTTGTGTTGAAGGACTGGTCCCCAATGTAGTGTTCAGTGGGGCTTTGGTGACTAGCTCATGACCCAATCAACAGAGTAGATTAATGGATTCATGAGGAGACGGACTTTTGGGATGTGGTGGGAACTACTGAAAGTGGGGCCTCACTGGGGGAAGTGTATGGCTAGGGGGCAGGGCCTCACTGGGGGAAGTGGATGGCTAGGGGGCAGGGCCTCACTGGGGGAGGGGTTCTCTCTTGTCTCTTCCTTTCTCTGCTTCCTGTCCTCCAGGAGATGAGTGCCTCCTCTACCACATCCTCCTCCACCACATCCTCCTCCCAGATGTCCTGCCTTGCTTAGGACACAGAAACATGGCAACTAGCAACTAGACCCTGAGACCATGAGACAAGCAGATCTTTCCTCCAATTGGGCACATCTGCGACAAGAAACTAACATATTACATATATGAAAATATTCCAAAATCTGAAAAACTCCACATCTGAAGCATTTCTGGTCCCTAGTATTCTGGACAAGAGATACTCTGGGCCAAGTAAAAAAGCTCCACACTCCTTAAAAAATTAGGACTGGGGGAGCTAGAGAGATGGCTCAGAGGTTAAGGGCACTGGCTGCTCCTGCAGAGGACCTTGATTCACATGGCGGCTAACGACCATCTGTAACTCCAGTTCCAGGGGATCCAACAACCTCTTCTGACCTCCACAGGCATTGCAAACATGGGTATAACTTACACACATGCAGGCAATACATTCATACACATAAAAAAAAAATTTTAAAAAAAAAGATTAGGGACGGGGAGGCACCAATCACAGAAATATTAGTTCAAAACAAAAAATAAAATCAACAATAACATTTTTCAGATGGATAACTTACTCAGAAACTGAGTATCAAGTTCTATGTTGCCATTTTAGACAGTGCTGTGTACTGAAGTGATAATACTTTGAATTATTTCAAAATTATCAGCTCCCAACTATTCTGGTATTCTGATACATTTGTTAACATATACAACTTAAATATCTCCACTACACAGATCAATTATATAAGTCCTTTAAATTCTACTCAGCAAGGTTAATTAAATAATCATCAGGTCCAACTACAAAATGGTTTGGATGTAAGTAATAAAATAGTTTTTTTTTTTTTTTTTTGGCCTTTTCAAGACAGGGTCTCCCTGTAGTCCCAGCTGTCCTGGAAGTCACTCTGTAGACCAAGCTGGCCTTGAACTCACAAAGATCCACCTGCCTCTGCCTCCCAAGTGCTAGGATTAAAGGCGTGCGCCACCACACCTGGCTAAAATAGTTTTTAAACTATAATTGTGCTAACCTATATTGAGTAAACATTTGTTTTTATTTTTTTATTTTCTTGCTCTTTTCGAGACAGGGTCTCCCTGTAGTCCCAGCTGTCCTGGAAGTCACTCTGTAGACCAAGCTGGCCTTGAACTCACAAAGATCCACCTGCCTCTGCCTCCCAAGTGCTAGGATTAAAGGCGTGCGCCACCACACCTGGCTAAAATAGTTTTTAAACTATAATTGTGCTAACCTATATTGAGTAAACATTTGTTTTTATTTTTTTATTTTCTTGCTCTTTTCGAGACAGGGTCTCCCTGTAGTCCCAGCTGTCCTGGAAGTCACTCTGTAGACCAAGCTGGCCTTGAACTCACAAAGATCCACCTGCCTCTGCCTCCCAAGTGCTAGGATTAAAGGCGTGCGCCACCACACCTGGCTAAAATAGTTTTTAAACTATAATTGTGCTAACCTATATTGAGTAAACATTTGTTTTTATTTTTTTATTTTCTTGCTCTTTTCGAGACAGGGTCTCCCTGTAGCCCCAGCTGTCCTGGAACTCACTCTGTAGACCAGGCTGGCCTTGAACTCACAAAGATCTGCCTGCCTCTGCCTCCCAAGAGTGAGGATTAAAGGCATGAGCCATCACACCTGGCTCCAAGTAAACATTTATTAAGCACAAACTGCAGGCCAGACAATTTGAAGCAATAATACTAATTTTCCCAGTAACTCCTGAAATAGGTTTGTTCTTCAATTATCTTCATCTACAAATGAGAAAAACAAAGCATAGAAGGTACCTTGTCCCACCTCAAAAACAGAATGGGGAAGCCTGAATTCAAAACCAGGCTGCTGGGCTGCAGGGCTAGCCACAAAGGTTAAATGAAGGCCTACTAAGTGTCAGGCCTGGAGCAGGGACTTTATAGAGTAAATGATAATCACTCCATCCTGCAAAGTAGGTCAAATGACTCCTACTTCATGAGGATGCAGATCTCTGAAAGCTCAAGTCAAGAGGCCAAATCAAAATCTGAATCCAAAGCTCTCCCACACCCACAACAGCCTGGATAGGCATCAGGACACTACTTACTTTCCACCAGGCTGTGTGACTGTAGACTGGATCTTTGCATCAGCGCCTGTGCTTCTCAAAGACACCTGAACCCCTGCAGGGCCCAAGGGCTGCCCTTTGCTGAGGACCTGTGTGAGGAGTTTAGAACCAGGTGATTGCTCAGCAGTTAAGACAGCATACTGCTCTTTCGAGGGCCCAAGTTTGGTTCCCATGTGAGGCAGCTCACACCTCCGGCCCCAGGGCTCCCATGCCTCTGGGCTCCTCGGGTACTTGCACTCATATGCACATACCCACACAGACACATATGCACACACAAACACACAATTAAAAATAAAATAGGGCTGGAGAGATGGCCTAGCAGTTAAGAGCGCTGACTGCTCTTACAGAGGACCAGGGTTTGATCCCCAGCACCCACATGGCAGCTGAAAACCGTCCTTAACTCCAGTTCCAGGTGAGTCCGACGCCCTCTTCTGACCTCCATGGCATTGCATGACACGGGTGCACAAACCTACATGCAGACAGTACATTCATACACATACTAAAATAAATAAATAAATAATTAAAATAAATAAATCTGTTTAAAAAAAATCACTATTTTGGCCAGGTGTGGTGGCACACGCCTTTAATCCCAGCATTTGGAAGGCAGAGGCAGGCGGATCTCTGTGAGTTCAAGGCCAGCTGGGACTAAAGGGAGACCCTGTCTCAAAGACAAAAAAAAAAAATTTAAATTTAAATTTAAAATATGGGGCCTGAGAGATGGCTTAGTGGTTAAGAGCACTAACTGCTCTTGCAGAGGACCCAGGTTCGATTCCCAGCACCCACATGGTGGCTAAGAACTGTCTTTAATCCAGGCATGGTGGTGCACACCTTTAATTGTAGCACTTGGGAGGCAGAGGCAGGAGGATCACTGTGAGTTCAAGGCCAGCCTGGTCTACAGAGTGAGTTCCAGGCCAGCTGGGGCTATAAGGAGATGCTATCTCAAAAGTAAAATAAATAAAATAAAATAAAATGTATATAAACAAACAAATAAATAATATATATATATAATCACTATTTTATAAACCATTGAGAGAGAAAAATATCCGGGATTCCCCCCTCCACGTAAGAAACCCACATGTGTAAACAGAAGAGGGCCTCACTCTTAACATAAAAAACATTGACTTGAGCCGGGTGTGGTGGCGCACGCCTTTAATCCTAGCACTTGCAAGGCAGAGGCCGGTGGATCTTTGTGATTTCAAGGCCAGCCTGGTCTACAGAGCGAGTTCCAAGACAGCTGGGGATACAGGGACCCTGTCTCAAAAAGACCCCCCCCCCAAAAAAAAAAACACTGACCCCATGAGGACCACACCAGTCAGGAAATGCCACCCTGGGAACTGGACAAAGGGAAGACTGTCTCAGCTGACAGAGAGACTGGGAGCAGGCACTCACACAGAGCAGCACCCTGACTGGACAAAGGGAAGACTGTCTCAGCTGACAGTCAGACTGGGAGCAGGCAGTCACACAGAGCAGCACCCTGACTTGCACTACCCAAGTGTTCCAGAACCCCAAGGAGATTCCTTTCTCCAGAGACACTCTTAGCAGACAAGGCAGAAGCTATGAAAAACCTTAGGAAGGAAACTCCTCTGGAGAGAGCCTCCTGATGCTCAATGTAGGTGCCCTGTGGGTCTAAGTACCCTGCTTCTGGAAAGGCTAAGGAGCTGACAAACATGACAGAGCAAATGCAGAAATGGCAGAGCCCAAGCCAAACCTTTCCGTTCACAGAGAAGCCAGTGAACACAAAGTTGATGTCCCCACCCTTCGTGCAGATGTCGCTCACACCATCCACGTGCAGCTCCACATTGGTTGGCTCTGAAAGAAAAGTAGAGAGAGGCAGGGATGAGCATGAGCGGCGACAGAGCAAGCAGTGCAGGGAGCACATCCCCAGTGCAGGGAGCACGTCCCCAGTGCAGGGAGCACGTCCCCAGTGCAGGGAGCACGTCCCCAGTGCAGGGAGCACGTCCCCAGTGCAGGGACACTTCCCCAGGGCAGGGAGTACGTCCCCAGGGCAGGGACATGTCCCCAGTGCAGGGACACTTCCCCAGTGCAGGGACACGTCCCCAGTGCAGGGAGCACGTCCCCAGTGCAGGGAGCACGTCCCCAGTGCAGGGAGCATGTCCCCAGTGCAGGGACACTTCCCCAGCCAGTGCAAGGAGCACGTCCCCAGTGCAGGGACACTTCCCCAGTGCAGGGAGCACGTCCCCAGTGCAGGGAGCACGTCCCCAGTGCAGGGAGCACACCCCCAGCCAGGCTTTCCTACTTAGCCCTACACCTAACACACACGATTCAAGAACGAAGATAAAGGAGAAGTTAGGAAGAAGCACCCCCACCTCAGAACAGCTGCCGGGTGCCTTGCCACAGAGGGAACTGGCTCAAAGCTTCACAACAGACCTCTGGCCAAGGTGTATGTTAGAGTCTGCTGAGAAGTCACTGAGTGCTGCTCAGTTATTTCTGTTGGGTTTTTGTTCTACTTTGTTTTTCTTCTTTTTTGTTGTGTATGTGTTATATACATGTGTGTGTGTGAAATGTGCAGGCCAGGGGTCAACACTGAGTACTGACCTCTTCCTCTATCATGCCCCACCTTATTTTTGAGACAGGGTCTCTCGCTGAATCTAGAGGACACTGATTCATCTAGGCTGGCTGGCCAGCAGGCTCCAGGGAACCTCATGCCTGTGTGCCCAGCTTTGACATGGATCTGAACTCAGGTCTTCATGCTTACACAGCAAGCACTTTACCAACTGAGCAACCTCCCCAGCTTCCAAGAACCAGAGTTTCTTTTTTTTTTTTTTAAAGCTACACCACACTCACAATTTTTATTGCTCTAGCAATAAAAGCCACAGAGCAGGAGGCATGGCTGTGGACACTCCTTTAAAAATCTTTTTACTATGCAGCTGGAGAGATAGCCTAGCGGTTAAGAGCACCTACTGCTCTTGCAGAGGACCCGGGTTCAATCCCCAGCACCCACATGACGGCTAAGAACCGTCTGTAACTCCAATTCCAGGAAAACTCCAGTTCCAGGGGAATCCAAGACCCCCTTCTGACCTCCGCATGCACTGCATGACATGGGTGCACAGACCTACATGCAGACAGTACACTCATACACATACAAAAATAAATAAAATTTAAAAAATAAATAAATAAAAATCTTTTTACTGAGCCAAAGTTGTATAAGCAACTCAGGCCGGCCTTGAAATCACAGCAATCCTCCTGCCTCGGCATCCCTTAAGCTGAAATTACAAATGTGAATCACTTAAAACTTGCTGAAAGTTACTTTTCTTAAGGCTCTTAATCACAGGAGCCGCATATATACTTTTTCAATAAAATCCAACATCAGGCTCCAGTTGGGAATTTGTAATGCCCTGGGCTGTGTGGACCACGGCAGCTAGACCACCATGGTGGAGAGCGAGGGAACAGCTTTAGCAGCACCTGAAGAACCCTGGAGCTGCAAGCGAAATCTACCCAGCTTGTGCTCACCAGCACTGACACTGACCCAGCTAAGCGGCCTGCAGCAGGCGCTGGACGCGTCCCGCGTGACGTCACCAACACAAGCCCAGAGTTTTACTCACTCACTGAATGTTCGCCAAAGACCAGGCACTGAAATGAGTACATTCAACCATCTGACTATATCAGGAGATAAAGGGATTTACTGATGGGTAAACTGAGAGAAAAGCTAAAGGGGTCTTTCAGGGCCACAGGGAATGTAGCAAAGCTTCAATCCCCCCACGTTAGCTCCAGATTGCCCCATGACCAAATACCCAGATTCAGCCACACTAAACAAGGACCGTGAACTCCGCAGCAACAGAATCCACACGAGGAGGATGTGAACAGTGCACACTAGGTGGGGACAATGGCCTGGAAAGAGGCAGTCACTGCTCGGCTGTGCCAACACTCCAGCTTCCAACCTCACAAATGTGGAGTGCTGAGGTGAGATCTTCTGATATCTCAACATAAATACTGAGTTCATCTTCTTTAGAAAACTGAAGGGTTGGGGCTGGAGCGATGGCCTAGCGGTTAAGAGCGCCGACCGCTCTTGCAGAGGACCCGGGTTCGATCCCCAGCACCCACATGGCGGCCGAGAGCCGTCTGAAACTCCAATTCCAGGAGAACTCCAGTTCCAGGGGAGTCCGACGCCCTCTTCTGGACCTCCGCGGCGTTGCACGCACGGGTGCAACAAACTGCACCTTGCAGACAAATTCATAACATACGAAAGAAATAAATTAAAAAAAAAAAAAAAAAAAGAAAACTGAAGGGTTCATCACAATAAAAATTGAAGTTGAGTTTTTCAGTCAGTTCAGTGACTAAACGCTTTTCCCACACAAGCAAAAGGACCTGAGTTGTATCCCCAGCATTTACCTAAAAAGGGCATGGCAGCATGCATCTGAAACTCCAGCCCTGAGAAGTAGAGACAGGAGAACCCCTGGGGCTCTGGCCAGCCAGTCTAGCCAATCAGTAAGCCCCAAGACCAGTGAGAGCCGCTGACTCAAAAGTAAAACAAGGTGTAAGGCAACTAAGGAAGACATCCAACGCTGAAATCTAGCACCTATCTACACGTCCACATGAACATGTACACACATTTACTCTCGCGCATGCGCACGCACACCCACACCCACACACAAGTATAAAGGAGACATAAAACAAAACAAGCAAAGGACTTCAACAGGCATCTCATTAGAGAGACTGTCCAAATGCAAAGAAACAGAGTATGTGAGAAAGGGCTCCATCTTGCTGGCCAGCAGAAGCAGAAAAAGGAAAACCAGGCAGGTATATAGCTTAGTGGTAGAGAGCTCGCCTAACACATGTCAGGCTCTATATTCAATTCCTAGCACCAAAAAAAGAGAAAAGAAATTAAAAGGACTGCAAGTTACTAGGAAACCTACACCAAAAGTTAATCAGAGAAAGCGCCAGCAAGGGTGGGCAGCAGCTGGAATCCTTGTACTCAACCAGCAAAGCAAAAATTCTGCCCACTGGGAAATATTTACTAAAGCCAAGCATGGATAAAGCAAAAGCAATCTCAGCCTTGGCAGATGATCAAGCAAAAGTAAATGCATGCACAGCTGACAGGTGCAAGATGCTCATGGGAGTAGTATCCTTAGTGGTCACCATCGGGAAGAAACCCAATGTCCACCCACACCGAAATGGATAGTGTCCTATGTCCTTACATCAGATCAGGGTACAGCAAAGTGGGCATGGGGCAGACATCTGTGATTCCAGCACTTGGGAAGTAGAAGCTGAGGATCAATAGTTCAAGGTCATCTCCACATACATGATGAATTTGAGGTCAACAATAGGCTATGTGAGACCCAGTTTCAATAAAAATTAAACCTAGGTATGGGGCTGGAGAGATGGCCTAGTGGTTAAGAGCGCCAACCGCTCTTGCAGAGGACCCGGGTTCAATGCCCAGCACCTACACGGTGGCTGAGAACCATCTTTAACTCCAGTTCCAGGGGAATCCGACACCCTCTTCTGACCTCCAAGGCATTGCACGACACGGGTGCATAGACCTACATGCATTCATACACATAAAAAATAAATTTTAAAAAAAATGAGTTGGTTTGAAAAAAAAAAATCCCAAAACAAAAAACTAAACCTAGGTAGAAGGTTCAGTGAACAAAGTGCTTGCCACACAAGCATGAAGACCTGAGTTTGATCCCTAGCGCACAAGCAAAAGGCACGTGCCTAGGCATATGCCTGTAATCCGAGCATGGGGTAAGTGGAGACAAGATGATTCCTGGGGCTCATTGCTCAGCCAGTCAAGTTGAATTGGTATGCTCCAGGTTAGGAGACCCTGTCACAATAAACAAGGTGAGGGCACTGGGGAAATGGCTCAACAGTTAAGAGCACTTACTGTTTTCCAGAGGACATGGGTTTAGTTCCCAGCACCCACACAGCAGCAAACAGCCATCCTTAACTCCAGTTCCAGGGGAACTGATGTCTTCTTCTGGCCTCTGCAGGCATTGCACACATGTGGTATACTTATATATATATGCAAGCAAAATATACACATAAAATAAAAATAGCAAATAAAAGATTTTTTTTAAATAATAAGCTGGAAGCCAGGAGTAGTAGCACATGCTCTTTATCCCAGCACTTGGGAGGCAGAAGCAGGAGGCTTTGAGTTCAAGGTCAGCCTATTCAGCCTTCAAGTTCCAGGCCAGCTAGAGCTAAATGGTGAGACCCTGTCTCAAAAATTAATGAATAAACAAATAGTAAGTAAATAAGGTGGAAAGCAAATGAGGAAACTGCCTGGTATTGACTTCTGGCTTCTACATGCACGCACGTGCACCTACCTACACTGATAGCAAGCACACACATATACGCACATGTACGCGTGTGTACGCATGCGCGCGCACACACACACACACACACACACACACACACACACAGAATTATATACAGAAAAGGAAAGTACCTAGAGCTACACATAATAGACATGAGTCTCATAACAAACACTGAAAGAAACCAGACATAGATGGTTTGAATGACTTCATTTAGACCTAGTTCAAAACAAAATGCACCTACAAAGAGCTTGGGGCTCGGGGTGCTGATTCCAGCTACTTTGGAGACTGAGGCAGGAGAATTAAAGGATCAGTGCTTGACTAAGCAATAGAGTTCAAGACCAGCATGGACAACTTAGTGATACCCTGCATCAAATTTTTAGTCCTGGGATTAAAGGCGTGTGCCACCACCCCTTTAATCAAAATTTTTAAAAAGGGGTGGGAGAGATGGCTCAGTGGTTAAGAGAACTGACTGTCCTTACAGAGGACTCAGGTTCAGTTCCCAGCACTCACATGGTGGCTAACAACTATAACTGCAGTTCTGGGGATCCAATGCCCTCTTCTGACCTCCACAGGCATTGTATGACATGGGTGCACTTACAAACCTGCAGGTACACATAAAAAAAATTTTAAATAAACAACCAGGCATGGTGATGCACACCTTTAATCCTAGCACTCAGGAGACAGAGGTAGGCAGATCTTTGTGAGTTCAAGGCCAGCCTGGACTACAGAGCGAGTTCCAGGACAGCTGGGGCTACAGGGAGACCCTGTCTCTGAAAAGAATAAAATAAAATAAAATAAAATACACAAGAACATTAAAAGGGCAGGGAACATAGCTCAAAGGTAGAGTTACTTGCCTAGCATATGCAAGGCCCTGGGTTCTATCCTTAACAAAGAAAGAAAAGAAAAAGCACTTATAATTTTAGAAGGTATGAATGGGAATCACCTGTAGGTGTTACAGGAGGTTAATGGGTGCTTCTGGGGCACTGATAAAGTTCTATGCTTATTATTAGGCAGTTAGATGGGTGTATACACTTTGTGAAACAAACTCAGTAGAAAACTTGAGTGGCATGGTATGTTCACTGCACTTATCTATAAGTATAATTCAATAAAGAGCTTATCAAAATGAAAAGCCCAGGCAAGGAGGGGTGGGGAATAAGACACTTGCTAGATCACCAACTGTGGCCCCCTCAGTGGGACTGCTGCCTCAGCTTTCTGAATGTAGTAGCTGCATACTAAGAAGGCTTCTCACATGTCCACATGAGCTTCACATCACCCTCCATGTCATGGTGGGGGACCCCTTGGCCCACTCCTGTCCCTAGGCTGGGGGCAGGCATTACGCAGCACTCCACAGATAGGACAAGTCTCCCCTATATAGTCATGTTCATTCTGGGCTAGATGTGGTTCAGGGAAGACCACTTGTATGGCATGCAGGAGGCCCTGGGTTCTAACCCAGCTCTAAAAAAAGAAAAATTGTCAGCCAGGTCCAATTGCCAGCCAGAGTAACACTCTGTTCTGATTTCAACCTGGCACCTAACTTCCCAACTAGGCAAAGAGATAGCTGCAGGAGTTAGGCGTTTTTTTCCATCTGGGTGCGGAGGGCTGGAATGTTTTAGTGCTCAGTAGGTGGGTGCTAACAGCTCTAAACAGTTAACATTTGCTCTGTTGATCCAGCAAGTACTAGAGGAGGTGGGTCTACACTGTGACTCCACAGAGAGGAGGCCACACAGCAGGTGAGGCCAGGGCTGCTGCATGCCACGCAAGTGTATGTTCTGATGTCACCAAAGTCACAGACTGGGATTTTTTTTCTTAAAGATTTATTATTTATTTGTGTATTTGTGTGTGTGTACATGTGTATGTATGTACATATGCACAGATGTCCAGAAGCTGGAAGAAGGCAAGGATCTAGAGCTGGAGTTCCAGGTCTTTGTAAGCTATCCTTCGAGGCAGCTGGAAACCCAACTCCAGTCCCCTGGAAGAGCAGCAAGTGCTCTTAACCCCTGAGCCATCTTTCTAGCCCCATGCGGATCTGGATTTTGATGTCAAATTCTATAATGTTTAAACATTTCCCTCAATTTAGAGAGAAGGTGGAGCCAGACATGGTGGTAGCACACACTTGCAACCCCAAACACGCAGCAGGCTAAGGCAGGAGGATGATGAGTCGAAGGGCAAATGGCTACACAGTGAAACCTTTCAAAAAGAAAAGAAAAAAAAAAAATCAGCACTCCTAGGACAGGAAGAAGGCCCCAACTCTTGGTTTCTAAACTGTTCCACTGCCACATAATGAGGTGAGACTGCCAAGATCATAAAAGGATGCCTATTTTAAGAAAGACAGCAGTCATAAGGCAGACCTACAGGAAATGCAAACTAGAGCAGCAGGAGGGTCAAACACACAAATTCCACACCTGCCCACCCTATAGCTGCCGGTCTGAACAGGCACACACAGTGTGGTCTCTGCTCACTCACCAAAACTCCAGCCCAGGGGAGGCTCAATCTTCAGGATGAAATCTCCCTACAAGGGAAACCATAAAATGTCAAGGCAGGAGAACTGACAGCTCTGGTCTGATGGAGTGTAATGTGCCTAACACAGCCTCATCAGAAATAAAATGCTACGCTGGGCTCTTCTAAATGATATCTCCTGGATTCCCCTGGCAGGCAGCCAGCTGAAGATAAACACCAGAAGTTTCCATCAGCAACTAGAAATACTCCACTGAAGCCCATTTTTGAGCTCTAAAGACGAGCTGGGGAGATAGCTCAGCAGGCAAAGTGCTTGCTTTGCAAGCTTAATGACACAGGTTCAGTCCCTGAAACCCACATAAACATGAAAGAGCAGAACTGACTCCACAAAGTTGTCCTCTGACCTCCACATGCACATCATGGTGCACACACGCACACAACATAAACACAAACAGACACACGCACAACATAAACACACACATACACACAAAATTATTATTATTTTTTTAAT
>VZQC01006754.1:4556467-4583175 GCA_009823505.1 Rhizomys pruinosus
GGAACTCACCAAGTAGGCTAGGCTGCCTGGTCAGCGAGCCTCAGGGATCTGCCTTTCTTCTCTTCCCCAATGCTGGGGAACCCTAACCCTAACCCTAACCCTAACCCAAACACCTAGCCTTTTTTTAAAGCATGGGTTCTGGGAGTGGAACTTAGGTCTTCATGCTTACACAGCTGGCACTTCACCGACTGAGCCACCCCCCAAATCCTACACCCTGGTTTTGAATGTGAAGTTTGACTGTTAAAGCACTAGAAGCTATGACTGTTCCTTTTAGCTGCACAGGCCGCTGTTAAAGGACAGGACACCCAAGCCAAGAGCTTCGAGCTTCGTCTGCTCTGTCTTCTGTGCTGCTGCATCTGCATCTTGGAGAAGGCTACAATAAGTGCTGGGGCCCAATTCAGAGCTGCTGACTGAAGGAACCTGATACAGAAATACCCAGGGGGGAAAGAGGGCTAGGAAGAGTGGAAGAAGCAGAACAGAACACAAAAGACACAATCAAGAAAGTGCTGTGAACAGCCAGGCATAGCAGCACAACCCATGTAACCCAGCATTTGGGAAACTGAGGCAGGAGGATTATAAGTTCCAGGACACCCTGGGCCTGTCTTTAAAAAAAAGAAAAATAGAGGAGGAAGAAAAAGCAGTAGAGAAGAGTGCCTGAAATCCTAATTACTGAGGTGTTATAAAACACATTTTACTGGTAAACCGTCATGTGCTGTGTGAGTTCACTAAGGGGAGAGCTGGCTCCCTCCAAGACCCAATCACGTTGTCTCAAAGGATCCTCCAAGGCCCCTTGTCTGGGGATGCCCCCCCCCCCAATCTGTAACAAGGCGGGAACAGCAAAACAGTGTGAAATACAAAGTGTGTCCCTGAGAAGACCAGAAGGCAGACCATTTCCAGCAGAGGTTAGTTAGTACAATAATAGTAACAGAAGTTACTATTGTTTATTGTAAAATGCCTGCTGTGGGAACAGGAAACCCCAAGTTCAGCCCAGTTAGTTTCTGCTGGATGTTGGGACTGCTGGATTTGGTGACGTCATCTCTCTGTTGCTATCTTTTACTTTTACCTAAGGGGACAGTGTGCTCAGCCAGGGACTCTATGAGAACTCCAGCTGGTTGCCTGAATAGGGCTTCCTCAATTTTTGCTGGATGCTCTGAACACTCAATTTGATGTTTTGCTATCAATCTATCTACTTACTCACTACTTCTGTCTTTTACCTTGGCTTGCTATATACTTAGTAAACTCATTAAAAGCCAAAAGCATGACTATCATAGATCATTATAGAACATATAGAACACATGTCTTTGGTAGAGATCAGAAAACAGGAAGGCAATGTAAAGCTACATTGAGATTACATATATGAACAAGAGTGTCTCCAACCATCTGGACAAGTAGCCTGCACAATGGACCAGAAAGCCCACTCTGCCCTCCAGACCACCCTTAGTACAGAGAGCAAGGGCACTTCTAACTTTTCCTTCCTCTCCAAGCTCCAGGAAACAAGTTGAAAAACCTTTTCAAGGCAACTTCTGAGACGCCCAAGGCCTACAAAGCCAGGAGAAGGTGGCGCAGGCTCTTGGTAACATGTCCCAACAGCTCCCAGGAGCCAGAGACTAAAAACCAGTAGAGGGAGGCAGGCACTCTACTGTAATCCCCGCACTTGGGAAATGGAGGCAAGAGAGCCAGGAGTTCAGCAGGGTCCACGCGATGGATGGTCTTTTAACACACCCAGGAAGGACGGAGGGGCTACGGAGCCGAACCCTGGAGAGTCTGCAGAGTGACACGTGTGATTTCCAGGTTCTGCAACACCAGCTCCGGGTCTGGCAGGTCCCCTGCCCTCCATCCCTGTTGGTGCGAAGCCCGCGGAGGGCGAGGCCCCTAGGAGGCAAGGCTACTGCAAGCCCGGCCCTGGGGTCACACAGCCCTGTCCGGCCGGGCCGGGTTGGGCCGCGCGGCGGCTCACCTCGATGAGCGAGTAGTTGATCTCCACGTCCGACTTGACGAAGCCCCCGCAGCCCACCACGATGTCCTCGGAGCCGCCTGCCCGCCCCGCGCCGCTCAGGAGCAGCAACAGCAGCGCCGCGGCGCCCCGGCCCGCATGCATGGTCCGGCAGCTCCCGCCGACCCTCTACTGCCCGCCAGTCCCGCCCCTCACACCACGCTGCCGGGTCCTTCCTCCTCGCGGGCCTGACAGGCCCTGGTCCCGCCCCCGGACCGGCTACGCGCAGGCGCGCTGCGGCCCACGCCCCCAAAAGACAGTCTCTACGTCTGTCCTGCCGCTTCTGCCCCCTGGAGGTCTGGAGGTCTCCGCGCACCCTGCGGCGTTTAGAAGCACAACCTCTAAACTGAATTCCACTTCACACTCAAAGCCAGAGCTGGAAGACAAGAGGGATTTTGGGAACGAGGGGGATTTTTTTTTTTTTAATATTAACAACTTCCAATGCTAGGGCTGGTTTTTGTTTTTGTTTTATCGACATATTAACAAGTCTGAAATCTTTTTGAGCTGCATATTTCAGAAGTCAGATGAAATCTCAAGAAGCCCTTTATAAATTGGTTTTTGCTTCCCCTTCCTACCTCCCCCTCTTATTTTAAGTCTGTATTAAAATCTTTTCTTAGCTGGACAAATTCAATGCCAACTTGGGCAACTTATTGAAACACTAAAAATAAAACATAAAAACATCAAAAAAACTGGGGCTAAATAGATCAGTGCTTGCTAGTAAGACGGTAGGTTCAAACCCCAGCTCGCCCACGCATGCGCAGACGCAAGCTAAGTGTGGCTGGAGAGGGCCAGCCTGGGTTACACAGGACTTACCAAGCTAACCAGAGTTGCTGTAAGACCCTGTGTCCGGAGAGGGGTGCCTGGGTTGATGGCTCTGTCAGTAACCTTTGATCCCCAGAACTCATGTGAAAGTGCTGGAGTAGTGGCCCACACTTATAATCCCAGCACTGGGGAGGTAAAGACAAGCGGATCCCTGGAGCCCCCTGGCCAGCCTGTCTAGTCCACTTGATGAGCTTCAGAACAGAGAGACATTCTGTTTCTAAAGAGGTGCACCTCCCTGAGATGAACCCTCAGGATTGTCCTCTGACCTTCACATACATGTGACCACACAGGCACACACATGTGAGCACACATGCTCACACATACACATAAAGCAAAGGAATTTATGATTTGGAATATTTTTCTATTATAAATTATATTTGTTAGCCGGGCGTGGTGGCGCACGCCTTTAATCCTAGCACCTGGGAGGCATAGGCAGGCGGATCTTTGTGAGTTCAAGGCCAGCCTGGTCTACAGAGTGAGTTCCAGGACAGCTGGGGCTACAGGGAGACCCTGTCTCGAAAAGACCAAAAAATAAATATATAAATAAAAATAAAGAATGCTGGGCCTGCTTGTTAGATGGGTGCTAAAATCTGAGCTCCAGTCTTCCTGATGGGTGCAGCAAACATTCTTAACCCTGAGCCATTTCTCCAGCCCCAATGAGAGATTTTAATGTAGATGTAAGTGCCAGGGATTAATAGAAAGCTAGGCTCTTAGGGAGAGGATGAGGGCACTCAGGTGTGGCTGTGGGCTCCTCGAAGCAAAGCCCCAGTAGCACAGCTACATATACGATTAGGATGGCTTTCAAGTTTCACTTCAAAGGGTCCTGAAGAAACTTTCTTCTTCTCCTCCACTTCTTTTCCCATAAATGGGATTGTATATGGCTCCTTGGGTGCCTTGGATGGGCAGGATTGCACTCTGCAACATAAGGATTGCACAAGACAGTTAAGATGTGCCTTGGTCTACAGAATGAGTTCCAGGACAGCTGGGGCGATAGGGAGAGCCTGTCTTGAAAAGATCAAAATAAATAAATAAATAAATAAATAAATAAATAAATAAATAAATAAATAAAAAATAAAGACACATACACACAATAATAATAAAATGGTCATCAAAGAAACCCTTCGGGGCACAGGGGACAGCTTTGTGACTGGCAGATCTGCTGAAGGCCCGAACTTCCTCTTTTGCAATTCCCCAACTGGTGACTTGTGGCATCTGTATAGAATGAGTCCTTCCTGGGAGACATTCTCTTATTAGAGGGTGAGGTGGGAGGGGAGAGAGCAGGAAGAAGCTGGGGTCTCTCTTGGCTTTCTTTCCAACTTTCTGAATCTTCTGTGGAGCATCTGGTGACAGAGCATGCATTGCTTGCTTCCTGGGAACTCTAACTTCTAGGAAAAGCACATGTGCCAAGATAGATGCTTATTTGGGAGTTCTAGGCTTCACGGCAACACAAGACTTAGGGCTGGAGCTGAGGCTCAGCAGTAGAGTTTTTGCCTGGCAGATCCCAGGCCCTAGGCTTCATCCTCAGTACCCCTACCTCAAACCCACAAAAGTCTAGTTATAAGGGATTTGTCACAAAAATAACCAAGTGTGGTAATCCCAGAACTCAGGATCGCGTGCAGCTCTGGTGCGGAGGCAAATGCTGATAGATATCAGAACATGACAGACACCTGTACTCATGTGCGAGCTCAACCGTCGATGCCTAGAATAGTGGAGCGTCACATACCAGCAAGCCGTGGTCGCAAGAGATAAGAACATAAAAATAAACTTTTTGCCGGGCATGGGGCACATGCCTTCTAATCCTAACAACGAACGTCCAGCAGGTCGAGGCCAGGGGTCTCGTGAGTTACCAAGGGCCAGCCGCACGAAATAGTTCAGCGGGGCACTACGGGAGACCCTGTTTGAAAAGACAAAAAAAGAAAAACATAAAACAAAGGAACCCTGAAACACAAACCAGCTTCTAAAAATATTCTGCTTCCACGTGGAACATTAAGCAGGGATGGGACAGAGCAAGAGAAGGACAGTGAGGCTGCTCTCCCTATGCACCAGGAACGAACCAGGGCTGTGGGGATGGGCAAGTGCCTTTCCAAGGAGCACGTTAGCTATTATTTGTTTATGATTTAATTAGTTTATTTTCTTTCCTTAAGTTGCTCAAGCTGACCTTCAATGCCATAGGTAGCCTAGGGCTGCTCTAAAATTGTTTGGTTGTTTTTTAAAGATATTTTATTAATTATTATTATTATTTTTCCTGAGACAGGTCTTCCTGTAGCCCCAGCTGGCCTGGAACTCACTATGTAGACCAGGCTGGTCTTGAACCCATAGAAATCTATGTGCCTCTGGGATTAAAGGCGTGCGCCACCACGCCTGGCTGGGTCACTGACTTTTTTTTTTTTTTTTTTTTGGTCTTTTCGAGACAGGGTCTCCCTATAGCCCCAGCTGTCCTGGAACTCACTTTGTAGATCAAGCTGGCCTTGAATTCACAAAGATCCACCTGCCTCTGCCTCCCAAGCGCTAGGATTAAAGGCGTGCGTTAGCACGCCTGGCTTGGGTCACTGACTTTAAAGCACCTTCAACCACTGCAAATCTCACTGACTCCTTGACTTTTTTTTTTGAGACAGGTCTTGCTATGTAGCTCAGGCTGGATAGAACTCAAAATCTTTCTCCCTGAGCCCCCAAAGTCCTTCTCTCCTCCCATTATCTCCATTTGGCCACAAAACATTCATTTGGCTTTACTATAGGCTGGGCGTGGTGGGCACACCTTTAATCTAGCACTGGGAGTCAGAGGAGGCGGATCTTTGTGAGTTCAAGGCCAGCCTGGTCTACGAGTGAGTTCCAGGACAGCTGGGGCTACAGGGAGACCCTGTCTCGAAAAGACAGGGAAAAAAAAAAGCAATTGGAGTTTACTGTGTACCAAGCACTTCAAGGCTGGGGATTATGCGGTTCCCAGGCTAGTAAGGAGGTAGCAGCAAGGCCATCACCATCTGGGCAAGGTGGCCACACTCCTCAGAGATGAAGGAGCCCAGAGAAAGTGAGCTGGGCATGGGTGGTAGAGCCCAGTAGTCCCAGGAGGCTGAGGCTGGAATATCTTACAAGTTGGAGGCCTCTGGCTACTAGTGAGTTCAAAGCCAGATTGGGCACTTAGTTGAAGAGTAAAAAAGCTGGGCATGTGGTTACATGCCTTTAATCCTGACACTCGGAAGGCAGAGGCAGTGCCAGATCTTCTGCGAGTTCAAGGCCAGCCTGGTCTACATAGTGAATTCCAGGCCAACTGAGGCTATAGGGAGACCTGTCTCCAAAAGACAAAAAAAAAAAAAAAAAAGGGAGGAGCTAGAGATGGCTCAGTGGTTAACAGCACCGACTGCTCTTGCAGAGGACCTGGGTTCTATTCCCAGCACCCACATAGGCGGCTAAGAAACCATCTTTAAACTGAGCATGGTAGTGCACGCCTTTAATCCCAGCACTTGGGAGGCAGAGCCAAGCAGATCTCTGTGAGTTCAAGGCCAGGCTGGTCTACAGAGTGAGTNTACATACCCTACACACATACATACATACACACATACATACATACATCACATACACACCCACATACATACACACATGCATTTACACACATACCTACATAAATACATACACACATACATACATTACACACCTTACAACCATCCATACAAACATCCATACATACATACATACACACTACACTACACACCTGCATACACCCATAATTAATAAATACGTACACACTACATACATACACACATACCTACATACATACACACTACATACATAATACACACATACATACATATATACACACCTACATACACTCACACACACACAAAATAATTTTTTTTATTTTGTGTGTGTGTACATACATACAAACAGACATACATACATACAACCATACATCACACATACAGACACATACATACCTACACAACACACATGACATACATACAAACATAAACACACATACATTCATACATACAACATACATACTTACACACATACATACACACATCAATACACACATCATACACACATACATACATAATACTACACACCATACTCCACCACATACATACAGACATTAAACACCTACATACATAATACACCATATACCATTACATACATTTACATACACACATACCTACCTCCAACACATCACATAATACATACTACAACATACACAACAAAAATACATTTACACCACACACATACATAATACACACATACACACATTTTACATACATACACAATGATACATATTATACATACACACACTACATAACATACATACACACCTACCCTACATACTACATACAAATGACATACATCTGCAAATACACAATAAAAAACAAAAATAAAACCTAACACAAAATTATACAGACACATCAAGACAGACACACACATACCTACTCACACACACATACAAATACTAAATATACATTTTTTACATAACCTAATGTATGTCTAAAAGTTTATTTTGTAAAAGGAAACAGCATTCTGTGTAACTGAGGCTTTCACTTACACCCCGACACTGGGCTAAACTGTGCAGATCATTGAACTGTTCTGCTCCACTCCAGGCCTCTTCTTCACCCAGAATGTCCGGAGACAATATCAAGTGTGTGCTCAGACTGGCAGGCCCAGAATATTCATTCAGACTGGCTAATCCTTATCCACTGTGCCCTGTGAAATCTGGCTCCTTTGGAAAGTTCCACATTCCACAGATCATTTTCAACACAAATGAGCATTGGGGGGGGGGGCAGCTTCCTGGTGAGTGCAGTCGTGGGTAGCTAATTATTTCCCATCATAAAAGCTAAGCAGTAGAAACCAATGTCCCTGCCTCTTACCTTATCATACAAGGGGATCATAAAGTAGCCGTTGTTAGGAGCACAGTCTGTCTGGTATTTCAAAGTCCCATGTTTGGTGTACAACTTTATCTGGAAAGCAAAAGAAGAAAGTTGAAATAATATTGGCTCAGAGAATTAGATACCTGATGCCTGAGTGCCATCTCAATGTGTTAGCCAAGTGTGTACTACAGGCCAGGGACGGAAGGAAGAAGACAAAGCACCCCAAAAGAAAGCTATTTGTGGTTTTTTTTTTTTTTAAATGAACACATGGATTCCCCAACTAACACAAAGGTGGAAAGAGAGAACGAGACTGCACAAAAGATGTGCTCTGACCTCCAAACACATGCATGCCCCGACACATCACACTTAACCACACACACATGATAAATGAACAATTTTCTTAATCCCGACTCCCAAGGATGGGGCACAGAGCTCCTGGCAAAGCGCTACCTACCATGCCCCTGGCTTCCCCAAAGCTCTTTTGAAACAAAAACAAACAAACAAATACATAGCCAAATTCCATGAGGTGCTGGCTCAGCAGTGGAGTGTCTGCCTAGCATACACAGAGCCCTGGGTTCTGACTCTCAGCACTGCCACTGAGGCGGGGAAGGGCAGTATCAAATGCAGGCTCCTGAGCTCCCACACACACAATCTTCTCAACTAAAAGGCCTGGGATGAGGGCTGAGTCTTGCACTCTTGGCCCCAAAGGATTCCACACACTTTGAGGAGCATCCACCTAACACTTCTCTTTACTGTCATCCTCAGAACAAAAATAGATCTGAAAGTCAGTTCTTCCCAAAGCTCACTACAACTCCCATATCCTACACATTTGCAGACATAAACTGTTCACCCAAGAGGTACAAAGCCCAGATAGTCTGGGTCTCCAGTATATGAGTAACCTTGAATAGGTCATTTCACCTCTAGAGGTATAGCTTTCTTTTATGGGTAAAAATAATGAAAAACCCACTTCAGAGCAGACTCACCACAATGTGTGGTAAGCACCTCGCCCAGAGAATGAAAATGAAAAGAGTATTACTATTTAATATCTCTCAGAAGAAAAAAGTCAGAGCAACAACTGGCCACAGTGTTCTGGGCAAATTCCCTAAGCTGACCTGCATGTCTCAATGACTCTGAGCCTCAGTCTCCCAATCTTAGTTCAGTACTGTTTGACAGTACTGAACAGCCTTACCTCTAAAATAAGAATGCTGGAGCTGGAGCGGTCTCAGCAGTTAAGAGCACTGGCTACTCTTGCAGGACTGGAGTTCAGTTCCCAGCACCCACATCAGGGACTCACGACTGCCTGTACCCAGGGGATCCAATTCTGGCCACTGCAGGCCTCGCATTCACACCACCCATACCCACACAGAGACACACATATTTATACATAAACTTAAAAAATAAAAATATGAATACCATGTAGCAAGAATACAGAAACAGGTAAGTGGAACCTTACCAGTTGAGAAGACTACAAGCAGCAAGCCCCAACTCACAGGCAGCAAACATAGTGCTCATGAGTGATAGGCACAGCTCCCATTCCACACAGCCCAGACAGCGCCTCATTTACTCTAGAGTCTGGCTATTCAGTTAAGTGTAAAAATGAATTTGCTCCAGGCCATAAAGAAATTCAGATACACAAACCAAAAATTCACCAGCCTAGAGGGCTAAGCAGTGCCCAAGGCTTTCATAGTCACGAGCAGTGCTCTGCCCAAGCCATGCCCTGCAGCCTGCAGACCAGCTGCCTGGCAGGAAAAATCATGGAGGGGTATGTTATGGTGTGTCTGTATGGGATGTCTGTTCGGTATGTGTGTAATTGTGGTGTGTGTCATGTGTGATGTGCGTAGTGTTTGGTGTGTGGGCAAAGGGCACCCTTGGGATGTTTCCAGGAGCTGTCCACCTTGTTTGTTAAGATGGGGGTCTCATCGGCTTGGAACTCACCAAGTAGGCTAGGCTGCCTGGTCAGCGAGCCTCAGGGATCTGCCTTTCTTCTCTTCCCCAATGCGGGGAACCCTAACCCTAACCCTAACCCTAACCCAAACACCTAGCCTTTTTTTAAAGCATGGGTTCTGGGGTGGGAACTTAGGTCTTCATGCTTACACAGCTGGCACTTCACCGACTGAGCCACCCCCCAAATCCTACACCCTGGTTTTGAATGTGAAGTTTGACTGTTAAAGCACTAGAAGCTATGACTGTTCCTTTTAGCTGCACAGGCCGCTGTTAAAGGACAGGACACCCAAGCCAAGAGCTTCGAGCTTCGTCTGCTCTGTCTTCTGTGCTGCTGCATCTGCATCTTGGAGAAGGCTACAATAAGTGCTGGGGCCCAATTCAGAGCTGCTGACTGAAGGAACCTGATACAGAAATACCCAGGGGGGAAAGAGGGCTAGGAAGAGTGGAAGAAGCAGAACAGAACACAAAAGAACACAATCAAGAAAGTGCTGTGAACAGCCAGGCATAGCAGCACAACCCATGTAACCCAGCATTTGGGAAACTGAGGCAGGAGGATTATAAGTTCCAGGACACCCTGGGCCTGTCTTTAAAAAAAAGAAAAATAGAGGAGGAAGAAAAAGCAGTAGAGAAGAGTGCCTGAAATCCTAATTACTGAGGTGTTATAAAACACATTTTACTGGTAAACCGTCATGTGCTGTGTGAGTTCACTAAGGGGAGAGCTGGCTCCCTCCAAGACCCAATCACGTTGTCTCAAAGGATCCTCCAAGGCCCCTTGTCTGGGGATGCCCCCCCCCCCAATCTGTAACAAGGCGGGAACAGCAAAACAGTGTGAAATACAAAGTGTGTCCCTGAGAAGACCAGAAGGCAGACCATTTCCAGCAGAGGTTAGTTAGTACAATAATAGTAACAGAAGTTACTATTGTTTATTGTAAAATGCCTGCTGTGGGAACAGGAAACCCCAAGTTCAGCCCAGTTAGTTTCTGCTGGATGTTGGGACTGCTGGATTTGGTGACGTCATCTCTCTGTTGCTATCTTTTACTTTTACCTAAGGGGACAGTGTGCTCAGCCAGGGACTCTATGAGAACTCCAGCTGGTTGCCTGAATAGGGCTTCCTCAATTTTTGCTGGATGCTCTGAACACTCAATTTGATGTTTTGCTATCAATCTATCTACTTACTCACTACTTCTGTCTTTTACCTTGGCTTGCTATATACTTAGTAAACTCATTAAAAGCCAAAAGCATGACTATCATAGATCATTATAGAACATATAGAACACATGTCTTTGGTAGAGATCAGAAAACAGGAAGGCAATGTAAAGCTACATTGAGATTACATATATGAACAAGAGTGTCTCCAACCATCTGGACAAGTAGCCTGCACAATGGACCAGAAAGCCCACTCTGCCCTCCAGACCACCCTTAGTACAGAGAGCAAGGGCACTTCTAACTTTTCCTTCCTCTCCAAGCTCCAGGAAACAAGTTGAAAAACCTTTTCAAGGCAACTTCTGAGACGCCCAAGGCCTACAAAGCCAGGAGAAGGTGGCGCAGGCTCTTGGTAACATGTCCCAACAGCTCCCAGGAGCCAGAGACTAAAAACCAGTAGAGGGAGGCAGGCACTCTACTGTAATCCCCCACTTGGGAAATGGAGGCAAGAGAGCCAGGAGTTCAGCAGGGTCCACGCGATGGATGGTCTTTTAACACACCCAGGAAGGACGGAGGGGCTACGGAGCCGAACCCTGGAGAGTCTGCAGAGTGACACGTGTGATTTCCAGGTTCTGCAACACCAGCTCCGGGTCTGGCAGGTCCCCTGCCCTCCATCCCTGTTGGTGCGAAGCCCGCGGAGGGCGAGGCCCCTAGGAGGCAAGGCTACTGCAAGCCCGGCCCTGGGGTCACACAGCCCTGTCCGGCCGGGCCGGGTTGGGCCGCGCGGCGGCTCACCTCGATGAGCGAGTAGTTGATCTCCACGTCCGACTTGACGAAGCCCCCGCAGCCCACCACGATGTCCTCGGAGCCGCCTGCCCGCCCCGCGCCGCTCAGGAGCAGCAACAGCAGCGCCGCGGCGCCCCGGCCCGCATGCATGGTCCGGCAGCTCCCGCCGACCCTCTACTGCCCGCCAGTCCCGCCCCTCACACCACGCTGCCGGGTCCTTCCTCCTCGCGGGCCTGACAGGCCCTGGTCCCGCCCCCGGACCGGCTACGCGCAGGCGCGCTGCGGCCCACGCCCCCAAAAGACAGTCTCTACGTCTGTCCTGCCGCTTCTGCCCCCTGGAGGTCTGGAGGTCTCCGCGCACCCTGCGGCGTTTAGAAGCACAACCTCTAAACTGAATTCCACTTCACACTCAAAGCCAGAGCTGGAAGACAAGAGGGATTTTGGGAACGAGGGGGATTTTTTTTTTTTTAATATTAACAATTCCAATGCTAGGGCTGGTTTTTGTTTTTGTTTTATCGACATATTAACAAGTCTGAAATCTTTTTGAGCTGCATATTTCAGAAGTCAGATGAAATCTCAAGAAGCCCTTTATAAATTGGTTTTTGCTTCCCCTTCCTACCTCCCCCTCTTATTTTAAAGTCTGTATTAAAATCTTTTCTTAGCTGGACAAATTCAATGCCAACTTGGGCAACTTATTGAAACACTAAAAATAAACATAAAAACATCTAAAAAACTGGGGCTAAATAGATCAGTGCTTGCTAGTAAGACGGTAGGTTCAAACCCCAGCTCGCCCACGCATGCGCAGACGCAAGCTAAGTGTGGCTGGAGAGGGCCAGCCTGGGTTACACAGGACTTACCAAGCTAACCAGAGTTGCTGTAAGACCCTGTGTCCGGAGAGGGGTGCCTGGGTTGATGGCTCTGTCAGTAAACCTTTGATCCCCAGAACTCATGTGAAAGTGCTGGAGTAGTGGCCCACACTTATAATCCAGCACTGGGGAGGTAAAGACAAGCGGATCCCTGGACCCCTGGCCAGCCTGTCTAGTCCACTTGATGAGCTTCAGAACAGAGAGACATTCTGTTTCTAAAGAGGTGCACCTCCCTGAGATGAACCCTCAGGATTGTCCTCTGACCTTCACATACCATGTGACCACACAGGCACACACATGTGAGCACACATGCTCACACATACACATAAAAGCAAAGAATTTATGATTTGGATATTTTTCTATTATAAATTTAATTTGTTAGCGGGCGTGGTGGCGCACGCCTTTAATCCTAGCACCTGGGAGGCAGAGGAGGCGGATCTTTGTGAGTTCAAGGCCAGCCTGGTCTACAGAGTGAGTTCCAGGACAGCTGGGGCTACAGGGAGACCCTGTCTCGAAAAGACCAAAAAAATAAATATTAAATAAATAAATAAATAAATAAATAAATAATAAATTATATTTGTTTTGAGACAGGGTCTCACTGTGTAGCCCTGACTGGCCTAGAACTCACTATGTAGACTAGGCTGGCCTGGAACTTACTATGTAGACCAGGCTAGTCTGGAACTCACAGAGACCCATCTGCCTCTGCCTCCTGAGTGCTGGGATCAAAGTTGTGCACAACATGCCCAGTAAATGATGTTTTCTTAAGCAAAACATGTTACTTAAGTTCAGGATAATATTGAAGAATATATTTAAATTTTACTTTAGGCCAGACACTAACATTTGTATAGAAACATATTTGAGTGTTTTTTTTCCCCTCCCACAAGCCTGAGATTCATGCAGGTATTCTCTCAAATTAATTCACACACAGTGAGTAAATAAATGCAATTTAAAATGTATTAGGGGGGCTGGAGAGATGGCCTGGCGGTTAAGAGCGCCGACCGCTCTTACAGAGGACCCAGGTTCGATCCCCAGCACCCACATGGCGGCTGAGAACCGTCTGAAACTCCAATTCCAGGAGAACTCCAGCTCCAGGGGAGTCCAAGACCCTCTTCTGACCTCCGCAGCGTTGCACGACAGGGGTGCACGGACCTGCATGAAGACAGTACATTGATACACATACAGAAATAAAAAATTAAAAAAAATTAAAAAAATAAAAGTAAAAAAAAAAAAAGCTGGGCGTGGTGGCACATGCCTTTTAATCCTGCACTTAGGATGCAGAGGCAGGCAGATTTCTGTGAGTTCAAAGCACAGCCTAGTCTACAGAGCGAGTTCCAGGCCAGCTGGGGCTACAGGGAGGAACCTGTCTCAAAAGACTATTATATATATAATATATATATCTATTATATATATATATATATAATGGCAGGTGGGGGCATTTCCAAGGGGTGACACAGGGGCAGGAGGGAGTCTCATTCTCTGCACTTTGTATCAACTCCCTCCAGAATTGCCACCAAATAAACAGATAAGATGCAGCTGTCCATCAACAGCAGACCTGCTTCACTTGGTTCAGCACAAATCTGGGTTTTGTTCCTTTGCCCTTGCAGAAGATTCCAATAGGAAGACAGCTGAAGGGTTAGTGCCTGCCACACTAGGGCACAGAAGACCCCAAAAGACAGGACAAAACAGGCTGGACAATCTACCTTGCCAAGGCCCTGTGGAAAGAGGGGATGGAAAAGAAGTTGGGAGCGAGGGCTGAGAGGGACAGAGATGGGTTTCCTTCTTCCCCACAGGGCCTCCTTCCCTACACAGACACCTGTCTGCCCCAGTCTATTTTTCATCCTCATCTTGAAAGGAACACACACTCATTACAGAAAGGGAGAAGACGGCCGGGCATGGTGGCCCACACCTTTAGTCTATCTAGCACTTAAGACGCAGAGACAGGAGGGTCTCTGTGAGATCAAGGCCAGCCTGGTCTATATAGTGAGTTCCAGGCCAGCTCCAGAGAGACCTTGTCTCAAAGAAGAAAAAAAACTTAAAAGAAAGAAAGGGGAGAAGATAGAAAACAAAAGTGGGATTCCTTGCAATTCCAATCTAGTCGTAAGAGATTCCCAGCTTTTTTATCTGTACATACATGATAGTGCAGCAGAGACCCGGCTGTTTGTTTGTCTGTTTTTCAGTGCTGGGGGTAGGATCCATGCTAAGCAATTGATCTACCCTAGGCCACACCCCCAGCCCCAAAAGGAACTACTGAGTACAGAATGTCATAGCCGAGTGCTTTGCTTTAAGGTTTCAGGGCTCCTCTCCACTCTTCATCTTAGGTCCCTTTTCTTTTTGTTCAAAAAATGATGTCCTAATGTGTGCTGTAATTGATTCCATGGTATTTAGAAGCTGGCTTTCCATATTAACATAATTCTGCAATAGCATTTTAGACTGCTTGTTAGTAACTGATGGATTGAATGGTATCAATACTACTAACTAACAATCTAATTAACTGAGCATTTACTGTGTGATTTCTACTGCAATAAATTCTTCACTCTTTAAAATATTTTGATTTTTTAAAATTATATGTATATGCAAGGGTGCAGGCAGAGGCCAGAAGAAAGCAACGGACCCCCTGAAACTGGAGTTACAGAGCTGCCTGGCGTGGGTGCTGGAAACCAAACTGGTCCTCTGTGAAAGCAGTACGCTCTTATTACTGGCCTCATTAAACCCTCATTACTGGCCCATCTCTCCAGTCCTTGCTAAACTCTTTCCTTTTTAAAAATTTTTTGGACTTATTTTTATTTTTTGTGTAACAGTGTTTTTTTACCTGCCTGAATGTAAATGCACTTGTGTCATACAATGCCCATGTGGGCCAGCAGAGGGTGTCAGAGCCCTTGGGATGGGAGTTATGGACTATTGTGGACATATGGGTGCTGGGAACTGAACCTGGGTTCTCTGCAAGGGCAGCCACTGCTTTTTAACCACTGAGCCATCTCTCCAGCTTCTAATTTTTTTTTGGTTTTTTTTTTTTCAGTCTTTTTGAGTCTTTGGGGGATTTCCCCGTACCCCAGCTGGCCTGGAACACATTATGTAGGCCAGGCTGGCCTCAGTCTTACAGAGATCCACCTACCTCTGCTTCTGCTCCAGAGTGCTGGAATTAGCAGTGTGTGCCACCACACTTGGCTCAACTTCTAAATTCTGTGTGTGTGTGTGTGTGTGTGTGTGTGTGTGTGTGTGTGTCTCCCTGTATCCCCAGCTGGCCTGGAACTCACTATGTAAACCAGGCTGGACTTGAACTCAGAGATCCGCCTGCCTCTGCCTCCGAGTGCCACAAGGCCAGGCTATCAGCTTCTAAATTCTTTTTTTTAATTTTTAAAAAAATTTTTATGTGTATGAATGTACTGTCTGCATGCAGGTCTGTGCACCCGTATCATGCAATGCCCAGGAGATCAGAAGAGGGTGTCAGATTCCCCTGGAACTGGTGTCAAAGACGGTTCTCATCCCCTGGAACTGGTGTCAAAGACGGTTCTCAGCAGCCCTGTGAGTGCTGGGAATCGAACCTGGGTCCTCTGCAAGAGCAGTTGGTGCTCTTAACCGCTAGGTCATCTCTCCAGCCCCCTCAGCTTCTAAATTCTTAAGACTGTTCTTGAGCTGAGCAAGGTAGCACACGTTTCTCATTCTAGCACTCAGGAGGCCGTAGCAGGAGACTCGAGTTGGAGGCCAGCCTGGTGTGCATACTGAGACCCTATCTCAAAAAATAATGTACGCATGCATGTCTTTTTGAGACAGACTCTCCCTGTAGCCCCAGCTGGCTTGGAACTTACTATGTAGACCAGGCTGGGCTTGGAAACTTTTTTTTTAAGTAATACTCTCCTTAAATTCTTCCGAGCACTCTGCATCTAGGCAATGCCCTGCCTCTGCGGCTGGACACTGCTTACTACTGTCTCCTGCCAGTCCTTTCGACCGGATGCCCTCCTGCAATTCAATTGCTGAGTCCAAAGTGTTCAGGAAGTTTGGAAGGGACTAATCACAGAGATGAAGCCTGGAGGTGTCCCCGCATTTTTCAGGGGTTCCGGGATCACTTCCCTGAGTACCGGCCCTGGCCTCCCCCTGCGCCGCACCTCTTGGTAGGGCTGGACCTTGCCCCGGCCTGGCCTCGGGCTCCTCAATTCCAATCCCAGTCAAACCGCCCGGTCCCACCCCCTCCCTGGCGGGGAACTTGGTGCAGAAGGTTGCCCTGTGACAGACAGACCGACGGACAAGCGCGGGGACCGACTGACCGAGGGCGCCCATGGCCGCCGCGCCTGCAGAGCCCTGCACCGGCCGGGAGGTGAGTCCTCTCCGCCCACTCCTTTTCCTAGCTTCAGGGATAACTCCAGCTCCAGTTAGGAGAGGTCGGTGCCTCCCAGATTCTTGACTGCTTCACGAAATCCTGCCCCTTGGGGAGCTCAGCACTGTGTGAGGGGCCCGCAGACCCGCCAGCCACTGGCGGCTGGGACTCTCATTTGCATAAAGCTAATGGACCTGGCCCCAAACGTTTTCAGCTTCAGGGAGCCCTACTGGTCCCTCCGGACCTCCACTACCCCTAGCTTCTGCCTAAACCCTACTCCAGGGCCTGGGGTCCTTGGCAGGTTACAACACAGACTGCTTGCTCTGTGCTATTAGCCCTTCCAGGGAGACTCCTCCTGCCCTTTTCAAGAAAGGAAACTGAGTCAGAGAGCTGGTGAGTGGTCACAGTTTGCTGTGCCACTTGCCATTTGTGTGGTTACAAAGCAGGCTCTTCCCCTCTTGGTACCTCGGTCTACAGGTCTATGAAAAGGGGACAGTAAGCAACTACAACTAGAGTTCTTATGAACACCAATGGTCAAGCCAGGCATGGTGTAGCTCATCTATAATCCCAGCACTTGGGAAACTTAGGCAAGAAAATCATCAATTCAATGCCAGCCTAGACTATCTAGAGAGATCCAACTCTCTGGGTTCAAATCCCAACACCACTTCTTCCCAGCTGGGTAGCTTCAGGGAAGTTCTTCACCTTCTCTGGGCCTCTGCTACCCCATTAGCTAAATCAGTGTGACAACTACATCTGCCTTATGGAGCTGATGTTAGGATGAAGAGTTGAGAATGGGGCTGGAGAGATGGCTCAGCGATTTAGAGCACTGGCTGTTCTTGCAGAAGACCCGGGTTCGAATCCCAGCACCAACATGGCAGCTAACAGCAATGGTCTGAAATTCCAGTTCCAAGAATCTGACACTTTCTTCTGTCCTACTTAGACACTGCAGGACATGGGTATACCTACATACATACAGGCATAACACACACATAAAATAAAAATAAATGTAAAAAAATAAAAGGGTTGAGAATGAAGAGACATGCCAAAGAGAATGTGAAATGTTTATAAGTAAATAGTGTACAAAAACATCTGAGCCAGCCGGGCATGGTGGCGCACGCCTTTAATCCTAGCACTTGGGAGGCAGAGGCAGGCAGATCTTTGTGAGTTCAAGGCCAGCCTGGTCTACAGAGCAACTTCCAAGACAGCTGTGGCTACAGGGAAACGCTGTCTTGAAAAGACAAAAAAAAAAAAAAAATCTGAGCCATGGGCAGGTGAGATAGGGTTACATATCACCCTAAGGGTGTCCCACCATCCTAAGGTATCCCTGTGTTCCCTTCAGGTCTGGAACCAGACAGAACCAGAGCATGGGGCCAGCCACCTACTCAGCCTGTGCTTCCTGAGAGCAGCAGGGGTCTGGGTGCCCCCAATGTACCTCTGGGTCCTCGGCCCCATCTACCTCCTCTACATCCACCGCCATGACAGGGGTTACCTCCGGATGTCCCGCCTCTTCAAAGTCAAAATGGTAACCAGTGCCACAGGGAGCCTGGAATCAGGGAGAGAGAAGGGGGTCAGACGGTGGGGGCAGGCTGGAAGCTGGAGCAGACACCATTTCTCCCATCAGCAAGAGTGCAGAAAGAGCTGGGAGGGAAGCTGTTAACCAAACAGGTAGGTCACCAGTGGACAGAGGACAGAGGCAAACTCACAGGACAAAGTTCCCACAAACAGATTTTGTGATTATGCAAATGCACACACACACACACTCAGACACACACAGACACACATATGTGCCTGCATGGGGCACAGCTACAGGGACCTGGTGTTTCTCAGTCTTCTGTACATGCTTTGGGGATATAAAAGGTAATTTTAGGGCCACACAAAGATCAGTCTTTAAAAAACTTCAGTAGTCATTTATTTATTTTGGGCATTTTTGGACCCAGGTTCTCATGTAATGCAGACTGGCCTTGAACTTTGCTTCATAGCTAAGGATGACCTGATCCTCCTGTATTCAATTGCTGGGATTACCAGCATGTACCACTAAACTCCACTTATCTATTTTCTTGTTTTATTGGGGGGGGGAGGGGCTTCCACCCAGGGTACCATGCGCACCAAGCACAAACAACACTCCTGGCCAGTTACACATGTATGTCCATGCTTATTCAGTGCCAGTGCCACTGAACATGTCAAAATTGCTATGTATTTACTTTAGTGTTTTGGATAAATGCTGGCGTTCTGAACATAAACCTTTCCATTCATTCATTCATTCATTCATTCATTCATCTCATCCTCCAGACTACAAGAGTGTTCTTTCAATCCCACCACTTGGGAGGCAGAGGCAGATCTTTTTGAGTTCAAGGCCAGCCTGGTCTACATAGTGAGTTCCAGGCCAGGTGGGGCTATATGGAGGCTCCGTCTCAAAAGTACTAAAAAAGAAAAAAAAAGTGTTCTTTCAGTGCATTCATTTGCCAATTTCCCAATTTTTTCTGTGCAGTCTTCCACCCTACGCAGGTGCTGGCAAAGTGAATGGCATTATGGGTGCCTAACTGTCCACGTGATCTCCCTTCCAGCATTCGACAAGCTGGGTGCCTAACTGTCCACGTGATCTCCCTTCCAGCATTGGACAAGCCAGGCATGGTGGTGGCTCTTGAAGGGTAGAGGCGGGAGGATCGGGAGTTTGAAGCTAGCCTGGGATACACAAGTCCCAAGCCCCCCTCAGTTGTCCATGCCATGGAAGCCACACTCCAGCCCTGTCCCTCTCCTGGACTTAATAGTGCAACACATGGCTTCAAGAGAATGTCATGCCTGGAATTGTTATAATAGACCAGTGCTCGGTGACAGGCAGTGAAAGAATTCACCAGGAGAGAAGAAGGTAGAAGTCGAGTTTATTAGATGTGCTGTGGTACAGCTACAGAAGACAGCAGAACAAGACTGACTGCACAGAGGCATTCTGGGACAACTCTCATGGGAGAGGTTCTACAGGGGTGATCACCCATGTTTCAGTGTCACCCATCTCTGGAACAATTGCAGTTGAGGCTGACCTTGAGATAAGGATTGTCTTGCCTTGAGTCAGAAATGGCCAAGCCTGACCACCCATCCTAAATTAGCATCTGCTTCTTTTTTTTTTTTTCTTTTTTTTTTTTTTTTTTTTTTTTTTTGGTCTTTTGTGACAGGGTCTCCCTGTAGCCCCAGCTGTCCTGGAACTCACATTGTAGACCAGGCTGGCCGTGAACTCACAAAGATCCGCCTGCCTCTGCCTCCCAAGTGCTAGGATTAAAGACGTGTGCCACCATGCCCGACTAGCATCTGCTTCTTACCGCCGATAGATAGACCCTGTCAGTCTGTGAAATCCGAACGAAGGTCTTTTTTTCAATAGCTTCTTCAAGCTGGACAGAGGAGGTGCTCTGCCCCAAACTATTGTTGACCTGACAGGGGTTCAGGAGGGAAACAGACCGGAGAATGGAACTATATACGGTGTGGAGGCTCCAGGGAAGGGGTTGGAGCCTCTCTTCCAGCATTACCTTTAAGTGCAATTGCTAGCTTTTAGGGGTTCAACATCTTTGCCATCTATATTAGTGACCAAGCATGGTTAAGTTTTGGATGAGAATCTAAATAACAGTAATTCGTTGACTGCAAGTTCTCATAGAAGCTTTTGTCCATTTGATCCCAGTGTAGAATATGGTAATTTGGGTATTTACTTCAGAAAAGATGGGGTCATAGCTTTATTGTACAGCTATTTGAGGTTGAATCTGTTGCATTTTAGAAGAAACAAATCTTGTTAGCCTATAAAATGTAGAGCAATGTAAGAAATCTTACCAGAAGGATAAGAAAGGCCCCACCCACCCACACTCATCTGTGAATGCTAGGAAAACAGGCAGTGAGAAGAAAGAGCAGTGACAGGCTTGGCTCTGTTGTCTGCTGGGGTAGAACAAGATCTTGCTCACCGGGGCTGGAGAGATGGCCCAGCAGTTAAAAGCTCCGACTGCTCTTGCAGAGAACCCGGGTTCAATCCCCAGCACCCACATGCCATCTGAGAACTGTCTTTAACTCCAGTTCCAGGGAATCCAACACCCTCTTCTGACCTCCTCTTGCATTGCACGACACGGGTGCACAAACCTACATGCAGACAGTACATTCATACACATAAAAATAAATAAATAAATAAAATTTTAAAATATTGAGAAAAAGAGATCTTGCTCACCATGTAACTTGGAGCTATAAGGGACACTTTTCCCTCTATTGATGTTCCTCTTGTCAGGCTGGGCACTAATTTAAGGCCAGCTTCTTGAGTCTCCATGGCCTGTCTGAGCAAGAGGACAAGTGACTTATCAGAGTTCTCAGGCTCCTTAAGATGAAGTCTCATCGTCCCCTTGGTCCTGGCTGCCCTACAGGGCAAGAGCCAAACTAGCTGGCTGTTCTTTTTGGCAGACATCCTCATTGGCTATGGCCTCTAAACTTTGGTTATTGAGTGCCCAGGAGGAGAGCTTCACAGAATTGGTAGAGGAAATAATGGATTTTAATGTTACTTTTGTGTGACATTTAGGTGAAGTTTATACAAAAACAGATTTTTAAAATTTTTTTAATTTATTTTTTATGTGTATGAATGTACTGTCTGCATGCAGGTCTGTGCACCTGTGTCAAGCAATGCCGCAGAGGTCAGAAGAGGGCATCGGATTCCCCTGGAACTGGAGTTAAAGACGGTTCTCGGCCACCATGTGGGTGCTAGGGATTGAACCCAGGTCCTCTGCAAGAGCAGTCGGCGCTCTTAACTGCTAGGCCATCTCTCCAGCCCCCAAAACAGATTTTTAATAAAGCTCTATTTTTTTTGTTTCTGTTTTTGAGACAGGCTCACTTATGTAGCCCTGGCTGCCCTGAAATTGGCAATATAGACCAGACTTCCCTCAGACTCACAGAGATCATCCTGCCCCTGCCTCCCAAGTGCTGGGATTAAAGGAGTGTGCCACCATGCTCAGCAATAAATCTTGATGTAAAAAGACAGTTTTTCAAGTACTTAATAACCTAACAAACTTAGCAGAAAATGTAATAATTGTCTTGATAAAACACAAAGTCTTTGTTCTTTGAGTTTTTGTTACAGTCATCAGGAGCAAATCAGTGTCTTAAAAGGAACTTACTACTTTAAGTTTTAGACTAGATTGAAGTTTTATGTCAGTGACCTGAATCTTAACCTTTGAAGTTTTAGCAACCTTTAGCCATCGTAATCAGCACACACACCATCTTCATGCTTTACATCTCTAGACTTGCTCTGACTCCACAGCTTTCTTAACCTTTCTGGTTTTGTCCTCTTGTTTTGCTTTTTATTTCTGAAACATCCAGTCATTTTACCCTAGGCAAAATCCTGTTTTATCATACGAAAATCCCTATTTTATTATCCAAAACTAATTCTCTTTTTAACCTTCCTTACCAAAAATTTATCAATATATTTCACACTTAAATTCTCTTTCACATCCTTTTTTTCTCTCTTACTGGCTTTTTCTTTATAACATAATCATAACAACATAAAAATTTACTAACTTACTAAAAGAAGGTTGAATCTAAATTACATTTATGACATAAAATAACAAACTAAGATTCCCTGCTTACAGTTTTGTTTTGTTGAGACAGGATCTCCTATAGCCCAGGCTGGCCTGGAACTTGCTTGTATAGCTGAGGCTAATATTGGGTTCTGACCTGTCTACCTCCACCTCTCCAGTGCTGGTATCATCAGCTTATCCCACCACTTTCACCTCCACATGGCTAAATTCTAAGGTTCATGCTACTTGTAGGACTTAGGCAGACTTTATTGTTGCTTAGACTTTTTTAACTTTTTTTTTTTTTATGTGTATGTAGGTTTGTGCACCCGTGTCATGCAATGCCTCGAAGGTCAGAAGAGGATGTCAGATTCCCCTGGAACTGGAGTTAAAGATGGTTCTCAGCTGCCATGTGGGTGCTGGGGATCAAACATGGGTTCTCTGCAAGAGCAGTCAGTGCTCTTAACTGCTAGGCCACCTCTCCAGCGCAGTTGCTTAGACTTTTTAAAGCTCATTTAGCACTTTTACTTCTTGGCCTCAGGAGAGTTTCTGAGTGTTGCATTTTTGCAAACTCTGGTAAAGATGACCTGTTGTATGACCTTGGACAATGAATTGTATTAGCGTAAAGAGAGGAAAATACTGACAGCCAAAAATCTTTGTGTGTCAACCCTGTGATTGTAGTTGGGATACAAAAAGTGTTTCTTCACATAAACATCTGGGAGACCTAACAGATGACTATGAGTTTTTGGAGGAGGAGGAGGAGGAGGAGGAGGAGGAGGAGGAGGAGGAAGAGGAGGAGGAGGAGGAAAAGGAGGAAGAGGAAGGGAAGGAAGAGGAGGAAGAGGAGGAGGGAGGAGGAGGGAGAAGGAAGCAGGCTAGACACAGAAGATTTATCTTCCTTACAACACTTTTATGTTATAAATTTATCCAAAAGATTGACAGAATGGGTCAAGCTATAGAAGGTGTGATGGTTTAGACTGTCCTACAGGGCTCAGATCTCTGTATCTGGGAGGGAGTGCATACCATATTGTACCCTGGTGATAGGACACAGGAAGATTGAATGTCTTTTCTGCAGAATCTGAGAGTAAATTTTGTTCCAGTTGTTAAGAATACAGCCTGATGGTGAGCTGGGAGGAGATGACTGTCCATGATGAGACCTTGGGTTCCCGGGAGGTATCCCTGCAACCAGTTGTAGGAATGGCTTTCCTTGTTCCTGGCCCGAATAATATATGTATATATGTGCTTATGTTGCAAATATATCATTGCCGAAGCATTGCCAAAAGCATTGCTGAGAGCAATGAATTATCCTGTTTGCCTTGCAGACAACCAGCAGGCTTAGACTGATCACGCCTCTTTGTGGTTTAGTGTGCTGTTCTGGGTCAGTAGGGGGTCAGAAAGGGAAAATTCTCTTATAAGGCAAGGTTCCTCATTTCTCTCCCATGCCATGCTAGATGCGCTGTTTAAATAAAGAGAGTACAGCCTTGGTGGGAAGAAGGGTTCCAAGAGAACTCAGAAGAAGCAAGTGCTCAGAGCAGATCAGGCTCACTTTTGATTTTAAATGTCTTCAGGAGTCAGGCTGTCTTTGTTTAGCACCATCAAATAAGGCATCTCTGCCACAGTCAACAAACCACTCTGATCACTCATAAAGGGCTTGAGGCTCCTCTCTATGGAGGTATACCTCCTAGTTAGAGAGCTTATAACAGTGCCATTGACACAAGGCCAAACTCTCTATGGACATTAGGCTAATGTACAGTATAGGGCCAAACTATACAGGTGACCAGGCTAGGTTTATGGAAGGGAGAGATTCCACTAGGACAACATGAGGGGCAGAATGGCTAACAGACGAGACCTCAAGACCAGAGGCTCAGTACAGAATGTCCTCACAGACAGGCAGAAAGCAAGAGTGAAGAGGACTCTGATAGTATGTGCAGATTTGGCCAGGGAGAGCTGTGGCTGCTAACCATAATGAATGCTGGGAGTGAAGAATCTAAAGATCAAGAGTCTCAGCAAATCTAGAAGGAGGAACAGCAGGGTACAAACACTATCAACCTCACTTTGTCCCTCCCACCTGCAGAGCAGAGCTGCCTGAGGCAGGAATGGGGAAGAGGGGAGAGGAGTAGGAAGAGAGAATTCCCTCGGTACTGTGGGTTTGTCAGAGTTGAGCTTCTGTTGCCTGCCAGGGCATACACTTCCCAGAGGAGGGCGAAGTGACTCTGCCCTTCCAGACTCTAGCTGCCCACCCCCTTTTTTTTCTGTTGTCTTCAGACTCCACCAAAGTATTGCCTTGGCCAGGAGTCCCTCAGTTACAAACAGTAAGTGAGGCTTTCAACAAAAGCCCCAAAGGAACTGCTTAGCTTAGATATCAGCAGGTGACAGCAGTCTGAAGTCACAGCCTGCAGGCCTTCAAGGGTTCACTGGTGAACCTCCTCAGTCAGAGACCTTCTCTTACCCGTGGGTTGAGCAGCTGACCACAAGCATGAGAGAAGAGAAGCCAAGACAGGAGAGGAGAAAGGAACTCACACAGGTCACCAAAATAGCATCCATGCCAGGGGTGACACAGGTGGTGAAAGACCTGCCAGGATGGAAAAAGGCAGAGGCAAACAGCTGACTAGTCACACTGGCCCAGCCGCAGAAGGCAAGGTAACAGAGAGAGAGTCCAGGGGCTACTTTAATGGGTGAGGTTTTTTAGGGCTGTTTCATCGTCACCAACTGCCTGGGACCAGGGCAGTGACGATCTCTCGCCTTAGGTCAGAAAGGTCTCAGTAGGATCATCCATCCCAGTCTGGCACTCACAGAGGTGCCTCACCATGTCTTTAGAACCTTAGTCACTTCCCACACACCATTCCAGATCCTTCTGCAGCGTGGAAACGCTGGATCAGCCAGATTATTCCTGAGCGTTATTGACGTGACAGCTGTATAGGTCAGGATTGTTCACAAGTCCTCTCACACATAGATGATAGATCGATAATGACACTCACTTATTACAGAGCCCCCGTCAGGGACATTGGGGAACCACCGCTCCTTGAAAATGGGGTCCCCTTGGGAGGCAGAGGCAGGTGGATCTTTGTGAGTTCAAGGCCAGCCTGGTCTACAGAGTGAGTTCCAGGAAGGAGACCCTGTCTCGAAAAGACCAAAAAAAAAAAAGATGACACCCTCTTCTGACCTCTGCTGCATTGCACGACATGGGTGCACCAACATGCTAAGTGACAGAACATAGTCAAAAAAAAAAAAAAAAAAAAAAAAGAAAATGGGGTCCCTTCCAGTCTGAGCCCGCTCATAACCTCACCTGAGTCTGTTTCTCCAGGTGCTTGGTGTCGTGCTCATTTTTGTGTGTACCTTCAATGTTGCCTTGCCGCTGTGGAGAATCCGTCAGGGAAGGCCTCAGGCCCCAGAAGTCCTCATCCACCCCACCGTGTGGCTCGCTACCATGGTAATCACTGCCCAGACCAGAGCCTAGCTTGCTCTCACTGCAGCTTTCCTGCCTGTTTGGGGCTGTGGGGATGGTGGGGTCTCCCTCCCACCCTACTCCACTCCACACCACCCAAAGGGGCCCTTTGGCCTCTCTTGTCCTTTCTTGTCCAGAGCTTTGCCACATTCCTGATTCACATGGAGAGGAAGAAAGGAGTCCGGGCATCCGGGGCATTATTTGGGTACTGGCTGCTCTGCTGTCTCTTGCCAGTGATCAGCGCTGCCCAGCAGGCCTCAGCAGGGGTGCGTGGGGACCCAGGGCACCTGAGGAAATCTACATGGCCGGTCAGACCTTGAGTCTCCATCATCCTGTCTCTCTCAAGCCCCAGTGATTCTCTGCCCCCTACAGGCTGGGGTTACAGGCATGTGGCCATGCCCGGGTTTCATGCTGCAGGGAATTTGAACTTGTACACTCATGCTTTTGCAGCAAGCGCTCATAGCTGCCAAGCCATCTCCCCAGTTCCTGAGGTGTAGTGTTTTGATCCATGTGTTCACAGACTAGCAATCGAATCAGGAGTTCAGCCTCTCCATCATTTCTATGTGGTTAGAACATTCAAAATCCTCTCTTTTGAGATAGTCAATATGATATTGTTATTACTTTTTGAGACAGGGTCTCATGTAGCCTAGGCTATCCTCAAACTCGCTATGCAGCAGAGGATGACCTTGAACTTTGGATCTGCTGCGTCCACTCTGAGCGCTGGCTGACAGGTCCTGTGGTGTTGTTAGTGACCAGCACCTGCTCTGACAGAGCACCAGGAGGTGGCCTTCCTGTCCCTGCTTCCCCCTCCGTCCAGGCCCCGCCCTCCTCAGCACCCAGCATCTACCCCTCTGCTTTCAGTGTCTAGACAGGAACTTCTCCAGATTCCATGGCCACGTGCAATCATACCACACTCATTCCTTCCATCTGCTCATGTCACATGATTTCTGTCCACATTGTCACATGTACATTTTCTTTTCTTTCTTTCTTTTTTCTTTTCTTTTTTTTTTTTTTTTTTGTCTTTT
>VZQC01006754.1:4585280-4621739 GCA_009823505.1 Rhizomys pruinosus
CCCCCTCCTTCCCTCCCTCCCTCCCTTCTTTCCTGCTTTCCTTCCTTCCTTCCTTTTTCTTTCCTTCTGTTCTTCTATCTTATGTGCTTTCTTACTTAATATCCTTCCTTTCCCTTCCTTTTCCCCTCCTTCCCTTCCCTTCCACTCCTTACCTTCCTTTTTCCCCTCCTTCCCTTCCTTTTCCCTTCTTCCCTTCCTTTTTCCCTCCTTCCCTTCCTTCCCCTCTTTCCCTTCCCTCCCTTCCTTCCCTTGCTTCCCTTCCCTTTCCCCTCCTTCCCCTCCTTTTTCCCTCCTTCCCTTCCTTCCCCTTCTTTCCTTCCTTTTCCCCTCCCTCCCTTCCTTCCCCTCTTTCCCTTCCCTCCCTTCCTTCCCTTCCTTCCCTTCCCTTTCCCCTCCTTCCCTTCCTTTTCCCCTCCCTCCCTTCCTTCCCTTCCTTCCCCTCCTTCCCTTCCCTTTCCCCCCCCATTCCCTTCTCTTTCCTTCTCCTCTCTCCTCTCTCTCCGGTGTTAAATGGCTGTATGAGGGAGGTGGCCATGCTGGAGTTGGCCTACAGCTTCATTACTATCTGCAACACACACAGCAGCCCCAGAACTCCAGCTAGGTGTGCTGGCACATGCCTGGAATTACAGCACAAAGGAGGGTTGTGAGTTCAAGGCCAGCCAAGGCTACAGTGTGGGATCCAATCTCATAAACAAAAACCAAGGGCTGTAGAGATGGGTCAGCATTTAAGAGCACTGGCTGACCAGTATTTGTATACAATGTAGGTGTTTGTGATATGTGTATGTATGTGCATATGTGTGTGCACATGTGTGTGCTTTTCTGTACTTGTATGATGTATGAATGGAGCTCACAGGCTTGTTCAGGTTCAGTTCCAAGAACCCACATAGAAGCTGACAACCACCTGTAACTCCAGTTCCAGGAGATCCCATGCCCTCTTCTGGCCTCCGTGGGCTTCTGTGCACATGCGGTGCCTGTAAGCTCTTGCACGTCCACACGTGTCCACATTAAACAGCAGCAGCAGCAGCAGCAGCAACAACAACAACAACATAAACCAGCAGAATCAGGTCAAAGGGGCATGGAGAGAACTTGGAGAGGACGTGCATGTGTGCAGGGCATAGCAGATGCTCAGTAAAAGCAGCTCCCTTAAGCCCACCAGAGGACGGTGGCCCAAAGGAGCAGACTGGAAGGTGGGGGTGGGACGGAGAAAGAAGCCCGGTGTCCCCTCATGTCTTGTCTGGCTCAGGACTCCCTCACACAGTTGGCATGTGGAAGTCATTTTGTAAATCAGAATGACCAGCAAGGCCAGGCTTCTATGTGGACACAGCTCCAGCCCCTGCCCCCGGCCCACGTGGAGCTCTCAGTGCTGCCAGCTTCAGTGGCCCCTCCATCCCCTGCAGAGCTTCCACCAGGAGCCCCTCCAGCACCTGGCCACCTACCTGTGTTTGTCCCTGGTGGTGGCAGAGTTCGCACTGTCCTGCCTGGTGGATCAGCCCCCCTTCTTCTCTGGAGACTCTCAGCCGCAGGTAAGCCTGTCCCCACGTCCTGCACTCCAGGTCAACTTTATTCCTCCCCTTCACGTCAGCGTTACCATATGACCAAAGGGGACCAGCCTAGAACGCAGCCTTGTTTCCTTGTTGTCATTCACTCAACAACACGTGGTGGTGCTCCCTGCGATCCCACCCTAGTCACAGGCTCTGTGTCCCTCTTTACATTTGCTGAGGGTCAGTGTTGTCTCTCTTATGCATGGTGACAGCAGCTGAAGGGAGGAAGCGTTTATTTGATCTCAGGGTTGCAGGGGGCTTCTATCCATCATGATGGGGAACGTGGCTCAGTCCGAGTGTCAGGAGCACATAGCACAGATCCTCACACTAGGGCGGGGCCGGAAAGCAGAGAAGGGGCTGGGAGGGAGGAGGAATGGGCTTCAGCTCAAAGCGCCCCACAGCCCCCTTTGTGGGGTCACCAGGACCCATAATCTCCTGCTCTGATGGACATTTCAGATACAAACACATAGTCCTATTTTTGAGACTAAAAAAGAATTTTGTTTTGAGACAGGCTCTCACACTGAAGCGCAGGGTGGCCTGGAACTCACTATGTTGCCCAGGCTAGCCTTGAACACTCACGGCCCTCCTCCTACCTCCCAAGAGCTGGGGTTTCAGACGTGAGCCCCCACATGAGGCAGCTTTGAGAACATCTTGATCTCAGTAAAATAACAGCCCTCCTTCTGGCTACTTCTCAGTCTGCCTCGATTCTGTCAGCCCTTTTGGCCTTGACTACCAGGAAGCTCACTGATACTTCTCTCTGGCAATGGACATGGTACTTCCTGACACTTTTGGTACTAAGCTCACAGTTCACCCTGTCCTCTTGCCCTTTGTGGACTCTGTGTCCAGGACCAGCCCCTTCCCTGTCCTTTTTACTTTTCTCTTTGTTTGAGGCAGGAGCTTGCTATGTAGCCCAGGAGAGATTTGAACTCTGGCCTCGTGCCTCAACTTTGTGAGTGCTGGGACCACAGGCGGGTAGCATCGCGTCCAATCTTCTTGGTCCTCTTGTCTTTTCCAGAACTCATGTCCCGAGACGGAGGCCTCCTTCCCCTCCAGAGCCATGTTCTGGTGGGCTTCAGGGTGAGTATGGGCAGGGCTGGGTGGTGCCCCAGATCCACAGCGCTGCTCTCCCTTGCCACAAGACGTGTACCCCACCCACAAGGTTTCCTTCCCTGCTTCAGGGCTTCCCTCAAGTGTACCTCCCTCTAGTCCAGCCCAGTTCACTCACTACAACGTACATAGCCTTAAATTCTGTCACCAACATCAGAGCCTCAGTTTTGTCCTCTGTGAAATAGGGACAACTCTACATTCATTAAACAAAATATACCCAGTGTTTATGCACAGCAGATAAATAAAATAATAAAATAAAATCTATCACTCAGCTTCCATCACACCAGCATTTAAGGAGCACCTACTGCATGCTAAACACCAGTCATGAGATGAAAAAGGCCAGCTCTCTACCTCCCCTGCCCCTGTCCCAGAGGATGCCAGGCCTCAGGAGAAAGAGCTGCTTCCCCTCAGGGCCCCTCTAGTGCACACTGCAGCCTGATAGGAGAACCAGACCACACTGATTCGAATCCTGGCCTACCTCCTTCCTGGCTGTATGACCTTGGAGAAGTCACTTAACCTCTGTGCTTCAGTCTCATATCTATGAGATGAGAATATTGAGTATTGACCTTGCAGGTGGTGGGAATAATGAGGTAAGGAGGGGGCATTTAGCATAGGGCCTGGCTCGGTGGCTGTAAGCAGACAGAGAACACAGAGCAATGGCCAGATGGGATTGCTACAGAGCATAGAAGTTTCCCAGCAGCTCTCTTGGTGGTTTTACCCCTGCTTCCCAAACACAATCCATAGTGTCTCCTGTTCTGTGCAGTACTGGAGTGTCACAAGACTCCACAAATGTCGAATCACTTGACCCGTAGGAGAGCTCCAAAAAGAGTCCTCAGGGCCCGCAAGCAATTGACCACTTGCAGAACAGCCCCCTTGCTTGCTTCTTTGCTGTTTGACAAGGGCACTTGGAAAGACTAAGGGACATTTTTTTTTTTTAGATTTTTATTTATTTGTATGAATGTACTGTCTGCATGTAGGTTTGTGCACCCGTGTCATGCGATGCCGTGGAGGTCAGAAGAGGGTCTCAGATTCCCCTGGAACTGGAGTTCTCCTGGAATTGGAGTTACAGACGGTTCTTAGCCGCCATGTGGGTGCTGGGGATCGAACCCGGGTCCTCTGCAAGAGCAGTCGGTGCTCTTAACTGCTAGGCTATCTCTCCAGCCCCCCCCTTTTTTTTAAGACTAAGGGACTTAAACCCAGCACCAACCAAGGGACTTAAACCCAGCACCAACCAAGATCCTCTGCCTGTGGCTGAAAAAGATGAAAGATCTGCAAAGCAACTTTCTTTTTTAAAAGATATTTTATTAATTACTATTTTTATTTTTTTATTTTGTGTGCATGAATGTATTGCCTAGTATACGTAAGTGCACCATGTTGAACAACACCTAAGGTCAGAAGAGAGTATAGGATTCCCTGGAACTGGAGTTATGGATGGTTGTTAGCCACCCTGTGGGTGCTAGGAATAGAACCCAGGTCCTCTGCAAGAGCAGTCTGTACTCTTAATTGCTGAACCATCTCTCCAGCCCCTTATTTACTATTTTTATTTTATTTTATTTTATTATTTTTTTTTCTTTTTGAAATGTTTTTAGAATTCTGCTGTGAAACCGTCTGGGCCTGGGCTTTTTTAAGTTGGGAGTTTTCTTATTACATCTTCAATTTCTTCATATATTACGGGTTTGTTTAAGCTGTCGATCTCTTCTTGGTTGAGCTTTGGTGATTCCCAGAATTTCAGATATTCATCCATTTCTTCTAGGTTTTCAGACTTGGTAGAGTATAGGTTTTTATGATTTTCTGGATCTTTTCCTTGTCTATTGTGATATTTCCCTTTTCATCACGGATTGTATTGATTTGGAGTTGTTCCTTCTTTCTTTTGGTTAACTGGGCTAGAGGTCTGTCTATCTTCTTTATTTTTAATATTTTATTTTATTTTAATCTATTATTATATCAAAGAACCAACTTTTGGATTCATTGACTTTTTTGTATTGTTTTCTTTGTTTCTATTTCATTGATTTCTGCTCTGATTTTTGTTATTTCTTCCTGTCTGTTGCATTTAGGGTTCATCTGTTGTTGCCTCTCAAGTGCTTTTAGCTGTAGTGTTAGATCATTCACTTTTGCTCTTTCTGTTTTTCTAATGTAGGCACCCAGGGCTATAAACTTCCCTCTTAGTGCTGCTTTTAAGGTATCCCATAGGTTTTGTTGTGTTGTATTGTCATTGTCATTCAGTTCCAACTATTTTTATTTTATGTGTATGAATATTTTACCTGCCTGTATGTAAGTGCCCCACATGCATGCAGTACCCACAGAGGCCAGAAGAGGGTGTCAGATCCTCTGGTACTAGAGTTACTGATGATTGTTAGCCATCCTGTGGGTGCTGAGAACTGAACCTGGGTCTTCTGGAAGAGCAGCCAGCACTCTTAACTGCTGAGCCATCACTCCAACCCCTGTAAAGTAACTTTTGGACCCTGGACATCAGACTCCCAGGGGGACTATTTCCCTAGCCTGTCAATTTTGAGGTCACTTGAGCCATCAGTCACTTCAATCTTCTCTTCTAGCCCACAAGAACACTGGGCCTGGGTTCACACCAACACGCACCCAGCAGAGGTGACTCCCCTGGGGTCACAGAGCAGCCTGCAGTGGGCGATGGGAAGAGCTTGCTCTGGGGACCCCTCTTTTACAGGCTTCTCTGGAGGGGCTACAGGTACCTGCTGGAACCAAAGGACCTCTGGTCTCTTGGAAGAGAAAATGCTTCTGAAGAGCTCGTTTCTCAGCTGGAAAGGGAGTGGAGGAGGAACTGCAGGGCCCCAGGGTGAGTGGAGGGCAAGCGGGGTGAGGACCATTAGAGCTGAGGGCGAGGGCGAGCTGGAGATGGTGGGGCCTGGCAAAGCTCTGGGCAACTGGCCTCTAGTCCCTTTTCCTGTTTCAGCTCCCCAGCACAGCCTCCCCCTCCCCCCAGCACCTGCTGCTCCAACAAGCATCAGCTGACCACTGAGCTGGTTCAAGGCGCACTTCTTCCCAGAGTGCTTTGGGTCATCCAAGCAGAGACTCTATATAGGGATAGGGAGGGGACACTCTTAAATACCTCAGAAGAAGACAACATGATAGAATGGTCCCTAGCAGTGTTCACCTGAGATACAGGCACCATGCAGTGCTCATCTGGTATCCAGGGTACCTAGCAGCCCTCACATCATACCCAGGGCTCCTAGCAGTGCCTGTGCAGTACCCAGGGCCCCTTGCAGGGATCATGTGGTACCCAGGGCTTCTAATAGTGCTCTGAGTTCAAGGCCAGACAGGACTGCAGAGTGACTCCACCTGCAAATAAACAAATAAACCAATAAACCAAACACATAGAAGGCTGCATCCCTTGAGTACAATGCAGGCCCTGCACCATGTCCCCTTTCCACCAGGTGTTCCAAGGTATTTAAAGGCAAAGGACACAGTGATGTGGGTTCGCCTGAGACTGAGGCCTTCCTGCAGCCGGTAGAGAGTCAGCGGGGCCCACTCCTCAGGGCCATCTGGCAGGTGTTCCGGTCCACCTTCCTGCTGGGGACCCTCAGCCTTGTCATCAGTGACGTCTTCAGGTTCGCTGTCCCCAAGCTCCTCAGGTACGTCCTGGCTCAACTTGAGGTCATCTTCCCAGGGTCAGGGATTTAAACTCTTTCTGCCTCCGCATGTGTAGCCGGGACTTGGGACCCCAGAGTATGGGAGGCTGAGGCTACAGAGGGACAGAGGAGATGAAGAAGAGGTGACTGGACCCCAGGAAAGGACTGAGCCTGTCACCTGGCTGTATTGGTTAGCTTTTGCTGCTACCAGATTCTACCCACAGTGTGTGGATCGAAGTCACGGGCACTTACTTAGGGATCTGGATGTAGATGGGCAGTTTGAGCTGGAACCCACTGGGCAGGCTGACTCTGTAGCCAGTGGCTAGCAAGCCAGAGACTGGTTTGTCTGAGCTGGTCTCCCATGGACCAGCTGTCTGTGGTTTCTATCCTCTAAGAGACAATGTAGGCCTGTCCACATGCCACTGGGCAGGGCTCTGGGAGACAGGACAAAAGCCACATTTTCTCTCAAGGCAAAGCCTGATGCTGTCAGGGTACCACCTCCTCACACCCCTATGTCTAGATGGCCAAAGCTGGTGGCTAGCTCAGATTCAAGAAGTGGAGAAGTGCTAGGTCTGATAACACAGGCCTGCACCACACAGCTACATGAGAGGCTGCGGTGGGAAGATCCCAAGTTCAAGGTCATCCTGTAGTACAGAGTGAATTCCAGGCCAACCTGGGCAACTTATTTAGACCCCCATCTCAAAATACAAAGTAAAGCCAGGCATAGTTGGTACATATCTGTAATCTGAGCACTCAAGGGGCTGAGGCAGGAGGATCATAGGTTTGGGGCTAGCCTGGGCTATATAATGACATCCTGTCTCCATCAAACCCAAGCTAGGGCCTCAGATGTAATTCACTTGGCAGAGTCCTTGCCTGGCAGGCACCAAGCCTTGGTGGGTTCAAGCCCCAGCACCAGAGTGCATTTGCATGATCCCAGCACTGAGAAGTGGAGACAGCAGGATCCGGTATTTAGCGTCATCCTCAGCTACACAGTGAGTTCCAGGCCAGCCTGGGCTACATGAGACCCTGGATCAAAAGAGAGAAAGTCACAGTGAAGAGGAGTGTGGTCAGTGGGTACATAATGTGACTATGCAGATGGTCAGTCACTCTCCACCCCAGTTGACTCCACACCTTACCTGCTCTGGGCCACGCTGGCACGGGGGTGCCTGGCTTCACCGTCTGTCTGTCTTCCTTCACCCCAGCCTGTTTCTGGAGTTCATGGGAGACCCTGAGCCCCCAGTGTGGACAGGCTGGCTGCTGGCTGTGCTGTTGTTCCTGTCAGCCTGCCTGCAGACGCTGTTCGAGCAGCAGTACATGTACAGAGTCAAGGTGCTGCAGATGAGGCTGCGGACAGCCCTCACCGGCCTGGTGTATAGAAAGGTGAGCATAGAGTTGCTGAGCCGGGACCCTGGACTACTGCAAGAAGCACGGGCTCCTGAGATTTGAATCTTCTCAGCTGGGGAGACTAAAGTGTTACTGGAGTTACTAAAGTGTTACAGGGTCGGAACCCAGGGCCCTGGCAGCCCTAATGAGCAGGCTCAGTCACTCTGCTCCACAGGCCAATGAACAGCCAAGTAACGGTCAGAAGCAGAGACAGTTATGGACTCACTGGGAAGAGGAACAGAGAGAAGCAGAGACACCCACCCCACGTCCATTTTTCGGGGCTCTGCCGTGAGGTCAAAATGGAGAGTAGGAGTGCATAGCTGGGCAGCCCTGGGAAGGTGTGGTCCCGCCCCTCGCTGACCCACCACGTCTCAGCTCCAGTCTACCCTACGAGGTGGTCTGACCAGTTATCAGGACCCCGTGAAATCTGTTTTCCAAGGACAGCCTCTCCCTCGCTGGACCCAGGCTTCAGTGCTTTCCTGCTCCCAGCATGAGATTCCTGGGGAAATTCAGTTTTAGAGACCATTGTCTCAATAGTCAGCTAGCTCCAGGGGGACATAAGACTCTGTAGAATGTCTTCATCCCTGACAGGACGTTACATTCCTGTGTGTGACTCTCATTCCCAAGCCTGAGCCTTCATGGGGATGAGGGGTCATGGAGGATTACTAGGTAGCCATGGGGGCAGCTGCGGAGTGTGTCCTGTGTGGCACGCCCCTTTCCTGAACTCGTGGACACCAGGGGGTGGCCTCTGGTGCTATGAGTTCAGGTGTTTCCTTGACCCCAAGAGGAAGATGTCTGCCCGGTGCTCACTACGGGGAGGCTACCTTTGATCCTCAGAGAAGATCTAGTGCCCTGCAACCTGCCCTGACCCTCAGGGTGATCCCTTCCTGGCACTTAGCATAACTGCCACTTTAAGGATCTGTAAACACTTTGAGCTTTATTCTTGGCTCAGTCTCCAGCTACACCAGCAAGCCTGTCCCTGGAGTTCTCTTGAGACAGGCAGGAGCAGGCGGGGACTTGGGGGTATGGCCTCAATGAGCAGAGTCACAGTGGGCGGGGCCACAATGAGCTCTTTTTAAAGATTTGCTGAGTCCATCCAGGTATGGTGACGCACACCTTTAATCCCAGTAGAGGCAAAGACAGGTGTATCTCTAGAGGTAGATACCAGCCTGGTCTACATAGTGAGTTTGGGGAGAGCCCAACACCCGTCTGGCCAGTGCTAAGCCCTAGGGGTCCTGGATTCCAGTCAGGCCTACAAGACAGAAGGCCTCTGACCCTGGGCCAGTTGCTCCTCTTCTCAGCCTTGCTTTCTTTGGGGTTAGCGTTTGTGTCTTATTCATTTTAGGATCACTTTTCACCATTTAGCAATCCCCAAGGGGAGACGTGCCTCAGTCCTCATTTACTGGGGAGATGGGAGTGTCTGGGAGAGAGCAGCACCACACTGCCGCGTGCCTACCCCCACATGGGGGAGTAGGTTCTCTGAGCACAGACCCCTGCCTCACTAGCACGGGGTCTTGCATTTTTATTTTCATCAACAATGGCTGATCCTGTGCTGTGGATACTTTGGAACCGTTTCCTTCTCCCCCGGTACGTCATGCTGACTCCGAGAGGTGGGCTTGGGAAAATATGCAGGTTGAGGCAAGGAGCTGGCCTGGGCTGCATGCGGCGTCCCCTTGCATGTCTCCCTCCTCACGCCTCCCACCCCCACTTGCACCTACCCAGGTCCTGGCTCTGTCCAGCGGCTCCAGAAAGGCCAGCGCGGCAGGGGACGTGGTCAACCTGGTGTCTGTGGACGTGCAGCGGGTGGTGGAGAGCCTGCTCTACATCAACGGGCTGTGGTTGCTCTTCCTCTGGATCTTCGTCTGCTTCGTCTACCTGTGGCAGGTGTGTGGCGGGGGGGGGGGGTGTTGAGCTCCGTCCTCTTGTTCCCTTCTATCTTCTTCCTCTGCTTCCTCTTGCTCTTGCTGGTCCTCCTCTTATTCCTGTCCCCTTTCTCCTATCTTCCTCCTGTTCCTCTGGCTTCTCTTCTTCCGGTTCTTCCTCCTCCTCTCCTCTTTTCTTCCTCCTCTTCTTCCCCCTCTTCTTGTCCCTCCGCTCTTCCTCCATCCCAGTCTCCACACGTACTCTGTAAGCTGACATATGGAATGGAGAAAGTCTTAGTGAGGCCTTTCCTAGCCCTTGGGCAGACACTAGCCCTCTTGGGGATGAAGTTTCCCCTTTTGTGACCTGTTGATGGGTTCATCGCCTGCTTTGGGTTTACTTTGGTTTGGTTTGGGCTTTGGGTGTTTTGAGACGAGGTTGCCTTTGACTCATTATGTGAGACTGGTCTTGAACTTTTGGTTGTCCTGCCTTCAGCTCTCAGAGGGTTTGCAGGCATGCCCCTCCATGACCATCCTGGTGAGGGCATTGCCATTTTCACTTCTGAGGTGAGTTGGCAGGGTACTTCATGTGCCCAGTAACTATTTTGAAATAATAAGTGATGTCAAAGCATCCTCACCAACATCAGGAATAGGAACGGGAATTGCTACCGAGTATGCAAAAAGCATAAAGTGCCCATGGCATCGGTCAACCTAAACAGCAGATGGACTCTGCCCCCATGTGTAGCTCACAGCTCCTGGGACGGTGTGCCAGCGGCCTAGCAATCAGGAAGGCAAATACTCTAACACTCCTTCTGCACAGGACCCAGGGTTGGGGAGGAAAGAGGAAGGAATGTTTTTGAGAATTCAAGGCGCTGGGCAAACAGGTTGATAGAGAGGGGAGGCCACAGTACCTGCAAGGTGACATGCCCTGAACGATTATCCTGCCTCTTGGCGCAGTCCCCGACACCAGAGGGTCACCATGCCATTCTCGTGTGACAGGATCAGTAGCCACTGGGGCTTTTTGGTTAAAAGATCTACCTTCCTGTCCTGTTTGAGTGTTTTTCCAGGCTGGTGGTTGCCTTCAGGACAGTTCTGCACTGAGCCACTAGGTGGCGGAACTGTACATGAATGAAACCAACTGGCCTGATCAAGTCCTGAAATTAAAAGATGAAAACATGAAAGTTCCTGCCCAGTGGGCGTAGTGGTGCACGCCTATAATCCCAGCACTTGGGAGGCAGAGGCAGGCGATTCTGAGTTCAAGGCCAGCTTGGTCTGCAGAGTGAGTTCCAGGCCAGCTGGGACTACAGGGAGACTTTATCTTAAAAGACCAAAAAAAAAGAAAAGATGAAAGTTCCTACGGCCTGGGATGAGAAACTGAGGCCCACAGACTGGAGCTGGGGTAGAGAAAATTTCAGGAAAAATCATAACTTAAAAAATCATTTATTCTATCCGTATTGCCACTTCTCACAGATGGACAGAACAAAGCAGGGTAGGGGAAGAGGAGGAGGGGGAGACGGACAGAACTGTACCAAAGTTACAGAGGGGGGAGGGGGAGACGGACAGAACTGTACCAAAGTTACAGAGGGGGGAGGGGGAGACGGACAGAACTGTNCCCTGAACGATTATCCTGCCTCTTGGCGCAGTCCCCGACACCAGAGGGTCACCATGCCATTCTCGTGTGACAGGATCAGTAGCCACTGGGGCTTTTTGGTTAAAAGATCTACCTTCCTGTCCTGTTTGAGTGTTTTTCCAGGCTGGTGGTTGCCTTCAGGACAGTTCTGCACTGAGCCACTAGGTGGCGGAACTGTACATGAATGAAACCAACTGGCCTGATCAAGTCCTGAAATTAAAAGATGAAAACATGAAAGTTCCTGCCCAGTGGGCGTAGTGGTGCACGCCTATAATCCCAGCACTTGGGAGGCAGAGGCAGGCGATTCTGAGTTCAAGGCCAGCTTGGTCTGCAGAGTGAGTTCCAGGCCAGCTGGGACTACAGGGAGACTTTATCTTAAAAGACCAAAAAAAAAGAAAAGATGAAAGTTCCTACGGCCTGGGATGAGAAACTGAGGCCCACAGACTGGAGCTGGGGTAGAGAAAATTTCAGGAAAAATCATAACTTAAAAAATCATTTATTCTATCCGTATTGCCACTTCTCACAGATGGACAGAACAAAGCAGGGTAGGGGAAGAGGGGGAGGGGTAGACGGACAGAACTGTACCAAAGTTACAGAGGGGGGAGGGGTAGACGGACAGAACTGTACCAAAGTTACAGAGGGGGAGGGGTAGACGGACAGAACTGTACCAAAGTTACAGAGGGGGAGGGGTAGACCGACAGAACTGTACCAAAGTTACAGAGGGTTGGCAGGCAAAACACAGTTGTCCAATGACCATAAATTTCAGAAAGACCAAATAATCACTTAGCACAACTATGTCTCCTGTACTACGTGGGCATTCTTAAAGTAAACACTCTCAGAAGCTCAAATTCCCTAGTCGTGTGATAATCTGGTGACCCCTTCCCTGATAAGAGATGAGAGTGAGGCTGGGTTAATAATGACCCCGGAATGTGGGCGTGGTAGCAGGCACCTATAATCCCAGCATTTGGGAGGTGGAGGCCAGAGGATCAGGAGTTTAGGGCCAGCCTCTGCTACAGCCTGGATCTTGTCTCAAAAGAAACCCTGCCCCCCCCCCCACACACACTGGCTGACAAGATGACTCAGGGTAAAGGTGCTTACTGTCCGATGATGCCACTTGAGTTTATTCCTGGAACCCATGTAAAGGTAGAAGGTGAGAACTGAAACAGAGTTGTCCTCTGACCCCCACATGCACTCGGTGGTACATGTACACCCCTCGGTGTTTTAGTGTTTCTAAGCCACAATACAGTGATGCTTAAAAAAGAAACAGCCTGGGGCTGGAGAGATGGCTCAGCGGTTAAGAGCACCGACTCTTGCAGAGGACCCAGGTTTGGTTCCCAGCACCCACACGGCGGCTAAGAACCGTCTTTAAACCGGGTGTGGTGGCGCACGCCTTGGTCCTGGCGCTTGGGAGGCAGAGGCAGGCAGCTCTCTGAGTTGAGGCTAGCCTGGTCTACAAAGTGAGTTCCAGGCCAGCTGGGGCTATGGGGAGACCCTGTCTTCAAAAAAAAAAAAAAAGAAAGAAAAGAAAAAGAAGCAGCCTAACTCTTAGCATTTGGAAGGCCAAGAGTGGACCCAGACTGTCCGGTACCTCTCCTTCAGATGTCTCCCTGAACTGCTCCCAACCTGGGCTTCAGTCATTATTTTATTGAAACAATAGTTCGGACATGGAATGGGAAAGTTGACGTCAGGACTCACCCTTATCTTATCGGAGAGATAACCTTGCCCTTTGATCCCTAGGCTTAGAGTACCTCTCCTACAAGTACAAACAGACTTCACACATTGTTTGCAAGGAGAAGAGCGTGGTGCTTTCAGTGTTTTAATATGTAAAACACGACCACATTTTGTTAAAGTCACATACTTAGATCACATGAGAGAACATGACCCAGTGAGTTTCTCTACATTATAAACAGGTTTGGGTTGCAAGGTTAGATAAAAGTATTAAGTCTAGATTATGTCCATATTATGGAAGTCATTCCTACAGTCCCCCCTTCTTTGTTTTGTAAATGAAAAAGTCTATGTTGGGGCTGGAGAGATGACCTAGCAGTTAAGAACGCCGACCGCTCTTACAGAGGACCGGGGTTCAATCCCCAGCACCCACATGGTGGCTGAGAACCATCTGAAACTCCAATTCCAGGAGAATTCCAGTTCCAGGGGAATCCAACACCCTCTTCAGACCTCCGTGGCATTGCACGACACAGGTGCACAGACCTGCATGCAGACAGTACATTCATACACATACAGAAATAAAATTAAAAACAACAACAACAAAAGTCTATGTCACAGTTTCCTTGTTTGTTCTATCAAAGAAGTGTGTCCATCAGGCTGGTCACTGGCAGTGGGCTGGATAGGGTGTGGTGTGCTAAGGAGGAGCACAGGTCAACGTGATTTTATCTTTGATATTCTCTGGGAAAGGAGGCTTGGGCAGGGCAGCGCTGTGAAGAAAAGGCTCAGGAACATAACAGCTGTTCATGGAGTTGGAATTCAGGAGTGGGTCTTTCTGTTGCCAGGTGACCATCGTCTGGTATGGCTTCACCAATCACGTTGCCACCAGAGAGGTCGGTAAGAGAAAGCACTATGTGGAGCCTCAGGTCTAATTAGATGACCAGAGGTCCAGCCATTAGTTGGCCCTTAGCAAATTTATATAAAGCCATGGGCTTAGGAAACCTTTTTTTAAAGATGCTTTCCAGCAGATGGTAATGGAAATAGGTTTAAAAGCTTAAAGTGGGGCTGGAGAGATGGCTCAGCGGTTAAGAGCCCTGACTGTTTTCACAGAGGACCCAGGTTCCATTCCCAGTGCCAGGCATGGTGGTGCATGCCTTTGATCCCTGCACTCAGCAGGCAGAGGCAGGTGGATCTCTGTGAGCTCAAGGCCAGCCTGGTCTACAGAGCAAGCTCCAGGCCAGCTGGGACTAAAGGGAGACCCTGTCTCAAAAAAAAAAAAGCTTAAAAAAAAAAAGCCAGGCATGGTGGTGCACACCTTTAATCTCAGTGATAGACTGTCAAAATAAAGTAGAAAGTATTCAGGGTTGTCCTCTATGCATGTGCATACACAAACACACACACACACACACACACACACACACGCAAGTGCACAAGGGACAGGCTGGAGAGATGGCTCAGCGTTTAAGAGTGCCAAGCGGCCGGGCATGGTGGCGCATGCCTTTAATCCTAGCACTCGGGAGGCAGAGGCAGGTGGATCTCTATGAGTTCAAGGCCAGCCTGGTCTACAGAGTGAGTTCCAGGCCAGCTGGGACTACAGGGAGACCTTGTCTTGAAAAGACCAAAAAACAAAACAAAACAAAACAAAAAGAGTGCCGAGCGCTCTTGCAGAGGACCCGGGTTCGATTCCCAGCACCCACACGCTGGCTCAGAACTGTCTTTAAGCCAGGCGTGGTGGCACATGCCTTTGATCCTAGCACTTGGGAGGCAGAGGCAGGTGGATCTTTGTGACTTCAAGGCCAGCCTGGTCTACAGAGTGAATTCCAGGACAGCTGGGGCTACAGGGAGACCCTGTCTCAAAAAGACCAAAAAAAAAAAAAAAAGCTTAAAGTATAAATTGTTTTTAAAATAGTTAATATTATGTGTTCCTAAGAAATTATTTCCTTTATTCTCCCTTCTTTGTTTATGGTTTATTATGTAGTTTTTGATTTAGTTGTGATTTGTACTTGGGGTAATATAATGTTGTGAGAAACAAGAACTTCCCAAAGTTGGCAAAAAGATAAAAAGTTTTAGATATATAAGCAGGAAAACTGTTTTGATTTTTTGGGGGGGGAATCCTACTACAGGGAAAATAGTAATAAATGTTTTCAAATAACTTGAGCAGATCCATGTGTTCAAACAGTAACAAAAATAAAGCCCTAAAATGTATCACCACACTCATGACTGATTTTTAAATGACCAAAGGAATTTATGTGAGTTACTTTCATTTGCTAAAGTTCATTAGGATGAACACCTGGGGTCTGACTTCTTTCAAGATGAGGTCCAACAGTTTATAGTCAGGACAGGACCGGACAATTCCTTGAGCTCGAACCTATGATAATTGAAAAGACGTAGCTAGTCAGTGGGCTTGGCTTTTCCCTTCTGTGAGGATGTGGGGCAAGTCTGTGTGGGATCAGATGTTTGGGAAGAAAAACAGGATGAGTTCATTGGGAACAGGAAGTAAGAAAAGTCAGATCACTTGATTTCGAAAGGTCACTCTCTGACATCTCTAATTTTAGGAGATCATGAGTAGTGGCAGTTGGCAGTCACAAACCAAAGAATCAAACCAACAAAAGTATCTGTCTTTAATACTGCCTAACTCGAGTTTTCCCCTGGCTGTATATGGGGATGACCAGATGCTTGAAAGCTTAGACCTACAATTAGTTTGTGTTTGTAAAAGGAGATAGACAATCTGAAAAGTATAAGTATGTTCCCTTGTTTGATATTTCTGTTAGAGGGAATGTCCAGTAATGGCCTTCTTCTGGGACTTCTCCAGGCTCCATGAGTTTAGTGCTCTAAAGCTATCAAGAGAAGTTTTGTACTCAGTGTCATCATGTAACTTAGCAGCGTATGGCTAGGACGTCCCATGTGTCCCTTTTGCCTCAAAAGAAGAGAGTCTGTTCCTCACACGGGGCGCTCCAATGTGGCATTCCTAAGTCATATTACACTTATGCCTTAATAAACAGACAGTCTGGGCTGGAGAGATGGCCTAGCGGTTAAGAGCGCCGACCACTCTTACAGAGGACCCGGCACCCACATGGCGGCCGAGAACCGTCTGAAACTCCAATTCCAGGAGAACTCCAGGTCCAGGGGAATCCGACACCCTCTTCTGACCTCCGCGGCATTGCACGACACGGGTGCACAAACTTGCATGCAGACAGTACATTGATACACATACAGAAATAAATAAATGCCGGGGGTGGTGACGCATGCCTTTAATCCTAGCACTTGGGAGGCAGAGGCACGCGGATCTCTGTGAGTTCGAGGCCAGCCTGGTCTACAGAGTGAGTTCCAGGAGAGCCAGAGCTACAGGGAGACCCTGTCTCAAAAAGACCAAAAAAATAAAAAAATAAAAAAATAAACAGTCTGAGGCTGGGTGTGGTGGTGCAGACCTTTAATCCCAGTACTCTGGAGGCAAAGGCAGGTGGATCTCTGAGTTCAAAGCCAGCCTGGTCTACATAGTGAGTTCCAGCCTGGGCTACAGAGACAGCCTGACTCTTAGCATCCATAAGGCCAAGACTGGACCCCAAATGCCAAGCACCTGATCAGATGTCTCTGGGAACTGTGCTGCCCAGCAAGGCCTCACTCATTCTTTTATAAGTATCTCTAGCATGAACTGGGAAGTAGAAAGAAGTCAGGACCTATTCTTATCAGAGAACCTTGCCCCTTTATCCCTAAGCCTAGAATATGATACATAACAAACGGGTTTCTCTCCTTGTTTGCAGTGAGAAAGCATGCTTTGATATGTAAGCACAAGGACCCGAGCTCAGATCCCCAGAACCTACATAGTAAGCTGGATACAGGGGTATGCGCCTGTATTCCCAGCTCTGTGGAGACAAAAGGATCCTCGGAGCTCAATGACCAGCCAGTTGGCTAAACTGGCCAGCTCCAGGCTTCAGTGAAAAACCCTGTCTCAAAAAATAAGGTGGAGAGCAACTGAGGAAGACACCTGTAACAACCACTAGTACATACACACACACACACACACACACACACACACACACGAGCGCACACACGGCCTCTATCTCCAGCAGGCATCTCCACTGGAGACCCCACAGGTCCTGACCCCTGTGACCTTGGCTACCCTTGTCTCTGACATCCTCTTGCCTTAGGATGACATCCTCTTGCCTTAGGACTCATACAACCAAGCCCCTGGTCTCATGACCTTCCGTGCTCTGTCCCCAGCCCCTTGACCTCCTGTGCTCTGTTCCAGCCCCTTGACCTCCCGTGCTCTGTCCCCAGCCCCTTGACCTCCCGTGCTCTGTCCCAGCCCCTTGACCTCCCGTGCTCTGTCCCCAGCCCCTTGACCTCCCGTGCTCTGTCCCAGCCCCTTGACCTCCTGTGCTCTGTCCCCAGCCCCTTGACCTCCTGTGTTCTGTCCCCAGCTCCTTGACCTCCTGTGCTCTGTCCCCAGCCCCTTGACCTCCCGTGCTCTGTCCCCAGCCCCTTGACCTCCTGTGCTCTGTCCCCAGCTCCTCGGACCGTCCGGCCTCACAGCCATTGCTGTCTTCCTGAGCCTCCTTCCTCTGAATTTCTTCATTAGTAAGAAGCGGAGCCACTATCAGGTTTGGTGTTTGGGAAGAGGAAGACACTGGGCAGGAGGGAAACAGCCACCAGCCTCCCTGCTTGGTGACAGAGACAGGAAGGGGAAGACGCTGGGCAGGAGAGGAACAGCCACCAGCCTCCCTGGTTGGTGACAGAGACAGGAAGGGAAAAGCAGGTAGAGGATGTTGTCCTAGTTTTGTCTTTTCCATCTTGTGACTACCCAGACCCATGTCCCTGGACAAGGCCACACCCCTTCAGAATGTGGTCCTTCCTGGGGGGCGGGGGGGGGAGTGGCAAACTGCTGTCTTTCACTTGGGTGACTACTGCCACCCCTCTTTCTCTGACTCATGCCTCTCCCCCACCCCCCCTTAGCATCCAGAAGGGACATATGACAGCAGAAACCATGCTCTCTCTGCCCCCCAGCCTCCCAGACTTCAACCAGCCCTCCCCCTGCAGATGCCCCCCCCCCTTGTCACTCAGGCCCTAACAGCAACACGCCCAGATGCACAGGCAGAGTCTCCTTTGCCTGAGCGGCTTTTCCTTTCTCTAGCACTTTCCATAGCATAGAGCTCACTGCCACAATCTCATCAGACTAGAAGCTTCCCAGAAGCAAGGATTGACTCAACATTCGGCCTACTGTGTGATGCATAATACTTCGTGAGGGCTGGTGAGATGGCTCAGTGGGTAAAGGCACCTCTGCCAAGCTTCACAACCTGAATTCAACCCCAGGACCCACACAGTAGAAGAGAGGCAACACCCATAGGTTGTCTTCTGATTTCCACATGCACCCTGTGGCATGCATGCCCCTCCCCAACATGCACACACGACATAAATAAATATCAAAAAAGTCTTCTAGCCAGGCATGGTGTTGCATATCTTTAATCCCGGCACTTGGGAGGCAGAGGAGGTGGATTTCTGTGAGCTGGAGGCCAGCCAAGGCTACATAGAGAGACCCTGTCTCAAAAACAAACAGAAAAAAACAGGCGTGGTGCTGCATGCCTTTAATCCCAGCACTTTCGAGGCAGAGGCAGGCGGATCTCTGTGAGTTCAAGGCCAGCCTGGTCTACAGAGCGAGCTCCAGGCTAGCTGGGACTAAAGGGAGACCTGTCTCAAAAATAACAAGAAAAAAGAAAAGAAAGAAAAACAACAATAACAACAAAGGCACAGCAAGCCCGGCGTGGTGGTCCAGACCCTCATCTCAGCACTAGGGAGGCTTTGGCAGGAGAATGTTTGAGGCCAGTCTGGCCAATACAGTGAGACCGTGTATGCACAGAAAGAGCGGAAAGCGGGGCTGGGGAGAGGGCATAGTGGTTAAGAGCACTGGCTGCTCCTCAGGAGACCTGGGTTCAATCCCAGAATCCATATGGTGGGTAACGACCATTTTTAATTCCAGTTACAGGGGATCTACTGGCCTCTTCTGACCTCCATGGCATTGCACAACACGGGTGCGCCTACATCATGCAGATAATACACTCCTACACATAAAATAAAAATAACAGATAAAATATTTTTAAAAGAAAGTAAAGGGAAGGGAAGGAGAGGGGAGGAGAGGGGAGGGAAGCAAAGAAAATGCTCAATATTGGTAAAGGGAAGGCAGACAGAGGACTTCCTGCCCCCCCATCAGGGCTCCTGGGCCACCTTCTCAAAGTCATTTATCAACTGCCCCTGATGAGACCCCAAACACTTTGGCTGACCTTCAGGTGCTCTCTGCCTGAGCCCTGGCTGGCCGTATCCCTTTCCCACAGACCCCCGTTCACTGAGACACCTGTTCCCTTTCTGAAGGCGGCCCATCCACCCTCTTTGGTCCCCATCCACCCATTCTCTGCCACCGGGCATCCTCTGCCCCCTTGTCTTCCTCATTTAAGATGCAGTGCAGACTGTGCCCTTGCTCCAGGAAGCCTTGCTGGGTGCACACCCACTCCCAGGTTGGCTCTCCAGGTGCATTGGCAGCCGCTTCCTCCAGGGCCGTCCAATAGGCTCAGTGAAAGCAAGTGCAGGGGGCTGAGAGCGCTGGGAAGTGATGGAGCCCTAGGGTGAGAGAAGCTGGCCCGGGACCCTGGCGGAGATGCTGGGCTGGGATGGAGACTGGAGACCGGGCTGCAGAGCTTGCTAGGGGCAGCCACAGAGGCTATGGAGATGAAGATTCAGGCTGGTCTTTCTCCTGCCTCGTCTCTTGGTCCAGGAAGAGCAGATGAGGCAGAAGGCATCCCGGGCACGGCTCACCAGCTCCATCCTCAGAACTGTGAGAACCATCAAGTCCCATGGCTGGGAGCAGGCCTTCCTGGAGAGACTCCTGGACATCCGAGGCCAGGAGCTGGGCACTCTGAGGACCTCCACCCTGCTCTTCTCTGTGTCTCTCGTGTCCTTCCAAGTGTCCACATTTCTGGTACTGGCACTCTGACCTTGCTGCAGAGGTGGGGCTGAGGGACACCCTGGGAGACGTCCCAGTGGGCTTCTCCTGGCCACAGACAGCAGTCTCAGTTCCACGGGTGTGCCCTGCCAGGTGGCGCTGGTTGTGTTTGCCGTCCACACCTTGGTGGCCAGGGACACTGCCATGGATGCAGAGAAGGCCTTCGTGACCCTCACGGTGCTCAACATCCTTAACAAAGCCCAGGCCTTCCTGCCCTTCTCAATACACTGCATTGTTCAGGTGAGGCACTAGGAGGCTGCTCGGGGATCTCGGGGGCTGGGGCTGGACTGTACGTGGCCTGGGCCACTGCCATCCAATGGCAGAGGTTGATGGGGGGGGAGAAACATTGCTTAGGGTAGAGGGCGATGTCATTGGATGTGGTCCAGAGGGTTCAGGGAGACCTGTGTAAGCATCCCAAAGGAAGCATCACTTATACATGCCTTTTATATTTCCAGTCCTTTTTTTTTTTTTTTTTTTTTTTTTGGTCTTTTCAAGACAGGGTCTCCCTGTAGCCCCAGCTGTCCTGGAACTCACTCTGTAGACCAGGCTGGCCTTGAACTCACAAAGATTCACCTGCCTCTGCCTCCCAAGTGCTAGGATTAAAGGCGTGCCCCGCTACACCCAGCTCCAGTCCTTTTCTAGCACATATCCTGAGGCATAAAAATTAGGAAAGTTGTATAACCGAGCTGCCGGCTCTTACTCCTCCTCCTCCTCCTCCTCCTCCTCCTCCTCTTCCTCCTCCTCTATGTATGTGGAGGCCAAAGGTCAATGGTATGTCTTCCTCTATCATTCTCCATCTTATTTTTGTATATTTTTAGTAATTCTTTCAGAATTTCATATGGTGTATTCTGAATACATCCGCTTCTACTTCTTCCCTTAACTTCTCCCATATCCCATTCTTTTTTAACTTTATGATCTCTCTTTTAAAAAAAAGTTTTTATTTTATATGTATGAGTGTTTTGCCTACATATATGTAAATGTGCATGTGTTGTGCAATGCCTGTGAAATCCAGAAGAGGGCATCTGATCTCCTGGAACTAGAGTTAGGGATGGTTGTTATCTGCCACATGAGTGCTGGGAACTGAACCCAGGTCCTCTGCAAGAGCAGTAAGAGCTCTTAACTGTTGATCCCTCTCTCCCTCTCTCTCTCTCTCTTAAAAACAAAAACAAAAACACAGAGACCAATTTGCAATGTCCATATACTCAGGCTCGGGGCCCTCCTCTGGACCTTGGTCCAACTACAGTGCCACACCTTTACAGAAAACTGACTGTCCTCCTCCAGAAGCCGTCAACTGTCAATACCTCCTCAGCTGTGGGTGGGGGCTCTTGTGAGCCCCTCCCCACTTCATGTTGGAATGGCGGCTGACTTGATCTCGTACAGGTCTTATGCAGGTAGTATGGCTGCCCTGTCACTTTCAGAAGATACTGTTTGCTCTGGTCCTCACTGACTTGTTACTCTTACAATCTTTTTGCCTCCTCTTCTGAGATGGTCCCTGAGCCTCAGAAGGGGGTGTGATATAACTACCCAGTTTATGGCTGAGCGCTCCGTAAACACTTGTTCTCTGCACTTTGACCAGTTGTAAGTTTCTGCATTAATCACCATCCACTGAACAAAGAAACCTCTGATGAGGTCTGAGAACAGCACTAATCTACAGGTGGAGAGATACAAATTGAGATGGTAGTTTGATACTATGTCCATTTAGCAAAATCATAATATTTAGTTCATCCCTGGAGCTTATGAGCTCCCCAAGGATGGGCTCCTGGTCAGATTTGCAGTATCAGGCATGAACTTCCTCATGTAGAGCCGGCCTTAAATCCCATCAGAAAGGCATCGGTTACCCAATAACGTTCTTGCCACTATTGCACCCGTGGGCATCTCTTCCTTGCTGATTGGTATTGTATTGCAAAAGCAAAACAAAGGACTAGGTCTTCAGAAAGCTTCCCCCAGGCATTTTCAGACACCCACCAAGAGCCCATGCTCCTGAATTTTCCAGCCTGCTGACTCCTGGCTTTTGTACCCGCAGGCTCAAGTGTCCTTTGACCGCCTGGCTGCCTTCCTGTGCCTGGAAGAAGTGGACCCCAGTGGTGTGGATTCAAGTCCCTCTGGATGGTGTGAGTGCTGAGATGGGTAGGAAAGTGGACGGGGGATGACGCAGCACCTGCAGATCTCGCCATCAGCCCAGTCACTTGGAACCAGGCACCACGGAGCTGCCGCTGTGGGTCATTCAGTGACAGTTGGTGGTGCCTTGGGTACTCAGTAGTGGGTGTCCAGCCAAGCCCTTACCCATGTTCTGGAAGCCCAGGAAGAGAGTCAGGAGGCATTGTCCGGCTAGAGCCAGGTGAGGAGGGTCCCGGAGGTATTGCCCGGCTAGAGCCAGGTGAGGAGAGTCCCAGAGGGATTACCGGACAGAGCCAGGTGAGGAGGGTCCCAGAGGCATTGCCGGGACAGAGCCAGGTGAGGAGGGTCCCGGAGGCATTGCCGGGACAGAGCCAGGAGAGGAGGGTCCCGGAGGGATTGCCGGGACAGATCCAGGTGAGGAGGGTCCCGGAGGGATTACCGGGACAGAGCCAGGTGAGGAGGGTCCCAGAGGGATTGCCGGGACAGAGCCAGGTGAGGAGGGTCCCGGAGGCATTGCCGGGACAGAGCCAGGTGAGGAGGGTCCCGGAGGCATTGCCGGGCTAGAGCCAGGTGAGGAGGGTCCCGGAGGCATTGCCGGGCTAGAGCCAGGTGAGGAGGGTCCCGGAGGCATTGCCCAGCTAGAGCCAGGTGAGGCCACGGCAGGCGTCACTATGGGGACTTGCCATGCTCTGGATAGCCTGCCCCACTGCTCAGTCCTGCCACTTTCACCCTTTACCTATGTGTTTAGTGACATTAAGTGCTGTGGGGGACAAAGAATGACCTGTCACCAATCCAAACCCCCCATCCATTTATTGTAATGGAGACATCTCATCAACCTGCTTATCTAGAAAATGCTCACAGAGTAATTAAAACTCTACGCTGTGGCTGGACGCCTCACCCAGGCACACATCCTAACTCTCACTCTGACTAGCTGGGTGATCATGGCAGGTCATTAAAAACCTCAGTGCCCATCAACAGGATTCTAGCACCTACTGCAGGGGTTGTCCCGGGGGCCTCATGAACTTAAGTATACCTTAGAACACCAGCAAAGTTAGTGCGTTTTGTTTATTTTATTTTATTTTTTTGAAACAGGGCCCCCTGTAGCCCTAGATGACCAGGAACTCTTTAGGTAGACCGGGCTGGCTTCTATCTCACAGAGATCTGCCTGCTTCTGCTTCCCCGGAGCTGGGATCAAAGCATGTGCCACCACAACTGGCTATTCAATTTGGCTTCTGTGACAGGGTCTCATGTGTCCCAGACTGGCCTTGAACTCATTATCACTGTGTAGCCATGGCTGGACTTGAACTTCTGGTCTTCCAGCCTTTACCTCCAAAATGCTAGAATTATAGACATGCACCACCATTCCGGGCTGGCCACATTTACTGTAATTAATTTATTGTCATATTTTTGTGTTTTTATTTTTATTTTGTATTTTCTGTGGGTTTTTGTTGTTGTTGTTGTTGTTGTTGTTGTTGCTGTTTGTTTTCAGAGACAGCGTCTCCCTGTAGACTCAGCTGGCCTGGAACTCACTAAGTAAACCAGGCTGGCCTTAATCTCACAGAAATCTGCCTGCTTCTGCTTCCCCAGTGCTGGGATTAAAGGTGTCATTCATAAAAAACAGAGACCAGGCAGGAATTGACCCCCTTGGGCAGGGGAGGGGGAGGGGGAGGGCCTGGTGGAGTCTTGAAAACAAGGATGCCAGGAGGGCGGGTCCAGCCCCTGTAACTGCCGTGTGTCTTGCGTGTCTTGCAGCCAGAGACAAGGATCACATTGCCATACACAATGGCACCTTCACGTGGTCCCAGGAGAGCCCACCCTGCCTGAACAGGTATGGAACACCAGTGAACGCTCCCCACCTCTACACGGTGAAGAGGCTGTGCTTTCTAAGAACAGTGCAGTTCCGCCTGGGGCTGGAGGATGGTCTCGGATGGACTGGGGTACTGGGTGTCTCACCTGGGGCTGGAGGGTGGCTGGACTGGGGTACTGGGTGCCTCACCTGGGGCTGGAGGGTGGTCTCGGCTGGACTTGGGTACTGGGTGTCTCGCCTGGGGCTGGGGTGGTCTCGGCTGGCCTGGGGTACTGGGTGTCTCGCCTGGGGCTGGGGTGGTCTCGGCTGGACTGGGGTACTGGGTGTCTCGCCTGGGGCTGGGGTGGTCTCGGCTGGACTGGGGTACTGGGTGCCTCACCTGGGGCTGCAGGGTGGTCTCGGCTGGACTGGGGTACTGGATGTCTCACCTGGGGCTGGAGGGTGGTTTCAGCTGTCTGGGATTCTTGGCAAGCAAGAGCCCAGTGTGTGGGGGCACAGGGTACCTGAGCCTCCCCCATCATTGGGAAACAACCTCTGCTTCCTGCCTGGTCAAGAGGAGGAGCCTCAAGGCCCACCCTCCTCAGCACTGTCCCCTTCTGTGCCTCTTGTGTCAATCTAAGGTCATTGTCACCCCAGCCCCCATCTCTACAGCCAAAAATCCTAGTCAGCCCCAAAACTTTCCAAGAAAGGAAAGGAACCACCTGGCCATTTCTGTGGCCCCCCCATCCACACACTGTAGTTTACTGAGCACTCGCTAGTTCTCGGCTCTGGGCTTGACTCTGGGACAGGGTGGAGTGAAGGAAGTACACCAGGCCTCTGTTCTCTTGGGGGACATTGGGTGTGGGACACAAATGGGAAGCCAGGGTAAGGGACAAAGCCCAAGATGTGAGAAGGAAGGTTGGTTCCGGCCAGGAGAGAGCAGGGAGGGAGACAAAGAAAGAACTTAGACCTACCCATAGTCCGCTTGGGTGGGGGGGGGGGGCAGGAGTCCAAGGCCCTGAGGCATGACATGCCCAGGTTTTCTCCTTCTTGAGGGGCCCTCCTGATGTTGTGGTTTGTCCTGGCCAACTTTAGAGTGATTAGTAACTGAGTAACATCTGTATAACCCACTTCCCAAATCATGGTGTGGCAAAATCACTCTAAGATTGGTTGCCAGATGACCCCCACAAGGGGTAAGGTCCAAACCCCTGCTGGCTGAAGATCCACTGGCCCTGAAACACTGAGGAGGAACCTGTGGCGGGTGTCTCCACATCCTCAAAAAAACTTTTTCTTTAACCCTTCTGGTAGGGGCTGGGGAGGGTAAACGGCCGGGTTCTGGAATTGTACGGCCGGGTATGATGGGGGGCTGGAGGGTACGGCCGGGGGCTGGAGTGTACGGGGGCCGGGGGCCCTAGATGGTTATATAGGCGGGGGGCTGGGAGTGGTACGGGCCGTGGGTTAGAGGGTAACGGCCGGGGGTGGGGGCGGCTGGAGGGTATAACGGCGGGGGGCGCTGGAGGGTACGGCCGGGGGCTGGAGTGTACGGCCGGCGGCTGGAGGGTACGCCCGGGGGGGCTGGAGGGTACGGCCGGGGGCTGGAGTGTACGGCCGGCGGCTGGAGGGGACTCCCGGGGGGGCTGGATTGTACAGCTTTTGGGGGGAGGGCCTGCGGTAACCGTGGCCTGCCGATGGCCGGTGGGGGGGGGGCTGTAGGGGGTATGGGTGGCTCGGGGGCTGGAGTGTACGGCTGGGGGGGGTGCTGGTAGGGTATACGCCCGTTGAGCTGTGAGGGGTACGCTGGGGGGCTGGCGGGAAGGTCCGGGGGGCCGTGGAGGGTACGGCCGGGGGGGGGGGCTGGAGGGTACAGCCAGGAAGGGGTAGGTCTGTCAGGCCCACATGTGAGCATGTACATGCTCTCATGCTCTCATGTCTGAATGCTGGCTGTGCAGGTGTTTGTGTGTACACTTATATATGTGGCTATCTGTGCACATGTGTGTGGTATGTGTGCATGTGTGATGTGTGTGTCTGTGTGTGAATTTGTGCTCATTTGGGTATGCTGTCTGGTGTGTATTTGCACATATGCATATATGTATGTGTCTGCATGCGATTGTATTGTGTTTGTATATATGTGTGTAGTATGTCGGTACATGTGTATATATGTTGGTATGTGTACATATGTATGCATGTGTATATATGTCTGTGTGAATGTCTCTATGTGCGTGTGTGTCTGTGTGTGTGTATATGTGTGTGTGTGTGTCTGTGTTTGTGTCTGTGTGTAATGGTCATGGATGTGGGAGGGAAAGCTGCCAGACAGCCAGACAAGGCCCAGGCGCCTGCCGCCAGCCTGCCCCTCCCCTCGTTGCCTTCCCCGCCGCAACCCCCTCTGAAGGGTTTGCTTTCGGGGGCTTCCCACTCTGTCTCTCTTCTGACCCAACCCCGCCTCCCCGCCCTGCTCCTTCGCCCCGTCTGGTCCTCTCATGACTTGTTTAACAACTCACCCTTCCCCCGGCTGTCCTTCTGTTTCTCTTGTGGGTCCAGTGGGGGCCGGGAAGTCCTCCCTGTTGTCTGCCCTCCTTGGGGAGCTACTGAAGGTGGAAGGGTCCGTGAGCATTGAGGTAAGGCCACCCCCTTCCTCTCCTCTCGGCCACCTGCTGCTAAGGATGTCATACCTCTTTTCCTGCACCCTCGCTCACCCTCACCCAGCTTGCACATGATCCCCCCCACCCCCTCAAGAACCAGCTTCCCTACTCTGCAGAGCCTGTTTCCCCGTCACCAACAGTGAGGCATGTTTCAGGGTCTACTCTGCAGAGCCTGTTCCCCGTCACCAACAGTGAGGCATGTTTCAGGGTCTACTCTGCAGAGCCTGTTCCCCGTCACCAACAGTGAGGCATGTTTCAGGGTCTACTCTGCAGAGCCTGTTCCCCGTCACCAACAGTGAGGCATGTTTCAGGGTCTACTCTGCAGAGCCTGTTCCCCGTCACCAACAGTGAGGCATGTTTCAGGGTCTACTCTGCAGAGCCTGTTCCCCGTCACCAACAGTGAGGCATGTTTCAGGGTCTACTCTGCAGAGCCTGTTCCCCGTCACCAACAGTGAGGCATGTTTCAGGGTCTACTCTGCAGAGCCTGTTCCCCGTCACCAACAGTGAGGCATGTTTCAGGGTCTACTCTGCAGAGCCTGTTCCCCGTCACCAACAGTGAGGCATGTTTCAGGGTCTACTCTGCAGAGCCTGTTCCCCGTCACCAACAGTGAGGCATGTTTCAGGGTCTACTCTGCAGAGCCTGTTCCCCGTCACCAACAGTGAGGCATGTTTCAGGGTCTACTCTGCAGAGCCTGTTCCCCGTCACCAACAGTGAGGCATGTTTCAGGGTCTACTCTGCAGAGCCTGTTCCCCGTCACCAACAGTGAGGCATGTTTCAGGGTCTACTCTGCAGAGCCTGTTCCCCGTCACCAACAGTGAGGCATGTTTCAGGGTCTACTCTGCAGAGCCTGTTCCCCGTCACCAACAGTGAGGCATGTTTCAGGGTCTACTCTGCAGAGCCTGTTCCCCGTCACCAACAGTGAGGCATGTTTCAGGGTCTACTCTGCAGAGCCTGTTCCCCGTCACCAACAGTGAGGCATGTTTCAGGGTCTACTCTGCAGAGCCTGTTCCCCGTCACCAACAGTGAGGCATGTTTCAGGGTCTACTCTGCAGAGCCTGTTCCCCGTCACCAACAGTGAGGCATGTTTCAGGGTCTACTCTGCAGAGCCTGTTCCCCGTCACCAACAGTGAGGCATGTTTCAGGGTCTACTCTGCAGAGCCTGTTCCCCGTCACCAACAGTGAGGCATGTTTCAGGGTCTACTCTGCAGAGCCTGTTCCCCGTCACCAACAGTGAGGCATGTTTCAGGGTCTACTCTGCAGAGCCTGTTCCCCGTCACCAACAGTGAGGCATGTTTCAGGGTCTACTCTGCAGAGCCTGTTCCCCGTCACCAACAGTGAGGCATGTTTCAGGGTCTACTCTGCAGAGCCTGTTCCCCGTCACCAACAGTGAGGCATGTTTCAGGGTCTACTCTGCAGAGCCTGTTCCCCGTCACCAACAGTGAGGCATGTTTCAGGGTCTACTCTGCAGAGCCTGTTCCCCGTCACCAACAGTGAGGCATGTTTCAGGGTCTACTCTGCAGAGCCTGTTCCCCGTCACCAACAGTGAGGCATGTTTCAGGGTCTACTCTGCAGAGCCTGTTCCCCGTCACCAACAGTGAGGCATGTTTCAGGGTCTACTCTGCAGAGCCTGTTCCCCGTCACCAACAGTGAGGCATGTTTCAGGGTCTACTCTGCAGAGCCTGTTCCCCGTCACCAACAGTGAGGCATGTTTCAGGGTCTACTCTGCAGAGCCTGTTCCCCGTCACCAACAGTGAGGCATGTTTCAGGGTCTACTCTGCAGAGCCTGTTCCCCGTCACCAACAGTGAGGCATGTTTCAGGGTCTACTCTGCAGAGCCTGTTCCCCGTCACCAACAGTGAGGCATGTTTCAGGGTCTACTCTGCAGAGCCTGTTCCCCGTCACCAACAGTGAGGCATGTTTCAGGGTCTACTCTGCAGAGCCTGTTCCCCGTCACCAACAGTGAGGCATGTTTCAGGGTCTACTCTGCAGAGCCTGTTCCCCGTCACCAACAGTGAGGCATGTTTCAGGGTCTACTCTGCAGAGCCTGTTCCCCGTCACCAACAGTGAGGCATGTTTCAGGGTCTACTCTGCAGAGCCTGTTCCCCGTCACCAACAGTGAGGCATGTTTCAGGGTCTACTCTGCAGAGCCTGTTCCCCGTCACCAACAGTGAGGCATGTTTCAGGGTCTACTCTGCAGAGCCTGTTCCCCGTCACCAACAGTGAGGCATGTTTCAGGGTCTACTCTGCAGAGCCTGTTCCCCGTCACCAACAGTGAGGCATGTTTCAGGGTCTACTCTGCAGAGCCTGTTCCCCGTCACCAACAGTGAGGCATGTTTCAGGGTCTACTCTGCAGAGCCTGTTCCCCGTCACCAACAGTGAGGCATGTTTCAGGGTCTACTCTGCAGAGCCTGTTCCCCGTCACCAACAGTGAGGCATGTTTCAGGGTCTACTCTGCAGAGCCTGTTCCCCGTCACCAACAGTGAGGCATGTTTCAGGGTCTACTCTGCAGAGCCTGTTCCCCGTCACCAACAGTGAGGCATGTTTCAGGGTCTACTCTGCAGAGCCTGTTCCCCGTCACCAACAGTGAGGCATGTTTCAGGGTCTACTCTGCAGAGCCTGTTCCCCGTCACCAACAGTGAGGCATGTTTCAGGGTCTACTCTGCAGAGCCTGTTCCCCGTCACCAACAGTGAGGCATGTTTCAGGGTCTACTCTGCAGAGCCTGTTTCCTGTCCCAACAGTGAGGCATGTTTCAGGGTCTACTCTGCAGAGCCTGTTTCCTGTCATGTTTCAGGGTCCAGTGGCCTATGTGCCCCAGGAGGCCTGGGTCCAGAACACCTCTGTGGTCGAGAATGTATGCTTCAGGCAGGAGCTGGACCTGCCCTGGCTGCAGAAAGTTCTGGAAGCCTGTGCCCTAGGACCGGATGTGGCCAGCTTCCCTGCAGGAGTTCATACCCCAATTGGGGAGCAGGTGAGGAGCTTGGGACTCCAGGACAGGGAGCCATTGAACCTGGGGTCATGTGCCTCCCTGACTTGTGGGCAGTGTGATGGGGGACCGTGGGGGACAGAGAGAAACCCCAGCTCAGGGCCAGGCATATAGCAGGTATGTAATGGTTGTTGGAAGAAACTGATTTAAAAAAGCTGAAGCAAAGGGAGAGACAGAATGGTGGTTGGCTGTGCCAGGAGTGAGACCATCAGTTTTCTGTGCAGCCTTCTGCCCTGCCCTGCCCTCCCCTGCCCTGCCCTGCTCTGCCCTGCTCTGCCCTGCCCTGCCCTGCCCTGGCAGGTGATCTTAGTTAAATTGCTTCCCCTCTCTGGGCTTCATCAAAGGATTTGACCAGAGATGGCTCCACATAGGACACAGGCACCTGAAGTGATAGAACAGACAGGGCTGGAAAAGCTCTGCGTCCACCCCAGGCCAACTGTGGCCCACTCCTTTCATTTGTTAATGATCTCTTATTGGCACAGAGCCATATCTATTAATTGACTTGTAGTCTGTGGCTGCTTTTGAGCTTGGAGGTCAGAGCTGGGCCCTTGGAACAAACATCAGAATTTACAATACTTATTCTCTGGCCGATACCAGGAAGTATTGGCTGACCCTGGATTAGGGAATTTATGTTATGGAAAAATCATGAAACCAAAGCCAAAGTCCAGTGAGGAGAGAAGTTTAATCCCACACTTGTAGGCTACACTTCCATCCGTGGAGTCAGCAGCTTCACTGAGTGTCTGGGGTCCTTTATACCCCGGAACAAATGTGAGCAACACATAAGTGGTAAAAATAAGTGGTTCAATGGGAACATACAATCACAAAGGCCACAGGAATGTGCCATCCTGGGTTCCAGATAACATCATGAAGGCTTTAGGAATGTGGCATCTGTCTGGGGCGACCGCTGGGGCAAAGAGGAAGGCCCCAGCCCCTTCTCAGTCTAGCTCCGTAACCACAGAACTTCAGGGTGTCTTTCCACTGTGCTTTGAACTCCTGCTACAGGCCAAACCCAGGGCTTTGCCAATGCTTAAGCAACTGCTTCACCTCTGCGCTTTAGGCCCTTGTTGGTAGTTTGTTGGTTTGTAGACAGGGTTTGTGATCCTCCTGCCTCAGCGTCACGCGTAGGGCCATGCCCTTGCTTCTGCCCTTTCCCCCTTTAGACCTATCCTAACCCACAGCCAGAGGGTTCTGTGGAAGCCTAAGATGGGCCACTCCACCGCTCTGCTCAGAAATCTCCAGACTCTCCCACCTCCCCCAGAGTCAGAGCCAAAGCCTTGACCCCCCCCCCACATGACCCCACTTCTCTCTGCCTCATTTCCTGTCTTACCTTCTCCTGCTCTCTCCAGCCACAGGGTCCCCAGCATGCTCACTGAATACACAAAGCACACCTCCCTGCTGGGAAGCTTGTCCCTTCCTTCTGTCACCTTCAAGGACAGGCCTGCTCTGGTCATCTTGCATGGGACACACCTGTTAGATGAGAGTCAAGAGAGCAGGGAGATGGTGGACCCCCAGAGCATAGTACACCCCAAGGTGCAAAGCAGCCATGGGGTGGACATTAGATGAATGAATGAATGAAATAAGGACTGAAAAATCTAGCACTGGATGAGGTAATGGGCGGGGGGTGACCGATGTCCCCAGTGAACATGGTGCCAACTAAGCAAAGGGAAGAAATACCAGGCAGAGATAGGCCGGGGGAGGGAGGCGCTACGGGGAAGAGGAGCGCTGGGCTAGCAGCGTTTAGAGCCCTGTGTGACTGATCCAAGGACAGGCACCGTGAGCTGCCCCTTGCCCCTCATCTACACCACCCAATCATTCTCATGTCACCCAGCAGATGTGGACTTGAGTCCCTGTCCCTCTCTGTGTCTCCAGGGCATGAATCTTTCTGGGGGCCAGAAGCAGCGGCTGAGCTTGGCCCGGGCCGTGTACAGAAAAGCTGCTGTGTACCTGCTAGATGACCCCCTGGCAGCTCTGGATGCCCACGTCAGCCAGCACGTCTTCAACCAGGTCATTGGGCCCAGTGGGCTGCTCCAGGGCACGGTGAGCTCTTGTCCCAGTGTCTGGGCCCAGCAAGCCCTGAGAGTCATAACTATTAGGTTTATTCATTCATGTTAGGTTTACGTCAGCGTGAACCCCAAAATGAAGGAAAACACCATGCTTAGGTAACTCTGGGCGCGTTTACTCAAAATAGCCAGGGCTGGGCATATTGTTGGAATGTGGCAGCCAGCAGCCAAGATGGTGTCTGGACAAGGTCTTTTAAATGTCTTGGGCAGGACATCAGGTAAAACAGAAGTGAGGTCATTGATTGACAGTTTTTGGAGGGAGTGGAAAATCCCCTCCGAATGTTGGCTATAAATTTCAGATCTTCAGAGAATCAAACCTAACACTAACCCAGACTGTCTCATTGCCCTTTCCCAAATCCAGCTTTCCTCTTTGTACCCATCAGCTTTTGCTGCAACAACGCCGCATAACAAACAGTCCCCCAAATCTCAATGGCTTACACTTATTTTTTACTTATGGGGCCTATGGTTAAGCTACTTACAATGTTTCAACTATATGATGGCAGAAAGTGATACACATTTGGATTTTTAAAAATATGTGAATTGTGAGCTTTCATCTGGGGCAGTAGTATTTTCTCATGACACTGGGGCATGGCAGTGAACTGTCCCTTTATCAGCCACACACTCCTGAGAGGGACAACCACACTCTAAGGAGTACTGTGTGGCCGAACTTTGGTGTTCAATATGTTAGTGACTGAGTGTATTTCAGGCTGGGGGTAGAGCCCAGTGGCAGAGTTCTTATCTAGCACAAGGCCATGGGTCCATTCCCAACACCTCATAAACTGAATGTGGTGGCACATGTTTTGTCACCCCAGCACTTGGGAAGTGGAAGCAGGGGTGTAAGTTCAGGGTCATGCTTATCTACATAGCGAGGCCAGCAGGGGTTACATGAGACCCTGTTTTAGAAAAAAAAATTGGGGGCTAGAGAGATGGCTCAGCAGTTAAGAGCGCCGACTGCTCTTGCAGAGGATCCGGGTTCATTTCCCAGTACCCACATGGTGGCTAAGGACCATTTTAATTCCAGTTCCAGGGGAATCTGATACCCTCTTCTGACCGCAGCATTGCACGACACGGGTGCACCTACTTACATGCAGACAGTACACTCATACACATAAAATAAGTTTAAAAAAGGAAAAAAAATTAATGCATTTCTACTTGTGATATTTTCAATTCATGGTGGGTCACAGGTCACCCCCACAGTGACTCCATTGTAAGCAAGGAGTTCTGCACAGCACTGCTTGGGTTGAGGGTAGTTCACATAAATCCACATGTCATTTTGAGCTACCCACAATAGGAGTCACTCCTGCTTTTCTCTCTGGATATAATATTCTCTGTGTAGAGGGCAGGAGGGCCAAGGGACAGGAGTTCCTCCCTCTCTGCCCTAGGGACACTGCCCCTCCCTACTGTGGCCTTTGGAACACCAAAGCATGCGTGTAACTTCTGCCCCTTCCCTGTCTAGACTCGGATCCTGGTGACTCATGCGCTGCACATCCTGCCCCAGGCTGACCAGATCCTCGTGCTGATCGATGGGGCTGTCGCAGAGATGGGCTCCTACCAGGAGCTTCTTTGCAGGAACGGGGCTCTGGTGGATCTTCTTGATGGAGCCAAACAACTGGCAGGTGGAGGAGAAGGAGGTACTGGCTGGGGGTCACCCAGCCTCTGCCTGGGTCCTGCTGTCCTCTGGGAGAAGTCTTCTAAGGTCCCACTGGGACAGGTGCAATGGCCTGACCATGTGCCCCTGAGGGTCACCAGCCCTGACCATGCCACCCTAATGGCCATCTGCAAGAGGTCAGCCCTCCCCACAAAGAGCCAAGGACACCTCCTGGGGCTCACAGTGTCTGATCATATTCATATTCTCTCTCTCTCTCTCTCTCTCTCTCTCTCTCTCTCTCTCTCTCTCTCTCTATCTCTCTCTGGAAGGCAGAGGTCACTGTCAGTATTCATTTTCCAGAGCCGGTCCACTTTGCTTTCTGAGGTGGGCTCCCTTACTGGGACCCATTCTTGGTTGGCTGGCCAGCGCCCTCCGGGGTCCCCGGCTGTCTCCCCAGCTCTGCCATTACAGGTGTGCACCATCACACCAGCTTTTCACATGGATTTGGGGATTGAACTCAGGTTCTCATGCCTGTGTCACAGCACTTTGCTAACCGAGCCATCTCTGCAGCCTCAACCGTCATGATTCTGTTTGAATCTATCTCACAAGAGCCCCACGAGGCAGGGCTGCCAGGGACAGATAAATGAACAGAGCCCGATAGCCATGGGCACAGCAGAACTTGGGGTGTCCCCTCCAGCACTGGTGCTCCAAGCTGCTGCAAGGAGGGGTCAGGGATCATTTGGTACAAAAGGGTTCCTATGCACCAGAGAACAGTCTCCAGATTAAGCAAGCTTCCAGAAGTAATATCACCCATGAAGTGAGAGATACCACCTAAGGTGCCAGACTCATTTTGGCTCCGTGCAGTCAGCACCTCTGTGGGGCCAGGAGGCTTATTGGCTCCATTTCACAGATGAGAAATTGAGTCCTAGAAGTTAATGAAATGGCCCAAGGTTACATCCATGGCTCGTTGGTAGCTGTACTGGACTGTGAAGCCAAGCTACTTGGTCCCAGAGAACATGCTTTTGAAATTCCAGGCTATCGCTGCCCTCCACAGCAAGGCAAGGCCCCACTAGAGTCACCCCAGTCTCAGGCTCTGCCTTTTCTGGTAACATCTGCTTGGCATTGGCCCACCTTCATCCAAACCCTGAGTGTTGAGCTGGGGAGATGGCTCTAACAGTAAAGTGCTTTCTTTGCAAGTACAAGGACCTACGTTTGATTCCCTAGCACCCACATAAAAAGCTGAGGCATGGTGGTGCATCTCACAAAACAAGGTGGACAGTATTTCTAAAGATTACACTTGAGGTTGTCCTCCAGCTTCTGCACACACACACACACACACACACACACACACACACACTCAAACACAAATACACACATTTGGGCACACAAACACACATACAAACAAAACTTAACTTCTGACTCACGGTGTCACTGTCCTGGAGCTTGGATATGGGACCCTAAGCACAGAACTTACCCATTTGTATTGGTCAGCTTTTGCTGTGGCAATGCTATATAACAAACATCCCCCGTATCTCAGTGGTTTGTAATAACAGTTGCTTCTTGTTCACAGGTCTTAGACCAAACTGTTGGATTACTGCTCTAGGTTACTGGCCTAGCCTGGGCGGGGGGGTGGGGGGGCGGGGAGGGTGGGCAGCAGGTGTGGGGGTTATTCCTGGGGGAGCTGGCACCTGAGGTTCCATGTGAGTTACCTATGAAAGAATACCTTAAAAAATTGAAAAAAAAAATACCTTAGGCGCAAGGAACTGATTAGGTAGGGGTATCGGGAAGTACTATCGTTTTTCCAACTCCAGCTATATAGCAGATACTCAATATTTTCTGAATGAAGGAAGGAAGATGAATGAATAGTAGTGGGTAATAGGGATCAACAATGCTAGTCCTTCCTGGGTGGCCCCAGGGGGAGGGCTGATGAGACCCGCAGTGACATCCTTTACTTTGCAGGAACACAGCCAGAAGCCAGGAGCTATGAGCTTGGAGGCTGCCCTGGAGGTGGAAGGTCTGAGCATAGACCAGAGAGGTGGGTTCACTGGCACGGAGCAAGGGTGGGCCAGGCTGAGGCCAAATCACCATCTGCTTGTAGCCACTGCCCCTCAGGCATAGAGAGAGTAGCCAAACTCACATACAGAGTACCTGCTGGATACCCTCCTGCCCCACGCACTCAGTGAGGGGATAATTCACCTGAAATGAACTGTCAGTCAATAATGATTAAGTTGCCAATGGTCAGTTCCAAGACAAGTGCCTTCTGGTCCCCAAGAACAGTCAGTAGTGTTATATATAAATTTATAATAATATATATATATATATATATATAATATCTCCTACTTGTTAAAAATATTTTTTTTAGCCGGGCATGGTGGCACACGCCTTTAATCCTAGCACTTGAGAGGCAGAGGCAGGAGGATCTTTGTGAGTTCAAGGCCAGCCTGGTCTACAGAGTGAGTTCCAGGACAGCTGGGGCTACAGGGAGACCTGTCTCGAAAAGACCAAAAAAAAAATTATTATTTTTATGTGTATGAGTGTATTGCTTATATGTGTATAACTGGTACAGGTCAGAAAAAGGTGTCAGATCTCCTGGAACTAGAGTTACAGACAGCTGTTAGCTGCCAGGTGGGTGCTGGGAATCAAACCTGGGTCCTCTGCAAGAGCAGCTGGTGCTCCTGACCATTGAGCCATCTCTCTAGCCCCATATATCTCCACTTTTATATCTGGGGAAACTGAGGCCCCGAATAGCTAAGTCATTTCATTCATCCACAGATGGCATGAACATTATCTTTAGCTTCTAAAACTCTCAAAATTGACATTCAGCCAAGCTGGATTAACGAGTCTGAGGATAAACAGTAGTGCCAAAATGATGGTAGCAAAACTTAGGCCAAAGTAAAACTCAGAGGACAGTTTTCAAGTTCACAACTGCTCATTTGATGAAATGGCACCAAGGGACAAGCTTGCTTGACTCCAGAGTGACAGGTGACATGTTGCTGGGCACCATATTGGAGGAAAGCATGATGTCTGACAGATACTCACCCGCTCACCCACCCATCATCCATCATCCATCATCCACCCATCATCACCCACCCATCATCCACCCACCCATCATCCACCCATCCATCATCCATCATCCACCCATCATCACCCACCCATCATCACCCATCCTTCATCATGATGTCTGACAGATACTCACCCGCTCACCCACCCATCATCACCCATCATCATGATGTCTGACAGATACTCACCCGCTCATCCACCCATCATCCATCATCCATCATCATGATGTCTGACAGATACTCACCCGCTCACCCACCCATCATCCATCATCCATCATCACCTACCCATCATCACCCACCCATCATCCATCCATCCATCATCCATCATCCATCACCCACCCATCATCCACCCATCCTTCATCCACCCACCCATCATCCATCATCCACCCATCATCCACCCACCCATCATCCACCCATCCATCATCCATCCACCCATCCATCATCCACCCATCA
>VZQC01006754.1:4622913-4724765 GCA_009823505.1 Rhizomys pruinosus
CCCATCCACCCATCCATCATCCACCCATCCATCATCCACCCATCCATCATCCATCATCCACCCATCCATCATCCACCCATCCATCATCCACCCATCCACCATCCACCCATCCATCATCCGTCCATCGCCCATCATCCACCCATCCATCATCCACCCATCCATCATCCACCCATCCATCATCCACCCATCCATTATCCATCCACCCATCCATCATCTACCCATCCATCATCCATCCATCACCCATCATCCACCCATCCATCATCCATCCATCACCCATCATCCACCTATCCATCATCCACCCATCCATCATCCATCCATCACCCATCATCCACCCATCCATCATCCATCCATCATCCACCCATCATCCATCATCCATCCATTCATCCTTTCTGTCTGTCCATACATGTACCCCTCCTTTCTATCCATACATCCATCCTTTCTATTCCCCATCCTTTTTATCCATGGATCCATCCCTCCTTCCTAAATGAATGAACGAAGGGCTGTGTGGGGGGGGGAATACCCCAGAGCCCAATGGCTACCACAGTCTTCCATGGGAGGGGGTCACTAATGTGTCCTGATTTCCCCTAAATGACAGGTCCAGGTCCATCGAGTCAGCCCCTGTGAGGGGCAGCAGCACTTCAGAGACCCAGATGGTGTGTCCTCTCAATGACCATGAGGGGACAGGATGGACAGGAGGAGAGGACAGTGTGCAGTATGGCCGGGTAACCACCAGCTGCTCCTGCCCCATGGGGCCCCAGTGTCCTTACATCAGATGCAGCACGTTGGGAGGGCACGCACCTCCCTGAGCATTTACTGTGGCTGAATAAGATTCTGCATTTTTGTGCTTCCTCCTCCTCCTCCTCCTCCTCCTCCTCCTCCTCCTCCTCCTCCTCCCTGTCTTCTTCATCCTCCTCTTTTTCCTCCTTTCTCCCCTTCTGTTTCTCTTCTTCTTTACATTTAATTTTTTTTTTTATTTCCGTATGTGTATGAATGTACTGTCTGCATGTAGGTTTGTGCACCCGTGTCGTGCAATGCCGCGGAGGTCAGAAGAGGGTGTCGGATTCCCCTGGAACTGGAATTCTCCTGGAATTGGAGTTACAGACGGTTCTTAGCCGCCATGTGGGTGCCGGGGATCGTACCCAGGTCCTCTGCAAGAGCAGTCAGTGCTCTTAACCGCTAGGCTATCTCTCCAGCCCCTACATTTTAAAATTTTGGTGTGTGTGTGGGGGGGGCATGCATGGCTTGAGTGTGGAGGTGAAATCAACTTACAAGAGTTTGCCCTCTCCTTCCACCATGTGGGTCCCAGGGTCCAACTCAGGTCATCAGCAGCAGGCACATTTTCCCAGAAAGCCTATCTTGCTGGCATACCTTCTTGTTTCTTAATCCTTATAATTCCCCCTCCCCCCTCGAAAAATTCAGTGCTGATAGCCTCAGGACAGCCTGGGACTACAGGGAGACCCTGTCTCAAAAAGACCAAAAATATATTTTATTTATTTTTAAATTTATGTCTATGAGTACATTGCCTACATGTTTGTTAAGTGCACCTGTGTTGTACAGTGTTCACAGAGGTCAGAAGAGGGCATCAGATCCCCTGGAACTGGAGTTATAGACAGTTGTTATCCACTATGTGGGTACTGGGAATTGAACCTGGGTCCTCTGCAAGAACAGGCAGTGTTCATAACTTAACTGCTAGACCATCTCTCCAGCCCCTGAAAGTCTCATTTTTAAAGACAAAGAAGCCAGGGGTCTGTAAGAGGTAACGTTTTTGGTGGTGTTTTGTTTTGTTTTGTTGGTATCTTTTTTAAAATTTTTTTTATTTATGTATGTGTATCAATGTTCTGCATGCAAGTTTGTGCACCCGTGTCGTGCAATGCCACGGAGGTCAGAAGATGGTGTCGGATTCCCCTGAAACTGGAGTTCTCCTGGAATTGGAGTTTCAGATGGTTCTCAGCCGCCATATGGGTGCTGGGGATCGAACCCAGGTCCTCTGTAAGAGCGGTCGGCGCTCTTAACCGCTAGGCCATCTCTCCAGCCCCTTGTTGGTATTTTTGAGATAGGGTCTCCCTTTAGTCCCAGCTGGCCTGGAGCTCACTACGTAGACCAGGCTGGCCATGAACTCACAGAGATCCACCTGCCTCTGCCTCCCAGAGTGCTGGGATTAAAGGCGTGCACCTCCATGCCCAGCAAAAGGTGACACTTGTAACCAACACTCAAGTCTAGGTCAGTCTAAATCTGAATTCCATGCTTTCATTTTCCTCTTCCATTCTGTGTGTGTGTCTGGCTTTACTCATCCCGTCCTGGCCCATATGTGCACCCCCCACTCACCCAGCAAATCACCAGCCAGCTCTGACTTCCCCAGACCCACTAGCCAGACTCTATGGCACAGGGGTCCTGAAGTAGAGTACAGAGGGGACATGGCACGGGTGATGTGGCTCTGGGGAGCCTGACCTGGCCGATACCAAACTCACCTCCCCTTCCCTTCTCTACCGCCCTCTCCACTGTGTGTCTTAAAGGTGAAGGCCACCACATACCTGAGCTACATGCAGGCCGTGGGCCTACCCCTCTGCACCTACACCCTCTTCCTCTTCCTCTGCCAGCAAGTGGCCTCCTTCTGCCAGGGCTACTGGCTGAGTCTCTGGGCAGATGACCCTGTCGTGGACGGGCAGCAGATGCATGCAGCCCTGCGTGGCTGGGTGTTTGGACTCCTCGGCTGTCTCCAAGGTAACCCCCACCCCCACCCCTGCTCAGCCTCCATCCTGAGTGCCGCTCAAGCTTCGTCCTCCTACCCCATCCCCTCCTGTCCTGTCCTTGATAGTCTCCCAGAATGTCCTGGGACCAGCAACCCCCACCCCCACCCCCGTGTCCTTATGATGGAGCTGGAGGGCGTGAGGGTCTGGGAACGGGGCAGTTCCTCCCCACTGTGGTGGACACAGCTTGGAGGGCAGCCTGCTAGTGACCTGAGTCCACACACCCCAACGTTCCAGGCGCAGCCACCCTTGTCCCTAGGACACATACCACTCCCTCCCGATTTTCTCCTTTTTAATTCTGTTACCTTTTTTTTTTTTTTTTTACAATTATTCATTTATTTTCTGTGTGTTGGATGGACACATAATCTCCATGGCACATGTGTGGCTGTCAGAGGACAACCTGAGACAGTCGAGTCTCTCTTCCACCATGGAGGTCCTGGCGATTGAACTCAGATCATCAGAATTGCTGACAAGCACACCCACCATCTTACCAGCACTGTAGCCTTTCTGATGTTCTTCCTCCCTTTGACCAGAGCTCACAGTTTCTGGGGACTGCAAGCTCCCGGATCGCTCCAGCCATCTGGTTAACAACCCCCCAGGGTCTTAGCCCTGGTAGAGATGGGGAGGGGGAGGTAGGAAGAGCCCAAATAGAGAAAGAGAGAAAGAGAAAGAACAAGGAAAGGACAAGGAAAGGATGGACTCAAGAACGAGACTGGGAGGAATTCCACGGAGGAATAACTCAGCTTTATTACTGTAATCCAGGGTATTTATACTGGACCTTGGGGTGTGACTGGGGGTTGGGGCATACAGCATCTTATACCATACACTCCAGACCACTACAGGAATGTGACGATGCTTTGTCCAAACCATCAAAGACAGTGGTGCCAGGCAGGTTTCAAAAGCAAGCAGGGAATCAGCAGGACTCCAGCCTGAGGGCTGAGGGCTGCCAGGTGGCTTCCTAAGTGCTTCTGCCAAAGGGAATCCCCACAGGCCCAACTTTTTTTTTGAGACAGGCTCTCACAGTACAGTTCTGACAGGCCTGGAATTTGCTATATAGATCAGGCTCACCCGAAACTCAGAGATCTGCCTGCTTCTGCCACTGATCCAAGTGCTGGGATTAAAGACAGGCACTGCCGTGTCCAACACTGGGCCGATTTTATTTATTTTATTATTTTTTGTTTTGTCTTTTCGAGACAGGGTCTCCCTGTAGCCCCAGCTGTCCTGGAACTCACTCTGTAGACCAGGCTGGCCTTGAACTCACAAAGATCCGCCTGCCTCTGCTTCCCATATTTATTTATTTTTATTTGCAGGGTCTTTCCCAGGCTAGTCTCCAACTCTAGACCCTCCTGTTTTAGTCTCCCAAATGCTGGGATTACAGGTATACTCCACTACCCTCAGCTGCTTCTACTAAAAAAATGGAAACACTTCCTGAAGAGAGCATAGGTTCCCCTCTACTGTAAGGCAGGATGCAAACAACTCCCGTGTGCCCTCTGCCCAGGTCCTCCCCAAGTCCCCAAGTCAACAGGCTGTGGTGGAGATGGGTCCAGCCCCACAAGAAGCCCAGTTCTGCCCTTGCCCAGCATCTCCTCCCTCTTCCAGCCTCCGCACTGTCTATCACCCTCAGTTCTTTTCCATTTCAAACATAGGGAGAATGTGGGTTTGGCCCCACCATCATTAAAGGTCATTTCAGTTCGCCAGACACGGTGGCATATTCTGTAACCCCAATTGCTCAGGAGGCTAAGGCAGGATGGCCAAGTTAAGACTAGCCTGAGCTACAAGGTCAGGTTCAACCCAGCCCAGGTGACTTAATGAGACCCAGTCTCAAAGTAGAAAGTAAAAAGAGTGACTGGTGAGATGAGGACCCGAGTTCTATCCCTGAGACCCACTTGGCAGAAGGAGAGAACGGACTCTCACGGTCGTCCTCTTACTTACACACCCACGCCTTACACCCGCTCTCAACATACACCTCCCTACCAACACACTAAATAGATGAATGCAATTTTCTTCTTAAGTGAAAAGAGGGCTGCAGATGTGATTTAGTGTAAAACGCTTGCCGAGCACACGTGAGGGCCTGGGTTCAATCCCTAGCACCGCAAATTTAGTTTCAGTGCCATTCATTGCGGCGCTGGCGCTGTGTCCCTCTCTGTAAGACAGCCACATGGGGCCTCAACCTGAGGACCCTTGGCGTTTGTAGACCTGCCCACAAGCCGAGTCCTTGAAGGCAGATGGTTACTTTATCAAGACTACAGTAAGATGTCAGTCGCCAGAGGCCCAGAATGAAATTGAACCCCTATTTGGGTGGCATACGACTGCTTGTTGGCTTCCTAGGGTTAGCCTGCTGTGATGGAGACCTGCCCACAAGCCGAGTCCTTGAAGGCAGATGGTTACTTTATCAAGACTACAGTAAGATGTCAGTCGCCAGAGGCCCAGAATGAAATTGAACCCCTATTTGGGTGGCATATGACTGCTTGTTGGCTTCCTAGGGTTAGCCTGCTGTGATGGAGCACACTTGAAATCCCAGCACTTGGGAGGTCAGTTCAGGGCCATCCTCAGCTACAAAGTGAGTTTGAGGTCATCCTGGACTACATGAGACACCCTGTCTCAAAAGAAACAAAACATAGCCACAAACTTGATAGTCTCTAGAATCACACTCGCCACAGTAGCGAGGCGGGCCATCTTAACCCCGGCCCTGGTCGGGCTGGCTCCTGGAGGAGGCTGAGGAAGGAGATGGGGGGGGCAGTGTAGCTGCCTCAGCATCCCCAACAACAGTCCTGCTCTGTAGCTCCGCCTTCATTCCGGCTAGGAAAGGTTCCGATTGATCCCCTTTTGGGGTCATGTGACCAGCTATCAAGTCAAGACTGACAACGTCTCTTTTGGCTGTTCCGCCCCATGCAGCCTGTCTCCCAGCTTGTGGTGGTTTCTGGTCCCCTTAGCTGCGTGTTCTCTCTCTCTCTCTCTCTCTCTCTCTCTCTCTCTCTCTCTCTCTGTCTTCCCATCTGCTTCCTGCTTGTCTCCTTAGAAAGAGACCAAAGATCAGCTGTAGGCCACACCCTAAATCTAGAATAATCATTCCTTGTACTGCAAATCCCTATTTCCAAATGAGTTCACATTCAGAGGTTGGGGTGGGCATGAGTTTGGGGGACACTATTCACCCCCTTAGGTGTGGGTCTGACAGGTCATATGAGGTCACCCCGGGGTGCTGGGGAGACCTGCCTTGCCACAGGAGCTCTTCAACCTCTGCAGCTGTTGGGCTATTTGCCTCCGTGGCTGCCGTGTTCCTGGGCGGCGTCCGTGCGTCTGGGCTGCTCTTCCGGGGGCTCGTGTGGGACGTGGCTCGCTCTCCCATTGGCTTCTTTGAGTGCACGGCCATGGGGAACCTGCTGAACCGCTTCTCCAAGGAGACGGACACGGTGGATGTGGACATCCCGGACAAGTTGCGGGCACTGCTAACCTATGCCTGTGGGCTACTGGAGGTCAGCCTGGCGGTGAGCATGGCCACACCGCTGGCCATTGTGGTCATCCTGCCGCTTGGACTTCTCTACGCAGCATTTCAGGTATGAAGAGCGCTCAGAGCCAGAAGGTAGCTGGGGTCGCCTCGGCCAGGAACCTGCTTCTGCAGGGCTTTAGTGAGACAGGGTCTGTGGCTGGCCCTGGTGGAGAGGGACTGGAAACCTCCCCAGAAGGCAGATGGCATAGTCCAGCAGGTCTCTGTCTCAGACACCCGCATCCGAGTTCTTCATCTCTAACCTCCTGCTCTCTGCTGCAGCATCCTCTCCTGACAGCATGCTGAGCCCACACTGCCTGCTCAGGCTGGGTCAGAGTCCCGCTGAAACTGGCCTAGCCAAAAGATCAGGAGGTGAACTGTACACATCTGTGATCTCAGTACCCTAGGAAGCAGAGGCTGGAAGATGGAGAGCCCTATGCCAGCCTGGGCTGCACAGGAGCTCCGCAGAGCTGGGCATGGGCTGTGACCCAGCTCCATGCAGCTCGGATACCTGTGGATCTTTGACACGCTCCTTAGCTGAGCATACTCCCTTTGCACACGCTCCTGACAGGGACCGGCGTGTCGGCCTCGGCTGCCCTCTGCTTGGATTGCCCCCCCCTCAGCATCCCCAACACCAAGCTTTCATTTCTCCAGCCCAGGGAAGATTCTGGTTGACCTTCAGTGGGTCCTGTTCCTATCCTGTACCAATCGCAGAGACCCCGAGGCATAGTCTGCTTTGATTAGCTAGGCTGGGTCCTGTGGCCATCTGTATACTGAGGCCCGTGATTGACAGTACCCTCTTCCCAGGAGCAGAGGAATGAAAGCACTACTGTTCCACAACAGTGGTGGCCACTGTCCCCAGCTGTCTGAGGTCTTCACCGGCCACCTGACTATGTCATGTCCACCGTGAGCTTTGGGTCAGGTAGAGATGACTTTGAATCCAGGCCCTGCTGCTTACTGTAGAGCCTTACAGCCAACTAATCCCCCTGAACCTGAAGCCAGAGAAGGCAAGCAACTGGCCAGAGGTCACACAGCAATGTGACAGAAGAACCTGGTACCTGGGGCTCCCTGTAAGCTCCCTCAATGTGTCTCTGTCTCCCTCCCTTCCTCTCTCCACCCCTCCTGCCTCAGAGCCTCTACGTGACCACATCATGCCAGCTGAGACGCCTGGAGTCCGCCAGCTACTCATCTGTGTGTTCCCATATGGCGGAGACCTTCCAGGGCAGCGCAGTGGTCAGGGCCTTCCAGGCCCAGGGCCTCTTCATGGCTCAGCATGACACCCTCATGAATGCCAATCAGAGAATCAGTTTTCCACGACTGGTGGCCGACAGGTAGGAAGAGCCTGGGGTGAGAAGAGCCCGTGACCCTCTTGAGGCCATAGCGTGTGGTAGAGGGGTCAAGCAGCCTGCCCAAGGTCACAAGGCAACCTGGGGACAAAGCCGAGGCTCAGTACCCAGAACTGTCTGAGGTCCCTGATATCCGGTGGGTAGGAGATGCAGGAAGAAGTCTGTTGCCAGCCAACCATACAGCTTCCACTGCTTCGGTGACAAGGCGGCTGCATCAGCGTCCTTAATCCCCTTTGGGGGCAAAACGAGCAAGACATGGGTTTGACTCCCAGCTCTTCCTCTTCTGAGCTGGTGGATCTTGGGCAAATTATACAACCTCTCTGAGCCCTGTGTATCCAATTACTGTTGTACTCTGAGTGGTTTTAAGGATTAATATTCACGGGGAATGCTTGACACTGCTCCACTCCTCCTTGCCCTCAGTTTCCTCGGCTGTCGAATAGGTACAATGCCTCCTCTCCTTGCAGTAGGACTAGATATAGTGTGAGTCTCCCCAATGACAATGATGGTGACGCATTTGATTTGGGTCTTCAGAATCTTGTACATGCCTGATAGATGTTCATTGTGAATGTGTTGAATGAATAAACGAAGGCACGAAAAGTAGAACAGGACTTGGTGAGATGGGTCCCTGGTACCCAGTCATTCAGAATGTATTTGCTGGGCCCTGATAAGTAGGGACAGTGACACAGCCAGGAATGAGACCACAAAGTCCCTGTCCCAGTGGAGTCCAGGACCTCCTAATGGAGACAGTACTTGGTGATGGGAGTTGGCTAGGGTGAGAGCCACTGGGAAGGAGGTCAGTGTGTGAGAGAGAAGTAGAAACACAGTCAGGGAAGGTTCCTGGACGAGGTGGTCATAGCTGACCTGCGTGTGAAGGTGATAGGTTGGCCATGCGAGGAGTCGAGGCCGGGCTGAGAGAGAGCTCAGTCAGTAAAGTGTTTGCCTTGCAAGCTTGATTTCCAGAACCCAGGTATGGCGGCATGAGCTTGTAATCTCAGGGCTTGGGGGGTTGGAGTGGAGACGGGGAGACCTTTGGGGTTCACTGGCCAGCCAGCCTAACCTCTTGGTGAACTCCAGCCCAGTGAGAGACCCCATCGAAACACACAAGGTGGATGGTACCTGAGGAATAGCTGCTGAGCTGGACTCTGCTCTTGTATACACATAAACGCGCATGCGCGCACACATGAAAGAGAGAGAGAGAGAGAGAGAGAGAGAGAGAGAGAGAGAGAGAGAGAGAAAGAGGTACAGAGATGGAGAAGAGACAGAAACAGATGGGCACAGACCAAGTTCAGGCCCGGGGGGGTGGGGGGGGCAGCAAAGAGACACATCCCAAGAATAGAAGACTGTGTAACAGCAAGCATGTGTCAGGCCCTGGGCTAAGGATGGCACATGAGACTACCGCCCCCCGTCCCCAGCTTGGGTCCCATTCTAGAAGCCCTACAGGTGCTGAGTCTAGTCCTCAACCAGTCCTTATTCACACAGAAGCGAGTCCTCTCCGTCAGGGCCCTGTTGGCCCCACTGAGACCCCCTCCCTTTGCAGGTGGCTGGCTGCCAACCTGGAGCTCCTGGGGAATGGCCTGGTGCTCGCAGCCACCACGTTTGCAGTCCTAAGCAAGGCTCATCTGAGTGCTGGTCTCGTGGGCTTCTCGGTTTCTGCTGCCCTCCAGGTACCCCAGTGTCCTACCTGGGCTGGAAGTGGGGCAGAACAGAGACAGATGGAGCCCTCCCAGAGGACATCCAAGGACACCAAGTCCCCACGGCCTAGCACAAGGGATATGCACTTCTCAGGGGACCTTGTCTGATCTCAAGCAAGTGGCCCTTCAAGAGCTTCTGTATGCCCACCTGAAAACCAGGCCAGGAAGCTGCCATCTAGACAGCCTCTAGAATAATTGACATGGGGCCTAGAGAGCAGGCTCGTGGCACAGAGTTCAGTTGTTGTTACTTAGTGATAATAACATACGACGTTGGGTCATGTTCTGTGTGAACACATGCTCTTTACTGTAAGCAGTGTTTATCTGAAGGAGATGATGGTCCTCTAAGCACTTCATAAAATCCAGCGTATTTCATGGGGGCTGGTTAGTTCTCTAAGCTGAGCAGAAGGAAAGACCCTGGGGTTTCCTGTTCCCACGGCCCCTCCTATATCACTGGGGAGCTGGGTCGGTGTGAGCTGAGGAGCCCAGGCTAGGCATCCTCTCGCACCAGGTGACACAGACGCTGCAGTGGGTGGTCCGCAGCTGGACGGACCTGGAGAACAGCATGGTAGCCGTGGAGCGTGTGCAGGACTACGCACACACACCCAAAGAGGTGAGGTGGGTTGAGGGGGGACAGCGGGCCCATGGAGGTGTCTGTCCCTTTCCTGTCCCAGGAAGCACCATCTCTATAGGCGGCAGGCGCAATGGGGACAAGTTTAAATCATGTTTTCTAGCCAGAGCAGGGTGGATTGACTGAGTGACGGGGACGGTGGAAATGTCACCGCAACAGTATGGGAGCCCCTTTCCCTCAGAGTAAACATGACTTAGAGTGACAGTCAGGCTGCAGCCACGCCCAGGAGCACAGGACAGGACCCGGACACAGGGGTAGACCAGGTGCTAGAATGATGTCACAGCCAAGCAGCAAGGTAGGGACAGTCCAACCACAGTGACACTTCAGCACAATGGCAGTAACTTCATAGGCTAAAGCAGAGACAATGTAACAACACAGGGGTTAAGCTGGGTTCTGTGGCACCTGCCTATAACCCCAGCACTCAGGAAACCGAGGCAGCAGAATTGCTGCTAATTTGAAGCAAGTCTGGTTCACACAGTGAGTCAGAGACTAACTTGAACTTCCTAGGAGTTTGAAACTGGTTTGAACTATGTAGTGATTAGAAGCTAGCCAGACGGATCTTTGTGAGTTCAAGGCCAGCCTGGTCTACAGAGTGAGTTCCAGGACAGCTGGAGCTACCGGGAGACCCTGTCTCGAAAAGACCAAAAAAAAAAAAGAAGCTAGCCAGAGCTACATAGTTATTAGAAGCTGGACTGAGCTAGCTGAAGTTCTGTTTCAGCAGTGGGATTCGGAGTTGCAGCAGTTTAAAGGACGACATGAAAAACTATATAATGAGGTTCAACAAGAAAAATTGAGTTTTCAGAGAGAGTTACTGCAAACAATTAGACGTGTCCTTGATAAATACATAAAGAATTCCGAATCAATGATGAAGGGGTATAATATTCTTATCGATACCCAACGTGAACTCAAAGAAGAAATGAATAGATTGCAAGGAAAATTTATGAAAGAAATAGAACAGAAAGTGTTGGACAATATTTGTCAGACTCTTCAGAACATATTCCAGTGATGAGAAGATTATGTGAAGAAGTAACTTGAACCTAAGTGATATAATTCAAACTTAAGCTAAGAAATGTTTGTTTAGACAATTGGTCTTGGGTAAGATGAAAACATCTTTAGTCTTTAGCTTGTTTAGCTCTCTTTCTACTTTATTTGAAAAAACAACAAAAAAAGTTACATCCCTACAAACTACTCCTGTATGATAAGCATTCAGCTCTTATGTTGTGCTAGTGAATTTTTCTCTCTGTGCTAGTGAATTTTTTCTCTCTGTGCTAGTGAATTTTTCTCTCTGGCAGTGTTAATTTTATCAATAAAGATTTAAAATTTTTTTAAAAAGAAGCTGGACTGAGCTACGTAGCAAGTTAGAAGTCACTTGGCTTCTAATCCCAGCACTCAGGAGGCAGAGGCAGGCCTATGTCTATTAGATTGAGGCCAGCCTGGTCTACATAGCCAGTTCTGGGAGACTCTGTCTCAAAAAACAAAATAAAACAGAAACCAATCTTGCCTATGTAACAAGCAGGAGGCTAGCCTGGGCTACATAATGGGTTTGAGACTAGCTGGAGCTACATAGCAAGTAAGAGGCTACCTAGAGCATTTGAGTCTAGCCTGGGCTAAATTAGTGAACTGGAAGCTGGCTTGGATTACAAGCAAGTTAAAAGCCAGCCTTGGCTATGTAGCAAGTTACAGGCTAGCCTGGGCTACACAGTGAGACCTTGTCTTAAAACAGCAAAACACATCTGGGTGTGCTAGGAGGAGCCTGGCAGATGTTGCAATGAATGTTGCAATGATGGAGGAAAGTAGGACTGGGCAGGGCGGACTTCAGGATCACAGCAGGTCAAGTGGCAGGTTGGTTTCTGCCCTGCACAATGCCACCTACTAAGGGGACAACCCCCGGACAATAAACAGTTTTCAGTGACAGATAAAAGGCACCTCACTGACCTTGTGACCCAGACATGACCTGCTCTTCACCTCCCCACTGACTGGGCCTCTCTCATTTAAATCCGCACACCAAGTCACATAGAAGGAAGCATGTACTGCTTCAGATGCTGCAGCTCTGAGGGGTGGGCTGCCTGGGAGGACTGTCCCCTCTGACTTCGCCCTTCCTGTCCCAGGCTCCCTGGAGGCTGCCCACCTGTGCAACCCAGCTACCCTGGCCTTGTGGGGGGCAGATTGAGTTCAGGAACTTTGGGCTGAGACACCGACCAGAGCTGCCACTGGCTGTACAGGGTGTGTCCCTGAGGATCCATGCAGGAGAGAAGGTGAACAGCCCTCCCACCCCTCCCTTGTGGGCACCAGGCTCCAGGTCGGAGTCCCTGCCTCCTCCGTGGCCCCACCTCAGGTCCTTAATTCCCCACCTAACACTCCCTGAATGGGCTCCTCTGCTTGCACACATCTACCTCTATGGGATCTTCCTGCATCTACCTTGGTGTTCCCAGTTAAGGGGCATGTTGGGCTACGTGATAGGATGGATAGAAGGATAGATGGGAGAGGATGGGGTGGAGAAAAGAATGAGATGCATGGATGGGGGGTGACTGGAAGAACAGATGGCAGATGGATGCATGGATGGCGCCCTTTAGTTTAGCACCTATTATGTGTCAGATGATGCTTGACAGTCAGTTCTGGTTTGTGTTCTGTTGCTGGGATAAACAGCATGAGCAAAAGCTACTTGGGGAGGAAAGGGTTATTGACTTATATGTCCCAACCACAGCCCATCACTGAGGGAGGTCAGGGCAGGAGCTCAAGCAGAAACAGCAGCGCCATGGAAGAACGCTGCTTACTGGCTTGGTCCCTGGCTTGCTCAGCTTTTTATTTTATGTGTTTGAGTGTTTTACTTGTGTGTCTGTAAGTGTATCATGTGTGCACAGTGTCCACGGAGGCTAGAAGAGGTTGTGGGATACCCTGGAACTAGAGTTACAGATGGCTGTTAGCCGCCATGTGGGTACTGGGAACTGAACTTGGTAGGGTCCTCTGTGAGAACAGCCAGTGCTCTTAACCGCTGAGCCATCTCTCCAGCCCCTCAGCTAGTTTTCTTATGTAGCTCAGACCCACCTGCCCAGGGATGACATTGCCCACAGGGGACTGGGGCTTCCCACATCGATTAGCAGTCAAGACAATGCCCCACAGACATGCTCGCAGGCCAGTCTGATGGAAGAAGTTCCTCAATTGAGGTTCCCTCTTCCCAGGTGTGTCTAGATTTGTGCCAAAGGCTAACCAGCACACGGTTCATCTGCTCTATCCGGCTGGCCTGGGGCAGAGTTCTGGCTTTGCTATTGTGACTTTGAGAAGTCATTTCATGTCTTTGCCTCATCTGTGAAGTGAGAATCATTCTTGGCCCTCCCAGAGTGCTTTTGGAACTTGTTGGTTCACCTGAAACTGGTGGCACATGCTGAGCATTCTGGGAAGGGGACTGCTGATGCTGGGTTTTGTTTTAAATTAAAATTTTTGTTACTTAAAAAAAACTTTTTTGTATGTGTATGAATGTACTGTCTGCATGCAGGTTTGTGCACCCCTGTCGTGCAATGCCACGGAGGTCAGAAGAGGGTGTCGAATTCCCCCGGAACTGGAGTTAAAGACGGTTCTCAGCTGCCATGTGGGTGCTGGGGATTGAACCCGGGTACTCTGCAAGAGCAGTCAGTGCTCTTAACCACTAGGCCATCTCTCTAGTCCCCTACTTTTGTTTTATATGTGTGAGTGTTTGTGTGTAAGTGCACCATGCAGTGCCTGCAGCGGGTGTCAGATCTGGAGATGAAGCTGCTGATCACTGCTGGCCCTCCTGAGGGGTCCGTCTCCCCAGCCCCAGCTGCTGTTTTTCTTAGAGCCCTGGTGTTTGTCTGTGGCCATCTCACGGTTCACAGACTCCTGTCCAGGCTGGGCTCCTCCACTGTCCCAGGCTACGCAGTAGACTCTGGCCTGCTGTCTCACATCCCCAGGTCCTTCTCCTGCTTTCAACCTTCCTTCCAGAGCACTGACCCCCTACTCCCCAGCCTCTTTTTTTTTTTTTTTTTTTTTTCGAGAAAGTCTCACTATATAGCCTTGTCTGGCTTGAAACTCACCATATAGACCAAGCTGGCCTTGAATTCACAGAGATCTGCCTGCTTCTGTCTGCTGAATGCCGGGATTATGCGATTAAAGTCCTGTGCCATCATGCCTGACCTCAGCTTCACACTTGAACTTAGCTCTCAAGGCCCTACTGCTCTGCCTGGGCCTAGCAAGCAGAGGTGGAGCAGCTGTCTGTGAGCCGGGTGGCATTATAGTGCTGTGAGCCCGGTGAGGCTGTAGTGTATTCTCATCAAGTGCTATCTGGAGCCTTCCCCCTCCCAAACTCCTGCTCAGTTCTGCATGACCCCACTGAAGTGTCCTCACTCCCTCAAGCCTTCTTGGTTACCCCATCAAACTCCAGCCCAGGCCACATGAACAGGGCCTCCCTGCTTACCTTGGTGGCTATGGGTTCTAAGCTTTTTCACCATACTGCATTAAGTTTTACTCTCTTGCAATATTTCCAAGACTGTAAAGTAAGCAGGTTGGAACAAGGAGTTTTTAATTTCTGTATTCCTAGTGCCTAAAAGTCTGTCTTGGCATGGCAAGGACACATGTCTATTTGGTTTTTTAATTAAAAAAAATTTATTTTTAAATTTATGTGTGAGTGTATTGCCTACATGTATGTAAGTGCACTCATTTCCTACAGTGCCCATGAGGGTCAGAAGAGGGCATCGGATTCCCCCAAAACTGGAGTTATAGATGGTTGTTAGTTGCCATGTGGGTGCTGGGAACTGAACCAAGAGCCTCTACAAGAGCAGCCAGTGCTCTAACCATCTCTCCAGCCCCACATGTCTAATTGTAAATGTAAATTTCTGCCCAGTATCAGATACTGAGGCTACAATAGAGAGAAGAATGGAAGGATGAGGGATACATGGATGGATGATGGAGGATGGATGGAGGGATGAGGGATGCATGAGGGACAGATGAGGGATACATGGAGGGACGGATGAAGGATGGATGGAGGGATGAGGGATGCATGAGAGATGCTGAGGGATACATGAAGGGATGGATGAGGGATGAGGGATGGATGAGGGATGGATGAGGAATAGAGGGATGGATGAGGGATGAGGGATGGATGAGGGATGGATGAGGGATGGATGAGGGATGAAGGGATGGAGGGATGGAAGGGCTGGATGAAGGATTGGTGAGAAGATGGATGAGGAAGGACAGGGTACAGAAAGAATGAGATGCATGATAGGGCAGGGATGACTAGATGACTATATTGGGAGTGAATGGAAGGAAAGATGGATGGGTCAAGGGATGGATAAAAGAAAGGATAAAGGCTGGAAGGAGGGGCATGGGTAGGAGATGAGGATGCAAGAGAGGATGATGAGTAGGAGTAATGCCTGGAAGGATGGGGGGTGATGGAGAAGGGTAGGGGTGCAGAGGAAAGGTGGGAACAGATGGAGAGGTGGGAGAGAAATGACAGGAGAGGGGGGCATAGAGATGGTGGAAGGCTGGGTGGACTGATGGACAGGTGTGTGGAAGAGGGCATACTCAAAGAATGGCAAGTAGAGGAACAAATCTCATGCAGGAAACACCTTTCAAGTAGGTTCTCGTGAAACATGAGGGCTGGGGCTCACTTTCCCAGGGCCAGACCTCCTCAGAGTGGACTTGGTTTCCTGTCCCCGGCAGGTGGGCATTGTGGGCAGGACAGGAGCTGGGAAGTCGTCCCTGGCTGGGGGCCTGCTGCGGCTGCAGGAGGCAGCTGAGGGTGGCATCTGGATCGACGGAGTCCCAATCACCCAGGTGGGGCTGCACACACTGAGGTCCCGAATCACCATCCTCCCCCAGGTGAGGCCTGGGGCTATGGGGGGGGGGACGATGGAGGTGGGAGCCAGGGCAGGGCTGTTCTGACCTGCTGTCCTTCCTGGCCAGGACCCCATCCTGTTCCCAGGTTCTCTGCGCATGAACCTGGACCTGCTCCAGGAGCACACGGATGAAGCTGTCTGGGGGGCCCTGGAGACAGTGCAGCTCAAAGCCTTCGTGGCCAGCCTGCCTGGTCAGCTGCAGTATGAGTGTGCTGGCCAAGGGGACGACCTGAGGTATGGCCACCCATCAGGAGGTGGGTGGGGGCAGGAACGGTCCTGGGGCTCTGAGAAGGACCCCAGGTCTCAGATCTTAGTTGGAGTGCCAAGCTCAGCACCATCTCTGGATGTTTGATATTGATCTCTTGTCCATTAGAGCTAAGTGATAAGTGTGTTCCTTTCCTAAAATATTTGTGTGTGTGCATGTGTATAGGCCAGAGGGCAACACTGAGTGTTCTGTGATAGCCCTTCACCTTATTTTTTGAGACAGGGTCTCTCACTGAACCTGGAGCTCACAGATTAGGCTAGGCTGGCCGGCTGGCTAGAGACTCCACCATCCTCCTGTCTCTCAGTCCTGGGATTACACTGAACCCAGCTTTTACTCAAGTTCTGGGAATCAGAACTCAGGTTCTCATGCTTGAATACCGAGGCACCTTACAACTGAGCCGTCTCCCCAGCATCCTCTCCCCAAATATTTTAAGCATTAAATACACATAACATAAATTTTATTATAATTAAAAAAATTTTTTTTTCAGTGCAGGGTATTGAACCCAGGCCTTGGGCATGCCAGCCAAGCGGTCAACCCTTGCTCTTCAGCCCCTGCCCACAGACTTTCCTAAGTGCTTAGTTTAGCAGTGTAAAAGTAGTTATGTATAGCTGAGCCTGATGGTGCAGGCCAGGCTGAGGTAGGAGGATTATAAATGTGAAGCCAGCTTGGGCTACATAAGGGAGACCCTATCTCAGAAAAACAAATCTAAGATGGGTATGGTGGTATACACCTTTAATCCCAGTTCTCAGGAGGCAGAGGCAGGCAGATCTCTGTAACTTCAAGGCCAATTTGGTCTACCTAGGGAGTTCTAGGCCAGCCAGGACCACACAGTGAAACCCTGTCTCAAATAAGCCAAAACCCAAACAAAACACCAACGACAATCTCTACCTTTGTGGCTGATAGCTACATAAACACTTAGAAAGTGACGGGGACCACTGGAGAGAAACTGGAAACAGGAGCTGGCTCAGTGGCTAAAGTGCTTGCTGGACACACACAAGGACCAGAGTTCAGATCCCCAGAACCCATGAAAATGCCTGGTGGATGCTGTGCACCTATAATTTCAGCACTCAGGGGGCGGAGACAGGAGATCCCTGGGGCAAACTGGGTGGCTCAACTAGACAAATCAGCCAGCTTCGTATTCAGTGAGACCCCGCGTCTGTGAATAGTGATTGAGGAAGACTCCTAATATCAACCTCTGGCCTCCACATGAACCTACACACATGTACCCACACATGCAAACATACATGCACAATACACATACACATACAAAATAAAAAGAGACAGAGAACAGCCTTTTTAAAGTGGGGAAACTGAGATGCAGAAGATGTAAATGTCTTGGTCCAAGATGGCAGGAACGGGGTTGTGCCCACCCCATGGACTTCAGTGGGACACACAGAAAGCCTTCAGTAGCCAAGGCCCATCTGTCCACCATGACTGATGACATGACAGCTGTTGGACTTAACCTTTTGGCTCATTCACAGTGTGGGTCAGAAACAGCTCTTATGCTTGGCACGTGCCCTTCTCCGAAAAACTCAGATCCTTATCCTGGACGAAGCCACTGCTGCTGTGGACCCGGCGACAGAGCGGCAGATTCAGGTGGACCTTGGGTGCTGGTTTGCTCAGTGCACAGTACTGCTCATCGCCCACCGTCTGCGCTCGGTGATGGACTGCGCCAGGTAAAGCATCCCTCCTGATGGTGATGCACAGGACCACCCAGGCATGGGAGGATGTTCCCAGTGGCCAGCTGGAAGGGTCCTGAGATGGACTATTATGTACCCACTGTGCAGGAGGCACAGCCAGGGCCCCCAGGGGAAAGCGTGAGGCCCAGGGCTTGTGTTTCCACAAGGATCAGAGGGTCAGGAAGCTGCTAGGAAAGTCAGCTGGGCTGGAGAGACTCCTCTTGCAGAGGACCAGGGTTTCTCAGCACCCACATGGTGGCTAAGAACCGTCTCAGGCTGGGCGTAGTGCACGCTTTTAATCCCAGCACTTGGGAGGCAGATGCAGGCAGATCTCTGTGAGTTCAAAGCTAGCCTGGTCTCATAGCGAGCTCCAGGCCAGCTGGGACTAAAGGGAGACCCTGTCTCAAAATAAAAAAAAGCAAGCAAGCAAGCTTTATGGGGACCAAACCTGAGAGCAGAGGTGGGCTCTGAGACGGCAGGAGCCCAGGCCGCTACCCCACGCTCTGCCCATGTCCCTCTTCCCTGCAGGGTGCTGGTCATGGACCAGGGGCAAGTGGCAGAGAGCGGCAGCCCGGCCCAGCTGCTGGCCCAGAAAGGCCTGTTTTACAGGCTGGCTCAGGAGTCAGGCCTGTCATGAATCAAGACTCTCAACAGCTCCTGAGGAGCCAGCCACAGAGCCTGCGGTGGCCAGAGATGCAGTGACCCAGGGGACATCATGCTGTCCAATCTAGACACCTCTCCAGGAAGATGATGGTAGACGGTGATTGAGCATCAGGATGCCAGGCCCGAAAGGACCTGGCATGCCCAGGTTGGCCTGGGCAAGGTCTGCATGCCATTCCCACCCGGCAGCCAAGCGGACTTGGTGCTGGCTGTTCCCTGGACTCAAGGACACACCCACCTCAGGCCAATCAGGCTGGATGCCCAGGATCTGGGCAGTGGCATGCACATTTTCCAAAATTCCCCTTATTTTGAGGTCATTATAGATTTTATGTGCACTTTTAAGAAATAACATAAAGAACCCCTGGACCCTCTGCCGTTTGTCCCAGGGCAACACCTAGGACGTGATCAAGTGGCACACTGATGTGGGTAGTATCTAACAATCATGCTCATAGTTCTATTGCTTGCAAATTTGTTATGGACTCAGTGATTGTTGTTGTTGTTGTTGGAGTCAGGGCCTTGTGTAACCCAGCCTGGCCTTGAACTTCTGATCTTCCTGCTTCTGTTCATCCCCCACACCCTGTCCATGGAGCTCAAACCCAGGGCTTCCTGCATGCTAAGCAAGTGTCCTACTGAGCTACATCCCCAGCCCTGCATTCAGTTCTCTGCCTTTTTTTAGATAGGATCTTTTCCTGCGTTGCCCAGGCTGGCCTCAAACTCGAGAGCCTCCAGAGTGTGCGGGAATGACGGGCACGGGCCACCACGCCCACCGTGACTCATCCATGTCACCTAGCACGGGTCTGTCCTGTGCGTGATAGCATGTCCAGCAATGTCCTTGGTCTATCCTCAGGAGATGCTGTCTACAGCTGTGACAGAACTGTTTCCACGCATCATCATGGGCCCCTAGGGCCTAGTCACCCGTCTGATTGGCTCCAGTGCCACCCATGACCCACCGATAGATACATGGGCAGTGAGTGTTGGGGTCAGGAGGGGTCTCCCACCTCTCCCCCATCCAGGCCATGGAGCCTGAGAGCCCACCCTGATGGAGGGTTTAGGAGTTTCCCTTCAGCCTAGAGTGACCCACAGTGACATCCTATGGCAGCATCTGCCCTCTCCACCCCCACAAGTGTGGCCTGTAGCTCCTTCTGAAGCCTTCAACACAGCAGGGAGTCAGCTTCATCACTGTGGCTAGTTCCATTCTGCAGAAGAGAAAATGGGGGCTAGAAAAGATGGACACGGTGCCACGGGCACCCAGCTGACCAGTGGCCGGGTGGGAACTCGCTCCTGGGTTTCTTATAGGCCAGTTCCATGGTCCAGCACTCTGCTGACACTCAGTGGCCCGACCTGGGGCAGGGGCTGCTGTGAGTCTGCGGGTCACTCCAGAGCCTCTGTTGAAGCCCCACATGACCTAGGACTAGAGCCTGGCCACAGGTGGCCGGCACGTGGGAGCACAAGGCCACCAGCAGGGCAATCCAGGCCGTTAATCCCAAAGATGATCTGGAGCCAGCAGCGCCCAGCTGGCAGGAGGAACAGAGTTGGACAAGGCACACAGCCTTAGCCTCAGCTGCCCTGGGGGCTTTCTTCCTTTTCTGCAGGGCTGGGCATGGAACCCAGGGCTTTGCACATGTGAGCCAAACACTACCACCGAGCTGCATCCCGGACTGTCTAGTGTCTGAGTTGCCCAGTACCCTGCCTCCCTACAAATACAGCTGATGCCAGTCGCACACCTATTCCTAGGCCCAACCGGGGAGGCAGGCACCATCATTCTCCCTTTCCTTCCCACATCCCTTTTATGGGTATATTGAGTCACTAAATTGATAGAAAACAGAGGTCAGAGTGTATTAGTCAGTACCGATCTTTCTGTTGAGCTGCCTGCCTTCCCAGCCATCCCTGCCTCCATGGACTCTAGAATGCCAGCGAGTGCCTGGAGAGACCTCTGCACTAGTGTCTCACCTCCAGGGCACAGAGTAGAAGCTAGGGGTAGGTTTCCTTTCCTCCTTGAGGTATTTGCTCAATAAATCGTAGGTCTGTCCATGTCCCCAGAACCTTGCCCAGAGCAGAGCACAGACACTGTAAACAGTGAATGTGTGAACTGAGAAAAGGTAGGAAGGACTAGTGAACGGTGCATACCCATTGGTACGTGGACTTGGGGTCAGTCACAGTACCAGGTGCTTTTCCTGAACTGTATCATGCTCATTAAGCCCTAGCTAGGTTTTGTGACAACCTGTGTGGTACCAGTGTGGTATCTGCTGTCCTAAAGGCTAGGCTTAGGTTTATGGGCCCTGGTGACAGCCCCAGCCCAGGCCCAGGCTTTGATCAGAGAACCAAGCTCTCAGTGGGAGCTGTGTGTAGAGCTCTAGAGGGTCTGGAATAAACACTGATAGCAAAGGCCCCCAAAGCCAGCTTGGAAGGACCTGCGGGCCAGGACTGGGTGCTGTTGGGATTTGGGGACACTGGAGCATTGTGACAAGGAGCTACCCCATCATGTTTACAGGGTCAGTATGGCTACAGAGTGGAAGACAAACTGTGGTGTGGTGACTAGAGGCAGAAGGAGGAGAGCCCCGGGGAAGGCCCCCTCTTCTCCCATGCTCGGAGGGCCTGAGATAGAATCTGGTTAATGCCTCCCTCAGCTGCTGCTTCAGAGCATTGAATTGACCCTGGCCCCTGGTTTCTGAGCACCCAGGCTCCATTCCTGCGACTTCCCCTTCCCCCGCTCTGAGGCCTGTTGAGGATACGGTTGGAGTTGTGAAGCTTGGCATCAGGCTGTGAGATAGAACCTACAGACATGTGAGGCTTGGCACCCGGCAGGCAGGCCTCATAGCAGCCCACTTGCTGGATCCCAATATCATCCTGCTCTGTGGCCACAGTAAGTTGAGGGTTCCCCTGGTTCACGTGCTGGTGGCAGGGCTTTAGGATATGCTACACATGGAGTGCCCCCCAAAATACAGATACCCCTTACTATCCAGCTTACCTCAGAAAGCCAGAACCCAGTCTCAGTATACCCCACTGTTCAACCCCGGAGCTTCACTGTGGAGGAATGCTTCATCTCACCCCCAAACTGCCTTGTGTTTTGGCAGCACATGGCTGATTCTTGACAATGGGCTGTGAATGGTGTGAACCCCCCCTTCCAGTCTGAGACTCCCAAGAGTGGCTGGCTGTCATCCGCAATGGAGGCAGAGGCAGGCGGATCTTTGTGAGTTCAAGGCCAGCCTGGTCTACAGAGTGAGTTCCAGGACAGCTGGGGCTCCAGGGAGACCCTGTCTCGAAAAGACAAAAAAAAAAAAAAAAAAAAAAAAAAAAAGAAAGGAGACTCATGTGGCTTTCTGAGCTGCCTCACAGAAGGCAGCCACCCTGGAGAGAGATTTGACTGTCCTTAGGACCATGTGAACCCTATGTCCATTTCTCAAGGCTGTACGTGGTGTCAAATGCAACCTGTGTCCACTTCTCAAGGTTGTATGTGGTGTCACGTGCATGTAGAGGTTGGGTCCACAGTATGTGTGGAGGCCACAGGTTGATGCTTGCTGTTTTCTTCTATCCTCTCATTTCTGTAATTAAACTGTGTGTATATGTATCTATATGTGGATATGTGCATGTGATTGTGGTACCCAAGGAATCCAGAAGAGCTGAAGTTACAGGCAGTTGTGAGTTGCCCAACTTGGGTACCTGAAACTGAACTCAGGTCCTCTATAAGAGTACTGCTCTTAACTGCAAAGCCACCTGCCTAGCCCTGCCCCCCCCCCCATTTTGTTCTTGAGACAGGGTCTTTCAGAGAAACTGAAACTCACGATTTGGCTGGGCTGGCCGACCAGGGGCCTCCAGGGGATCCTCCTGTCTCCTCAGCAGTGCTGGGGTTACATGTGTACACCTGGATTTTTGAATGGGCTAGCGATGGAAACTCAGGTCCTTATGCCTACACAGCAAACACTGCCACTGAGCTATCTCCCCAGTCCCATTTCCCAGTGGCTGCTGCCCAGCTTCACCCACCCTGACTAATATAAAGAGGGTACCACCTACAACCCTGCTCAATCCCATTTTGCAGACAGAACCAAGGCCTAAGTGCCTTGCCCAAGGTCACATAACCAACAAATGACAGTGGCATGATGCAAGCCCAGGCCCGTGCACGCTGCCATGCTAACTTACTGCCAAGCTCCACCCAGCTCTTGACCTTGGCTCCCACTTTTAAAATTTAATTAGGTGTATGTGTGTGTATGTGTATATGAGTGCAGGTGCCTGCAGAAGCCAGAAGAGGGTGTTGGATTCCCCTGGAGCCGGATTACAGGCGGTTGTGAGCTGCCTGATATGGGTGCTAGGACTGAACTCAGGACCTCAGGAAGAGCACAAGCGTTCCCTACTGATGAGCGTCTCTCCAGCCCCACCTCCCCGCACCCTGACACCAGCAGCAACATAGCTGCTTCCAGAGTGGAGACAGGAGACCCTTGGCTGTGCCCAAAAGAAAATAGAATGTTTAGAAAGAAATAAAATATTTTTCTTCTCTGTAAATTATCTGCAAATATTCACGTTTCCAGTGTTAAGTCATTATAAAAAGACCCAAGAGAAACTTGGGCTCTCTAACGTGAAAGAATGGTATAACTTACAAAAAATAAATATATATATTTCCACCTAAAGAAAAAAGCTTCTCTTAGGTTGAAGTCCATGCCAAAGCTCATAGCAAGTGTGAACTGCGGACCGGTGGTGAGCGCTCGCAGCCTCCGGGGCCTCTCTTTGGTGTGTAACCCAAACATCTAGAGGACCTGAAGGATTCTGCTTTTCCCAGTAATACACAGACCGAAGGCCAAGTGCAGGACCTGTTGCGGCTGCTTCCTGGGCCCAGGACCTCCACACTAGAAGTAAGATTCTGGAGACAGTCTTTCTCCCTGGAGTGATATTAAAAGAAGAGAAAAAAGACGGTATTGGCGGTGGGTTCTCTAGATGCAGTCACTGCATGGTAGGTTTGCATCCAGGTGTGGCTGGCGGCCGGCTTGCAGCTGAGGGAGAGGAATTAAAATCCAGCCCAGACCACTGGGCCTCTCTTTGGTACCGAAGGCTCATCTGTGATGGTCTATAGTGTTCTTGGGTTTTGTGGTTCATAACCAACCATTCATAGACCTTGGAAAGGAATGAGCTCACCCCAGTGACAGACAGGAAGAGGCAGGAAGCCAGGGAGAGATGTTAGAGCAGGGCAGAAGTCCTTGTGAAGGCAGTGATGCCTGGCCCTGCAGTTCTAGGTCCAGGTCATCACTTGTCTGGCCATGGCCCTTAATGAGACAGGCACTAAGTACAGGAGGCAGTGTCAGAGCTCCTGGAAGACCAGATGGCAGGCGAGGTGACCGTCACACAGCTGGGACCTTGTGGGTCTGATTTTTATCAGTCCCCATGCTCTGGACTGCAGTCCTGAGGACAGGAAGTACTCCTCTCGAGTCAGAGGAGGACTTGCGAGGCGATGGAAGAGCTCGTGGGGCTGGGAGAAGCTCGAAGGCTTGGAGTGCACAGGGTGGCTGGACACACGAGGCAGTGGCTGTTTGGTCAGGAGCGTGTTTGACACCATGGATTTCTCCACAAATCCAAGCCCCAGAAGTAGGTTGCAGCAGAAACAAATGTGCATTCTCAGAGGAGCCTGTGGGGGGTGCCAGAGGCCAGATGTGCAAGTTTGAAGAGGGTTGTGTCTGTCTCTGTCTCTTCAAGGTCAGTTCCCGGGTGGGGCCGGATAGCGGCAGTGGCTCTTCCTGCTTTGGTTTAGGGAGGTTGGTTTTCTTTCTTTTTCTGTATTTTGGTATTTGTCTCCGAGGTTTGGGTTCCCAGGTGCACTGGCTCACCCCCGTGCGCTGGCTCACCCCCAGACGCTGGGACACTGGCTCTTACCCCATGCACCCATCCTGGCTCACACTAAGCCAGCGTCTCTGGCCATGTTGTAGAAGATGCCTCTCTGCTGTAGAAGCTCTGAGGGCGTGCCACACTCTCGAACTTCTCCTCTGTCCAGGACAATCACCCTGCAGAGTGAGGGGGCACGGAAGTGAGCCATGGAAGGGGTGCACCCTCAGGGCCTGCTAGTAAGCCATGGAAAGGGTGAACCATGGAAGGGGTGCACCCTCAGGGCCCTGCTAGTGATCCATGGAACAGGTGAGCCATGGAAGGGGTGCACCCTCAGGGCCCTGCTAGTGAGCCATGGAAGGGGTACGCCCTCAGGCCCTGCTAGTGTTTGGGTTGCCCCAGGACTGTCACAGTAGCCTTCCAGCTGGTGTCCAGCTGTCCCTCTCTTTCTCTTTCTCTCTTTCTTTCTTTCTCTCTCTCTCTCTTTCCCTTCCTTCCTTCTTTTCTTTCTTTCCTTTCTTTCCATTCTTTCCTTCCTTTCTTTCCTTTCTTTCCTTCCTTCCTTTCCTTCCTTCTTCTTTCCTTCCTTTCTTTCCTTCCTTCCTTTCTTTCCTTCCTTTCTTTCTTTCCTTTCTTTCCTTCCTTTCCTTCCTTCCTTTCCTTCCTTCCTTCCTTTTCCTTCCTTCCTTCCTTCCTTTTCCTTCCTTCCTTCCTTTTCCTTCCTTCCTTCCTTTTCCTTCCCTTTCCCTTTCCCTTTCCCTTTCCATTCCCTTCCTTCCTTCCTTCCTTCCTTCCTTCCTTCCTTCCTTTCTTTCTTTCTTTCTCTTCTTTCTTTCTTTCTTTCTTTCTTTCTTTCTTTCTTTCTTTCTTTCTTTCTTTCTTTCTTTCTTTCCTTCCTTCCTTCCTTCCTTCCTTCCTTCCTTCCTTCCTTCTTTCTTTCTTTCTTTTTCTTTCTTTCTTTCTTCTTTGTTTTGAGACAGGGTCTCCCTGTAGCCCTAGCTGGCCTGGAACTCACTCTGTAGACCAGACTGGTCTTGAACTTGCAGAGATCCACCTGCCTCTGCCTCCCAAGTGGTAGGATTAAAGGCATGCACCACCACACCTGGCTTAAAGATGGTTCTTAGCCACCATGTGGGTGCTGGGAATCGAACCTGGGTCCTCTGCAAGAGCAGTTGGCGCTCTTAAATGCTAAGGCATCTCTCCAGCCCCTGTCCCTTTCTTGCGTGCTTGTGTGTGTATACACATGTATAGAGGACAACCTTGGGTGCTTTCTACTTTATTTTGATGGACAGTCTATCACTGGCCTAAGCTTGCAAAGTAGGTTAGTCTGGCTGATCAATGAGCCCCAGGGACCCATTTGTTCCTGCCTCCCCAGTCCTGGGATTATAAGCACATGCTACCACACAAAGCTTTTCCATGTAGGTTTTAGGGAACGGAACTCCTCATGTGTGCCAGGCAGGCAGGCACTTACCAATGGAGCCATCTCATGTTTGCCAGGCAGGCAGGCACTTACCAATGGGGCCATCTCACCGGCCCACTTACCAATGGGGCCATCTCACCGGCCCACTTACCAATGGGGCCATCTCACCGGCCCACTTACCAATGGCGCCACCTCACCGGCCCACTTACCAATGGAGCCATCTCACCGGCCCACTCAATCTCTACTTCTAACCAATGTCAAAATCCCAAGAAGCTTCCTCCTGGATTTCCACCCACATCGACACTGGTGGGAGCGGTTAGTAATGGAGATGCTGTCTGCTAGTCACATGCACTGCTCCATTACACTTGGAATAAAATGAAAAAATCTGACTACTGTGTGCAGGAGGGGTCTGTAGCCTTTTTCTGAAAATGAAAAAGGCTGGATGGTAAGTAAGCTCTGTAGGCCATCACTATTATACTGATAACAAGAAAGTAGCCACAGACAACTGGGAAATGCCAGACCCCGGTATAGAAGGTCCACTGGGCTCTGGCCTGCCCATGGCTCACCTCGCTGCAGACTGTTCTCCTGGAGCCTGCCACACAGAAGTGCTCAGCCATTTCTTTTCCTTTTTTTCTCCCCTTTCCTTTCCCTTTTCTTTCTCTCTCTCTCTCTCTCTCTCTCTCTCTCTCTCTCTCTCTCTCTCGTAAAATAAGGTCTCACTGAGTAGCCCTGGCTGACCTTGAACTCACACAGATCTGCCTACCTCTGCCTCTGCCTCTGGAGTGCTGAGATTAAAGGCGTGCGCTACCATGCCAGCAGCGATTTCTTTTGTGATGTCACTAGGCTCCTTTGCTTTCTGACCCTGTGGTGGCTTCACAGCACCCCCAGAGTACGTTCTATACTTCTTCCTCTGGTTACAAGGTGCTCAAAGGTCTAGCCTGAGCCTACTTTCTAACCCTGTCTCTGACCACTGTCTATTCAGTTCCAACCTCCCACACTGGCCTCAGGCTGGGCTTCAATCTATTAGGTGCTCCCGACCTGGGCCTTAATCTTTGGCTGTGTCCTCTGCCTAAAATGTTCTTTCTTTAGGTCAAAGGTGGGCAAATTTCTGTCCTACTTTATTCCGAGAATAATGAAACAATGAATATGTACAACAGAGTATCCAAATCTGGCCCACTGGGTGCTTTTATGAATAAAGTTGCCATGCCCATTTACCTTTAGTTGCCTGTGGATGTTTTCACATCATCACCTCAGAGGTGAGAAGCTGCCAGCAAGATCCTTAGGATAGCACAGCTCAACTACTCTGTTCTTGACAGGTTACGGTCCCTGCCTAGACCTTTCCCAGTGGACTCCTTTTCATTATTCAAATGTCACCTCCTTGGGGAGGCCCTCCCTGGCCACTCGTGTGAGCATCAACCCCTCAACACCCAGTTATGAGGGTTATGTTAGGACTATGGGGGACCCAAATGTCTGTGAGACTACTGCTCTGCAGAAAATATTCAAAACTCTAGCAGTGGAGGGTAGGGGGGTTGGGGTTGGCCCAAAGACCTATTCCAGAGCCCCAGACCCTACATAAAAGCGCATCTCAGCCGGGCGTGGTGGCGCATGCCTTTAATCCTAGCACTTGGGAGGCAGAGGCAGGCGGATCTTTGTGAGTTCAAGGCCAGCCTGGTCTACAGAGTGAGTTCCAGGACAGCTGGGGCTACAGGGAGACCCTGTCTCAAAAAGACAAGAAAAAAAAAAAAAGCCCATCTCAGGAGCACCTGTGTTCATAACCCCCATACTCCTATGGGAAGGTGGAAGTGAAGGCAGAAGAATCTCTGGAAGCTTGTGGGCCAGCTAGCCTGTGTATACAGCACTGAAGAACAAGAGAGCCTGCCTCAAGCAAGGTGGCTGGCTAGGATCAATACCCAGGGCTGTCCTCTGACCCCCATGAGCTCACACACATCTACAGGAGATGCAAAAAAATTCTATTTTATGACACTTGCTAGAAAGAAAAGTATAATAAAGGCTGGGGACAGACACATGGACACATACAAGAATATTTTCTTTTGATCTGTAAAAAAACAAAACAAAACAACAAAAACCACTGGCAGGCTCCAGGCTGCCTCAGCCTTGCGCCCCCTCCATCTCCTTATCACTTGTTCCCAGCACTCGACACCCTCTGAAGTCACGGTGTCTGTTGCCTGGGTCATTATCTTCTCTTATCTAAGCTTCTCCATCCCTAAGATGGGTGACTTGTCTGAGAGCATCTTGCAGAGTCCCCAGAGCCAAGATCTTGGGCACACATTGGGCACCTCACGAATATATGCATACTATTGAATTCTGGGCGTGGTGGCTCACGCTTTTAATCCTAGCACTTGGGAGGCAGAGGCAGGCGGATCTTTGTGAGTTCAAGGCCAGCCTGGTCCTCAGCGTGAGTTCCAGGACAGCTGGGGCTATAGGGAGACCCTGTCTCAAAAAGACAAGAAAGAAGAAAAAAAGAAAAAAAAAAAAAAGAAAAAAAAGAAAATAGTGAATTCTGTACAAGACAAAGGGGTTCTACCACCTAGGGCTGCCCCTAGGCAAAGGACAGCAATGAGTGAACAAATGAATGTGCCCATGGACACGGCCAACCCTTGCAGGCCTTTGGGACCGCCACAGGGGCCTCACCTTGTATAGTCCATGATGGTGTTGAGCCGGTGGGCGATGGTGAGCACAGTACAGCTTTCAAATTGTGTCCGGATGGTGGACTGAATGAGGTCATCTGTTTCCAGGTCCACTGCTGCTGTGGCCTCATCCAACACGAGGATCTTTGTCTTCCTCAGCAAAGCCCGGGCTAGGCACACGAGCTGGCGCTGCCCAACACTAGAAAGGGAGACAAAGCCCAGAGACAGAGGGTCAAAGTACCTGGTCCTGATGAGGTCTGGGGCAGGAGAACTCTGGTAGACCTTCTGGGATGCTCTGAGCATAAGAGCACACCTACCCCCACAGCCATGTGCCTGTGGAAGACATCACTAATCAATCACCACACTTCCTGTTGAGCAAGAAGTGGGTTTAGGATCTGAGAATTCAACACAAAGCTCAGATATGATTCTCAAAACACCAGTCCAGTTTGGTGTGGGTGGCCAGCAGATAGCAAAGATGGCTCTATGTTCATGCATCCCAATGAGATAGAAGGCTCTCAGCACTGGCTGGACTCAGACATGTGCAGAGAACTGGCCAATGGAATGTTGGTTAAAGTGTGGCCAGCACAGGCCCGATGCAGGGAATGCATACTGGGCATGCTCGCTCCTGCACATCTCCCGTCACATGACAACATGCTTAGGCCAGTCTGTAGGAGAATGAGGGGCATATGTACTGGTCCCATTGAGGCCAAGTAGATAAGTCTCCCTCACACAAGAGCCCAGGCAAGTTCAGTACTGGCTGTCTGTTCTGGTAGGAAAGCAGAATGGAGACTGGTTGCTGTGCTGATGGACACCCAAAGCCGGTGCAGAGGACAGCGCAGACTCTTCCCACACCTGGCCCTGCCGGCCTACCTCAGGTTCTCCCCGCCCTCAGCACACTCGTGGTTGAGCTTGTCAGGCAGGGCTGACACGAAGCCCTTCAGGTGAGCGAGCTCCAGTGCCGTCCAGACCTCCTCATCTGAATACTGACTGAATGGATCCAGGTTCATCCGAAGGGAACCAGAGAACAGAACGGGGTCCTGCAGGAGAATGGCAGACGGCATGTTGAGGCTGAGCCTAGAAGCTTCCTCACAGGCCTGTGCTCTGACTACTTGTTCCCCAGCTGGTGTGCTCTGCTGGGAGGCTGTGGAACTTTTTAGGAGGTGAGGCCTGGCTTGAGGAAATAGCTGGCTGGGAGCAGGCCTTTAAGGACGGACTTGGCTTCTAGTCCCTGCTTCCTGGCCCCTGACAGGAGGAGGCACGGCCGCATAGTCCCACCATGCTAGCACATGCTCTCCCTGGGATGACACACACTGCAGCTCTCTGACACCAGGAGGCAAAATAAACTTCTCCCTCAAGCACAGCCATGACAAGGGTATCTAGCAGTGCATGTGACACTCATGCCACACTACAGGGGGTACACAGAGTGGAGCCTGAACCAGTCATCCAGAACAGGGACAGGCTTCAGATTCCTGTGAACCACCAACTCTGGGATAATCTAAAATGGAAACCTGCTGGAAAACCCTGCGTCAACTGGACTGAAACTGGTGTTTCTGTAAAACTTAGAGCTTTCAATATGCAAATGTGCTGGGAATTACCCAGAAGGGAAGTGTGGCATGGATAACTCCTAAAGTACTGAGTTTCTTCTCATATCCCCCCAAGAAGAGACTGAGGAGAAACTTAAGGGAAAATCATAACTGCTTGCACATTAGGGAACTGCCACCTACAGGGACTGTCTGGAAAATCCTCAGTAGTGGCTCAGCTCTAGGAAGCATTAGAGATGACCACACTGACTCCCATGGCCAGCGGAGAGGACAGCATCTTACTGAGCCCCACAATACCCATATCTACACATCTCAGGCTCCTTGTGTAAACGGCAAAGAGTATTTTCATCCAACATCCGAGAAGCCTCTAGATGACTTGACATGCAGGGCCACGTTGACTAAGAAAACAGTTACTACTCTACATTACTTAGGGATAAACGTGCAGATATAAAACTTGAAAACAATATTCTTGGGCCAGCGAGACAGCTCAGGGGTAAATGAACCTGCCGCCAAGCCTGGGTTTGATTCCTGGAATCTACATGGTGGAAAGAGAGAACTGACTCCTGCAGGTTGACCTCTGACCTTCACATGCACGCTACGCACCACCCCTACAATAAATAAGTGAATATAAACAAAATTTATCTATGGCTGATTGAATCTATGGCTACAGAAGCTGGGGTGCCTTTGGTGTACGTGCAGGACCTGCCCACTTGGGGGATGATGGTGATCTATGGCTCACTGAGTCTATGGACACAGAAGCTGGGGTGCCTTTGGTGTACGTGCAGGACCTGCCCACCTGGGGGATGATGGTAATCTATGGCTGATTGAGTCTATGGACACAGAAGCTGGGGTGCCTTTGGTGTACGTGCAGGACCTGCCCACCTGGCGGATGATGGTAATCTATGGCTGATTGAGTCTATGGACACAGAAGCTGGGGTGCCTTTGGTGTACATCCAGGACCTGCCCCCCTAGGGGATGATGGTGATCTATGGCTGATTGAGTCTACAGACACAGAAGCTGGGGTGCCGTTGGTGTACGTGCAGGACCTGCCCACCTGGGGGATGATGGTGATCTATAGCTGATTGAGTCTACGGACACAGAAGCTGGGGTGCCTTTGGTGTACGTGCAGGCCCTGCCCACCTGCGGGATGATGGTGATCTAGGGCTGATTGAGTCTACAGACACAGAAGCTGGGGTGCCTTTGGTGTACGTGCAGGACCTGCCCACCTGCGGGATGATGGTGATCTTGAAGCGCAGGTTGTGCAGCCCAATCTTGGCGATATTCACCCCATCAATAACAATCTCCCCTTCTGAGGACTCATTGATCCGAAATAAGCCCAGGGTCAGAGATGACTTCCCAGCTCCAGTCCGGCCCACAATGCCAACCTGTGGGATAGAAAGGGCTTGGATGAGACAGGGAGGCTGTAGTCTGGGTACCCTTCCAGTACGTGCTGGGCCAGTGCAGAGCAGTCATCTTGTTGACCCAACTCCCACCACAGTGCTTATCGTACAGCTTCCCAGGGTCCTACCCTTAGGGGCTACTTCCACAACAGGCTAGTAAGGGCACCCTTGTTATAAAGCTCCCCAGAGGACCAAGACATTTTATAAGTCAGTAGAGAGGCTCAGAGAGATAAGGGGCAGGCAGAAGAATGTTTAATCCAATCCTATGATCCTCACCTGAGAGAGAATCAAGAAATAAACTGAGTTTTTGCTGACTTCCCTGAGATGTTTCTCCTCTAATGACAGCTTGGTCCTGGGCTGTCAAAACATCACAGACTCAAGCAGCGCTCTGAACCCTCTGATGTCACCAGGTCCCCACTGGAGCAAGGTGGGTACCCCAGCAGCTAGCCAATGGCTGTCACCCCCGACTTCTAACTTGACTTTTCCTTCTGGGTTTTGCTCCCTCACCCACTAACAACTGTTACAGCCTAGCAACCTCGTGCACAGATTCCCACGATGTGGTATTAACCATACAGACCCAGCAAGAACGTCCCTTATCACAAGTCAGAGAAACCACTCCATGGGAACAGAGCACTCTGATCCTGTGGCCTGACAGTTTAACAAACCCATATGTTCAGAAACAAATGGCAGGAACAACCCCTGACCGAGTTTCTAAGGAAATTCTGTGCGTCATAGGCAGAGATATTTTCCAGGAACAGCCTGGAACAAAAAGAAGGTTCGAAAATCCCAAAACTCCCAAGTCCCTAGAGCCACCCTAACAGTGATGGTGTGTTATCTTACTATCTAGAGATCACAAACTCTGACACCTTAAAAGGCATCACATGGACTGCATAGGAGGAAGCAGGCTGAACTGGAGGGTTAGTTTCTTCTAGGAAGGGCCATGTGGGAGTTGGGGCCCAGAGTGGCTGTATGTTCTGACTGCTCAAGAAAAGCATGTCTGTGGCCTCGTCTGGTCTTCAGGGGGATGCCATGTGGGCTGTGAGGCACACTCAATACCTTTTATTTCCATGACTCTCCCACTAAAGCCTTTCAACCCCACCGTATGGGCAGTGACCAACTAAATGTAGGTTCATCCAGGGAGTTCATACTGGACCAGGAGTCAGTAAGGATAGGCGGATGGCACATACCCACCTTTTCTCCCCCCTCAATGGTGATATTAATGTGCTTAAGAACCAAGTCCAAGTCCTCATGGTACCGTAGGCTGTAGTCCCGGAACTCCACACGGCCCACCTGGGGCCAGGTGCTGGGTGGAGCCGTCTCCTGGATTTGCCAGGCAGCCTGGATCACAAAGAGAGGGAGGAGAGAGATCAGCAGCTACAAACTGCCTGCTCAGCTTTTAGCTGAGTGCTGGGCATCCGACTCATGACTTCATGCTTCTCTGAGCCTCCTCCCCAGTCCACTCTGAACACTTCTATCAATTCATTTACATTTAGTTCTCCAATTCATTCATTCGTTCATTCATTCATTCATTCATTTGGTCTTTTCAAGACAGGGTCTCCCTGTAGCCCCAGCTGTCCTGGAACTCACTCTGTAGACTAGGCTGGGCTTGAACTCACAAAGATCTGCCTGCCTCTGCCTCCTGAGTGCTAGGATTAAAGGCGTGCGCCACCACGCCCGGCGAAGTTCTCCAACTTAAAAGGAAAATTTCTGCATAGGCACAAATAGACTGGTGTTACTTCCAATAATAGAAGCCCCTCATAAAACTACATAACAGAGATCAGTTCACTTTGCTGGGCAGAAGTTGCCTGTTGAGGGCTGTGAGAGAGAAGGCTGTGGTTTTCCTGTTGGCTGCCAGGAAAAAAGTAGCAACAAGCCTTGAGCAACAACCAGTGCTAAGACTTTCTCTGTGACATCCAGGGTGGGAACGAGAATTGGGGGGGGGCACCTTTCTTGTTGGCAAAAGCATCCTAGGGTCTCATATATGGACATCCAATATCTTAGGAGAAACAGGGAAATTATGGACTGTTTTCCTGCTCTAAAACAAGGTAGTCCTAAGCAGGTGTTAAAACAGGACAAGCATAAATAAGAGGGCCTCCTACCTAGAAGGTACCCAGCTTATTCTCCACGTAGGCAGAGGATGCCCAAGGCATAGCTCAGGGTCCCTGGAAGGACAAGAGGCTGGACGTGCCTTACCTCCTTCTCCGTCTCAGAGTACTCCTTCAGTCTCTCAACAGCCACAATGTTGGTCTCCATCTCAGACGACATCCGCACAAGCCAGTTCAAGTATGCAGTGATCTGCCAGTAGAAGAGAGCCGTGTGGGGTTTGTCAGGGATCGTGACTTCATTTTCATTAATCGTGCATTATAACATTATGCAGATAAATACAGAAATAAGCAACACCACACACACAGCCATCACCTGGAACTGGCACACTGCACACATCTCTTAAGGATCCTGGTGATGCATGGGCCCATGGGTCATGGTAAAAAAAGTGAGATACCAAGAGATGGCTCCATGGGTAACACTGGTGACCTGAATTTGATCCCCAGTATCCAAGTAAAAGCGGAAGGAGAACCAACTCCACAGAGTTGTCCTCTGACCCTCACATGTGCACTGTGGCACACTCGCAGCCCATGAGAATAAAAAAATCTAGTGGAAAAAACACGGGCAGGTGTGGTGGCACATACCTTTAGTACCAGCACTTGGGAGGCAGAGGCAGAGGCAGAGGCAGAGGCAGAGACAAGCAGATCTCTAAGATTGAGGCTAACCTGATTTGTTTACACAGCAAGTTCTAGGCCAGCTGAGGCTAAAAGAAAAATAAAAAATAAATACAGCCAGGCGTGGTGGCGCATGCCTTTAATCCTAGCACTCGGGAGGCAGAAGCAGACGGATCTTTGTGGGTTCAAGGCCAGCCTGGTCTACACAGTGAGTTCCAGGACAGCTGGGGCTACAGGGAGACCCTGTCCCGAAAAGACTAAATAAATAAATTAAATAAATAAATAAATAAATAAATAAATAAATAAAAAGTCAGAAAGGAAAACAGAAAATATTTTGAAGCTGTCCATGACTGGCTCTTCTCTGTAAGCCCAGTGCTGCGGAAACTGAGGCAGGAAGATTGCCATGAATTCTAGGCCAGCCTGGGCCACAGAGCAGTGGAACATGGTGGTAGGAAACAACAGAGGTGACACTCAGAGGGAAATTTATACATCAGACAGCTTTGAGCCTGCTAAGATCTTCCTGACTGAAAGAATCTTGGCCAGGGGTCAAAGCGCCCCGTCCCTTGCTTCACCTGGCTCTGTATCCAATTCTCAAACTCTACTCATCTCTTCTCCTTCCCCTGTGGGAAGCCAAGGTCCAGGAAGCCCACATGTTGCTGTTTCTGGTTGGAGACCTTAATAGTGAGGCAAGAACCTCTCCTACCTGCAGTGAGTAGGACACTGACAGGCCCACCAAGCCAGCACTGAGACTATGTCGGGAGATGACCGAGAAGAGGGCGGCGAACAGCACGATGCAGTTGCCCACGAACTCGAGGCGCACAGCCAGCCACCTGCAAGGATGTGTGTGTATGAGCCAGGCAGGTAGGTGCAGCCGGCCTTTCAGACACACTTTAGGCTGGGGTGGAGGGGCACAAAGCTGGGCCGCAGGCAGCTGAGGTCATCTCCAGCACTCTGTAGCCTTTGCTCATTCAAGACATGCAAACTGGCCCCAGGGGACCCAGGCTTGTGGGACTCGAGGTCAACAACTCTTCTGGACTCTGGCATGCCCAAGGACAGAAATAGAATTCTCCAGAAGCAATCACCTCTGGAATCTTGAGTTTGCAGAAAGACCAACTTTCTCTTGGGAAATCTTTGAAACATCACATATATGCGTTAAAGAACAATGCCTGGAAATCCCTAAAGCCCGAGGCATCAGCCTCTGAAGGGGCACTGCTGACAGCTAACGCGTCTAAGTCTCAAGACAGGGAGCAGGCTCTGCTGGAGCACGGACCTACACACACAGAGCTCTGCCTTCAAGCCCCAGCACCACTAAATGATCATCATAAAGAAACAAGACCAGTCTCCTGGCCAGCGAGACACCTAGACGACGGGAGAAACGAGGGACCTAGACGGGAGAAACAGGGACCTAGAGGGGAGAAACGAGGGACCTAGACAGGAAAAATGAGCCAACATTTTCCATGTTCCCTCCACACTCCCAGACTCATCCTAACTTTATAAGAAACACTAAAAAGGTATAATTCTAGCTTTTAAAATATAAGCATGTCTTAACTGTTTAAAACTAGCTTTTATAGATAGCCACAAAGTATGAGAGACACTTTTCATGTTTTAACATGTAAGTTTTGTGTTTAGGGAGAGGGAATTGCTGGCTCTTTCTTCCATGACGTCCCATAGGATCCTGCAACTGATCTGCACACAGATGAAATTTCCGCATACAAATTCCCTGCAACCCCAGTGAGTCACTCGATCCTCCCACCCAGCCTCGCTCGCCCTATGGCACTAGCCTGGGAAATGTTCTCAGGGCTGGTCACAGCCAGTTCCAGCCATCTCCATTCACGTCTGTCCCACCTTTGAAATTTTATCAGGACAAATGAGTGAGGAGGATGCAATCTTAAGGACAAATCGGACACTTCTCTAAACTCAGTGAACTAGCAGGCTGCTGCAGGTTTGATTGACAGTGTTCATTGGGGCTTCGGCTGGCTGTGTGTGAATGGCTTCAGCCATACCCACTCAGGGTGTGCGACCATGCTGGGCAGGGAACTGTGGCATGGAATACTCCAGGCCAGAACCACCCGTTTCTGGTGATCTGGCCTCCCCGAGAAGACATGAAGGACAGTGCTGACAGAGTGTCCTGACCCTGCACCTATGTGTCCCCAAGATGCTGAATGATCACAACACTATAGCTTTGTGTGCATGCCTGTGCGTGCATACACTGAGTACAGTGCAGGGGTGCAGGGCATGCAGAGGCGAGAGCATGACGTCAGAAGTCTTCCAGTGTTGCTCAGTGCCTTATCGCCTTGAGGCAGGGTCTCTCGTGAGCTAGACGCTGTCCACTTCAGCCACGCTGCCTGGTTCTCAGGTCCTGTCTCCCTGTTCCCCTCAGTGCTGTGGCCTCAGGCACAGCCACCTTCTGCTGTTTATGTAGGTGCTGGGGACTCAAACTCAGATCTACATCTTTGCACAGCAAGCACCCTTATCCACTAAGCCATCTCTCCAGCCTATAAATTAAGACCGTGGCTCGTTCTGCAGCCCAGGCTCCTGCTGGAGCGCTGAGACTGCAGGCCTGGGACAGCACAGCCAGCTCCTACTGTCCCAAAGGTAAATCTTCCATGCTCACTTCTGTCCCCGGAAGCAGAGGGTACGCTCACCTGTTGGCCACAATGCTGGGGTAGTAGGCCTTCTGGTTGTCATCCACCTTCAGGTCACTCTGGTGGATGAAGCGTTCCTGTTCCTCAAAGGCACGGATGACACTGACACCCAGCAAGGTCTCATTGAAGTGTGAGTACACGGGGGAGCGGCTGACTGACTCCAGGCGCTTCAGCTGCCGGGAAGAAGCCACGTAGAACCTCTGCAGGGAGGGGGAGACACAGAATCAGAAGGGCCCTCATCCCACCCTTCCAGGGCATGCTGGGAGAAATGACATGGGTGATACCTCCGGGGGCTGGAGATGAGCGGCAAGCGAGTGTTCTGCTCACATGGTGGACTGAGGACAGGAACGGCAGTGACCCCCTACTTTGACTATGCCCTCCATCCATCCTTATAATCCTAATCTGAGGTAGTGCTCCTTCCCCTTGTGATGGGGACGCGGAGGCATAGGTGGGCTGGTCCTCCCCTGGTCTGACGCTCAGAGGGACAGGCTTGTCGTGATCTGACCATCTTGCCCAGCGTCTCAGGAGCCAGAAGTCTTGACTCTGTCTCTTGGCTTTGGTTTCTCCTCCGTGGGAACGTGAAGGCCACTTTGCAGGGAAGCTACAAGGACGTCAGGTGTCTAAGACCCACATGCTCTTCTGAGTCCCACACGTCACAAGCAGGTATGTGCATGGTGCCTGTGAGACTCAGCTGAACTGAAAGCAGCAGTCACTCTTGTGGGTAACTGGGCAGCCAGTGACATGTCCCCAAGGACTCATGGAGGCTGAGTGACTCCTGCCTCCTTCCTCGGTCACCCCCGTGATTTCAGGACTCATGGAGGCTGAGTGACTCCTGCCTCCTTCCTCGGTTGCCTTCATGATTTCAGGACTCATGGAGGCCGAGTGACTCCTGCCTCCTTCCTCGGTCGCCCCCGTGATTTCAGGAATCACTGCAGCTCTCTTCTGACCTAGTTCTGGGTCGTAATCAGTCTTTCGTCTCTGCACTCAGCCCTGCCGCCTCCTGCTCTCTGCATCGGCCGTGTGGCCGTCCTGTGCATCACCTTCAACACCACTTCCTTGTGTCCCCTCGACACTTGCTTCCTTGTCCTTGTGGGCAGATGTCACTTCTACCCAATAGCCAGGCGCTCAGCTGGAGCTGGGGGTAGAGGAATGCCTGCTACATTTTATTACCCTCTGGAAGCTTCTAGCAGCCACTGAACAGATACTAGATGGACCACCTGAGGACTTGTGAGCACTTTTGGCCTCAGTTTCCCCATCTGTACAAAGGAAACTGGAGAGAGCCAGACCCATTTCCAGGTGCTGATGGACCACAAAGTCATGTGGTGCAGCAAGTTAGCAAAGGTGAACTCAAGCTGCCGCCTCCTCCAGGAGCAGGCGTGGCCCCCAGGCCTCTGCACTCAGTGCTTGGTTCCCATCAGCTGAGCTGCAGCAACCAAAACCCATAGACAGGCACAGCCCTTTGGGGCACCAGCCATCTGTGAACTGAGCCAGGCCCACACACAGACACCATCCTGCCAACTCTGGTCACTGGAGCTGCTGTCCACTGTCCTCAACAATCCTGTCCTGAATAAAATCCAGGCCACCAGCAGGCTGGAGGTCCCACCTAACTACTCACCTGCCCCCAGCCTCGCGCCCTCACTAGTCACCATGTCGATAGTCTCCAGTCTCCACTGCCCCCTCACTAGTCACCATGTCTACAGTCTACAGTCTCCACGGCCCCCTCACTAGTCACCATGTCTACAGTCTACAGTCTCCACTGCCCCCTCACTAGTCACCATGTCTACAGTCTACAGTCTCCACGGCCCCCTCACTAGTCACCATGTCTACAGTCTACAGTCTCCACTACCCCCTCACTAGTCACTATGTCTACAGTCTACAGCCTCCACTGCCCCCTCACTAGTCACCATGTCTACAGTCTACAGCCTCTACTGCCCCCTCACTAGTCACCATGTCTACAGTCTACAGCCTCCACCTTCCCCTCACTAGTCACCATGTCTACAGTCTACGGTCTCCACTGCCCCCTCACTAGTCACCATGTCTATAGTCTACAGTCTCCACTGCCCCCTCACTAGTCACCATGTCTACAGTCTACAGCCTCCACTGCCCCCTCACTAGTCACCATGTCCATAGTCTACAGTCTCCACTGCCCCCTCACTAGTCACCATGTCTACAGTCTACAGTCTCCACTGCCCCCTCACTAGTCACCATGTCTATAGTCTACAGTCTCCACTGCCCCCTCACTAGTCACCATGTCTACAGTCTACAGTCTCCACTGCCCCCTCACTAGTCACCATGTCTACAGTCTACAGTCTCCACTGCCCCCTCACTAGTCACCATGTTTACAGTCTACAGCCTCCACTGCCCCCTCACTAGTCACTATGTCTATAGTCTACAGCCTCCACTGCCCCCTCACTAGTCACCATATCTACAGTCTACAGCCTCCACTACCCCCTCACTAGTCACCATGTCTACAGTCTACAGTCTCCACTGCCCCCTCACTAGTCACCATGTCTATAGTCTACACACTAGTCACCATGTAGTCACCATGTCTACAGTTTACAGCCTCCACTGCCCCCTCACTAGTCACCATGTCTATAGTCTACAGTCTCCATTGCCCCCCTCACTAGTCACCATGTCTACAGTCTACAGCCTCCACTACCCCCTCACTAGTCACCATGTCTACAGTCTACAGCCTCCACTGCCCCCTCACTAGTCACCATGTCTACAGTCTACAGCCTCCACTGCCCCCTCACTAGTCACCATGTCTACAGTCTACAGCCTCCACTGCCCCCTCACTAGTCACCATGTAGTCACCATGTCTACAGCCTCCACTGCCCCCTCACTAGTCACCATGTCTACAGTCTACAGCCTCCACTGCCCCCTCACTAGTCACCATGTAGTCACCATGTCTACAGTCTACAGCCTCCACAGCCCCCTCACTAGTCACCATGTCTACAGTCTACAGCCTCCACTGCCCCCTCAGCAGTCACCATGTCTACAGTCTACAGCCTCCACTGCCCACCTCATTCTATCTAACCTGACATGGACTGTTGTTCAGAAACAATCTGTTTTTTAAAAAAATATATTTAATTTCATTATTATTTTGGGTCTTTTGAGACAAGGTCTCTCTGTAGCCACAGCTGGCCTAAAACTTGCTATGTAGACCAGGCTGGCCTCAATCTCACAAGAGACATGCTTGCCTCTGCTGAGGTCTAGGATTAAAGGTGTGGGCCACCACACCTGGTGTAATTTTTGAATTATTTTTGCTGCTGTTGTTTTTACTTTATGTGTGTGTTTCACCTGTATCTCTATTAGTGCACCTGTGTCATGCAATGCTTGTGGAAACCGGAAGAGGGCGCTGGATTCCCTGGAACTGGTGGAGTGTAACCAGATGTTCTCTTGTGTTGGCTTCTTCCTGGCACTGTGGTACCAAGTGAGGTCCACCACAGGGCAGCGAGCAGCTCCTCCCTGCCGTGGCATGCCATTTCTACCACACGATTGTACCACAGTTGAGTTGCTATTTGGGTGTGTTTATATGTAGAGCTCAGAGGCTGATGTCAGATGTCTTCCTTAATCCGTTTTTTACCTTGTTTTTTTGACAGGGCTTTTCACTGAACCTGGGGCTAGCCCGGCTGACCAGCACCCCAGAAACCCTCCTGCCTGTGTGCGCTCTACCACTCCTGGCTTACATTTATTTATATATTGGAGGCGGGGCATATCTGTCATGGCACACATGTGGAAACCAGAGGACAACCCATGGGAATGGGAATGAGTTCTCATCTTCCACTATGTGGGTCCCAGGGACAGAGCTGTGATCAGCTTGGTGTCAAGGCCTTTACCCAGCTTGCTGACCCATTCTTGCCATTGTAACATGGGTTCTCTTGCAGGGCAGGCACTTTTGTGACCGAGCCCCTCAGCCCTGAGAGTGTTTTAAGTGTTCTCCTGGTAATGGCTAAGGTGGTTCTTAATTGGGGTGATCAGGAATCAGGATGCAGCCCTTTTTATTCTTCTTGCATTTCTTTTGGACAGGAGAAAGGCAGTTGGGCATGGGTTATGTGTATTTTTTCTACGAGTTATTAAAAAATACGCCGCTGTCTTTGTAAGCCTGAGCAAGCGAAGTTTCCGTTCTTCTGCTGACCTCCCAACCTGCCCACACACAGCCATGCTTCGCCTCAGTTACGGCAACAGTGTGCATAAAATCTGGTCATTTGCTGAACTTGATTCCTTTGTTGTTTAAAAATAAAACGTTCCCTGCTCCAACAGCAGCATCTCCCTTCCTGCTGTGAAGGGACACAGCACTCTGTCCTGGACTTACTCCATGGCTTCAAGATCCTGCTGACCACAGAACCTCACTGCCTGTTCTAAACTGAAGGCTTCAGGATGCTTGGGGGGGGGGCATGAGCCCAGGAGGCACTTTTGGTAAATGCGATCACAAGACTTTCCAGTAAAAACCTGGCATCGACTGAAAGAAGTTACAAAGGAGGTCTGGGGAGTGAGCTGCCTCTCATTCCATTTTTCTTTGTGGTGATGCTGCTAACCACAGTGTGACAGGGCTACAGTGTGATGGGGCTTGGGGACGGCCTAGCAGGACTAACCAGACCCCACTCACACACCCAATAGAGTGGCCTGGGGACAACACTTTTTAGTGCTTTAAAATTTTTGTTTTGTAGCCGGGCGTAGTGGCTCACACCTTTAATCCCATCACTTGGGAGGCAGAAGCAAGTGGATCTCTGTGAGTTCAAGGCCAGCCTGGTCTACATAGTGAGTTCCAGGATAGCTGGGGATACAAGGGGACCCTGTTTCAAAAAGACCAAAAAAAGTTTTTTGGTTTTGTTTTTAGACAGGGTCTTGTGATGTAACTCAGGCTGGTCTTGAGCTCTCTCCACCCTCCTGCCTAGCTTGTGATGTAGCCCAGGCTGGTCTTGAGCCCTCTCCACCCTCCTGCCTAGCTTGTGCCCCAGTCAAGTACTATCACCCCTGCCCTGTTAGTTTAGTGTCAGTCATCAGCACATCACCATTTCACAGCCGGCCCTGGCAAGCATTGTGCTTTGCAGGAGCTCTGAGCAAAAGGGTCATCTGCCAAGGAAGCAGACACACATGGGGTCTCACTCTCTACTTTGTCAGCCTTTCCACGTCTCCACCTATCTATAGAAATGACCCAAGAAAGCGCATGTATTCGAAGAGAAGGCAGTTTCTGCAGATGGGCATGGCATCAACTACCAAAGTCCTCTGTTCCCAAGGAGAGCCAATGGCTGTGAACTGATGTGTGGAGCTAAACAGCAGCGGTCACATGGGTCTCCCTGTAGCCCCAGCTGGCCTGGGACTCACTCTGTAGACCAGGCTGGCCTTGAACTCACTAAGATCTGCCTGCCTCTGCCTCCCAAGTGCTAGGATTAAAGGCGTGCGCCACCACACCAGGCTCCCCACGCCTGGCTCTGGTTTTCATTTCTAATTTACAGCTCAAAAGGCAAAACTGATTATAGAGAAAGTGCATTTGGCTATTACAGACTCAAAGCAGTGCACCGAGGCATTCAGGACAAGGGCAGAGCTAAGCTGGGCGTCATCGCTGGCCCCCAGAGGACGAAGCAGAGAAGGGAGCCACAAGGACCCTGGAGCAGGGCCGTGGGGGGGCAGGGCCGTGGGGGGCAGGGTCTGCAGCTCACCTGCACGAAGAAGTAGATGAGACCCAGGGGTGGGACGATGACAGCGGCAATGGGCGTGGCCAGCAGGATGATGATGACAGCGCCGATGACACTGAAGAGCGAGCCCATGAACATCTTGATGACCTGCGGGATCATGGAGTCCACCGTGTCCAGCTCCTTGGAGAAGCGGTTCACCAGGTTCCCACTGGGGGTGCGCTCGAAGAAGCTCATGGGCGAGCGCAGAACGCTGTGCAGCAGATCCAGGTGCAGGCGGCGGGAGGCAAAGATCCCACCGATGGACACCATCATGGAGTAGCCGAACACCGCCAGGCCTAGGACAAGACAGTAAGCGTGAGAGGGAGAGGCCATGTGTCCCAGTGACAGTGGCTCTTGTTTACCAGCGCTTACTGTGCTCAGGTTTCCAAGGAACTAAGTTTTACCTAATTTTAATTAACTAGAATTAAAATCACCTCTTATGGCTGATGGCTACTGTGCTGGGCAGCACGGTTCTTCCAACAGACACCGAGGTTGCTGTCGAACTCAGGGAAATAACCACACCCTTTCTGTCCTCTGCTTCCTCTCAAAGATAATTTGGAGGCCACAGTCCCTAACCTCAAGGCAGGGAAAGGAGAGGTTACAGATGGAGAAACCGCTCTTCTGATGGTTGTCTCAGCTATCTTAGAGATAGAAGACATGTGATCCCCTGCCACCCCAAACTCTACAGTTCTTTTCGGAACTTTGATGGCAGCCTCTTTGATCAGGAAGAAACAGGAGGTAACCCGGAAGCCAGCAACCCTTAGCTCAGACCCCGGCCAACACTAAGTGCCTCCCAGCAACATGCCAACCCATGACCACATGGAAGGCACTCACACAGGAAGACCCATTTAGTGTATGCCCGTGCATATCATGGACACGGAATGGATGAGTGTGCAGAGGAGGGCTACGAGTACAAAGACCCGCAGCCAGCTAGCGCGCATGCTGCATGGCACAGCTGTTCAGAGTGAGCTCCAGACAGATGGCTGCTTCTGCCAGTGTCAGCCCTGCCAGTACAAGCTCTGCCTGGGGTTCACTGTGTGGCTTTAGCTGCATGGCTCTGAGAAAAAAGGACATGAACTCAACAAGGATTTTGGGGTCTACTATGTGATGGGTTCTGTCTACCCGGGTGTGGCTCAGTTTGGGGGTGTAAACCCCCCCCCCGAGGCACAGGAGCCCAGGTCTGTAATTACACATGAAGAATTAAAGACATATAAGTGAGGACAGCAGGGACAATGGCACACACCTTGACAGATGCCCAGAGCCCCGTAGACGCCCAGCCAGACATTTGTGTGCTGCTGGGCCCCCAGGTTACTGGAATCGTCAGTCCAGAGGCTGAGCCAGTAGTTGGAAGCCAATGAGGACACGTGGTTGCAAAGAAACAGGAAGATGCTGAGGAAGGAGATGCAGAGGCCGATGGCCTTCATGTAGTCCCAGTACACAGACAGCTTCACCTGGGACCAGAGAGCAAACACAAGGCTAGCAACTTCTGTGTGTCTCCTGAGCTCCCATGCTATGCTGCCCAGGCCCACCTGCCCATGCCCAGACCTCAATACTCCACCACCTAGTCAGTCAACAAAGCAAGTCCACACTGGACCAGGCCAGGATCTCTGCCCCAGAGCTTCCAGACTGGCTAACACACATCATCACCCCCATGAGCAGAGAAGGGCTGTAGGAAGACGAGGTTGGAGACATGGACCTGAGCTACCTACATGTGCTGCAAGGTCCCACCAAGGGCGCCAGACCACTCAGCTGGGTGGCCCTGAGCACGGCAGGGTACAGGAAGATGCTTGGAGCGAGATGAAGAGGCTGACTGGGTTCAAGAAGTCCCAGCATACCAACTAAAGTATCCCGTGAAGTTGACAGATCCCAGGTCCAGTAAAAGTCACTGGGCTCTCTGCCCTGGCCTGTGGACCTGGAGACGGTGCCCTGACAGGCTTACTGCCCGTGCATGTGTGTGTTCCTGTCTGCCTTGCCCGGTGCCCACCTGCCCCGTCTGTGCTTTGTCTGCCTCTACCAGCTTCCAGGTCTCCTCCTTGGCTTCCGCCTTCTGCAGCTCAGCTGTGCTGGAGTGCTGGCGGCTCACGTCCCCACTGTAGGAGGAAGAACTGCTGAGTTGCCTGGTGACAAGAACACAGAGTATCTGTCACAGGCAGCATCGGGAGTGGGCATACATGTGAACATTCACACATGGCTCTGTGCTTCTTCCCATGGGGACAAAGGTGCCTCAGGCAGGGACGGGGGCTGTGGGCTGGCGGGTCCGTGATGTACGCGTGCGAAAGTCGATGGGAATGGGCCTCACTTAAAGTGATTCTGGGTGGGAGCTGTAGCTCGGTTAGTAGGATGTTTGCACGGTACGTATGAAGTCCGGAGTCCCATCCTAGCACCACATACTGCACACAGGACGGCAACTCCCATCATCCCAGCACCCAGGAGGCAGAGGCAGAATTCCTGGTACCCTTTGCTGCGTATCCAGCTTAAGGCCAGTCTGAGCTATGAGACCCTACCTCAGAACAGAACGGAACAGAACAGAACAGAACAGAACAGAACAAACCCCAATAACCCCAAGCAGTCTCTCAGAGCAGCATCAGAGGGAACTAACAGCCACTGGCCAGCTGCTGGGTCTGCTCCCTCTGAGATGGGCAAGGCAACCAGCAGGCTGGAGTTCAGAAGACTGCAGGCCGACACTGAGCCAGCACATCTGTTAGTGGGGCTGTCTGCAGTCACAGAGCCCCATGTGCTGGGCCCCCAGCAAGCTGGGTCAAGTTTCGGACTTGGGGCAGATGGTTTGGTGACAGGCTGTGTGAGTTGCATCCCCAACACGCCCAAGGCTGGATTGCAGTGTCCTGGCAGGCCAAGGTCTTGAGAGGTGGGGGTGGAGGAGGTGCCACTTGGCTCTACTGAGTCCACGCAGGGCAAGACGAGGGGTCAGGAGTGGCTGGGGATGGGGCAGCTCCCTACTGACCTCTGCAGGTGCCTCCCCGCCACGTCTGTCACCAGCATCCCATTCTCCATCGGCTTCTCCTTCCCTGGACCACTGACACCTGGGAGGAGACAGGCAGAGGGCAGAATATGGCATCAGGAGCTGGGCAAGACCAAACCAAAGACCAGGAAGCATGATCACCTCTGGAGGACACAGCAGGGACCCGGCCTCCAGGGAGCTCAGAAAGGCAGACCCTTGGGCAAGAGCAGGGCTTTGCAAGGCGGGCCCTCAGGGAGGGGCAAGGCTTTGATGCTGTTCGCTTGGCTTGAGGACAGAGGGCCCTGCACCTGCACAGTGACCCTGTGCTAGAAGCCTGGGTGAAATGCAGCCACTGCCAAGTTCAATCTATGGTGGAAGTGCGGGGCAGAGGACATGGACTCTAAGCACCCAGTAGAGGGCGCTGCTCGACATCACACCTCTTGGGTGATGAGGCCTGGAGAAGCTGAGGCAGGGGCTAATGTAAGCAGTGGTCTAGGCCGTCCTGGGCTACTGAGACCTGTGACAACTGCAGCCAGCACCACAGGTGGAGGCCTAGAAACCCTTAGAGCCAGAGTCCACCCTGTATGCCTAGGTCACAGGGAGATGCCCAGAGACAAGGGGAGAGGCACTGTAACAACAGCCATGTCTCCAGTAAAAGACTTCTGGTGTTTGAGCAACTGGCAAGGCCACCACAGGGCACAACTGCTGATTTCCTGGCCAGCGAAGGCTCTGCTGGGTGCCAACAAGATCACTCGGATGCCAGCCCTGATCGTGACTAGGGACGCCAGTCATCTGTGACGTCCACCCCACAGTGGCTTCTGCATTCTTTGGTACTGAGAGAGGCCAGACAGACAAGGCATCAAGAACTGGGGGGAGGAGAGCCTAGGACAGAGTGTGTCCACAGGCACACAGCACAGTCAGCGGCACTGTCAGGATGACCTGGGCACTCAGGTGACACGGATAACACGGGTGCAGAGCCGGCTCCCTCACAGTCCTGGGTAAGAAGGTGGGCCCAGATGCCTAGGTCCTACCAGGTCCCCAGAGGACTCAGTTCCAGTACAGTCAGGAACCTGGGACTTTGGGAACTGCACGCTCACTTGTTAGTTGTGACCCTGAGAACTGCAAAACCGAGCCCCAAGGTGCCCATCCATAAAATGGGAACAGTCCTGACGAGCTGACATCACAGACACATGGAGCACAGGTCAGTGTGGTACTGATTACACGTCTGTGAACGTGCCTAGCCAAGACTGAGAGCAGCTCCTTTAAACATTCCCTTGAACATCAGCATTTATAGAGTGTGTGTGTGTGTGTGTGTGTGTGTGTGTGTGTGTATGCGTGGGTAGAGGTCACAGCACCTTGGCCGTTGTTCCTCAGGTCTCCTCCACTGGGTGCTTTGAGAAAGTGTCTCTTTTATCTTGGGGCTCACTGATTAGGCTGGGCCAGCTGGCCGGTGAACCCCAGAGATCTGCTTGTCTCTACCTCCCCAGTGATGGGGTTACAAGTATGTAGCATGCCTGACTACTTTACATGGCTTTTGGGGACTGGACTGAAGTCTTCATGCAAAGCAGCACTTAAGTGTTATCTCCATAGCCCAGCAAACTGTTTTGTTTCAATTAGTTAATTTGTGTGTGTGTGTGTGTGTGTGTGTGTGTGTTTATGAGTGTTATAAAGTGCCCAAAGAAGACAGAAGAGGGTGTGGGATCCCTGGAACTGGAGTTATAACCAGATGTCACCCACCGTGTGGGGGCTGGGAATCTGAACCCAGAGTGCTCTTAACTGTTGAGCCATCTCGCCAGCTCTTTGTTGTGGGTTTTTGTTGTTGTTGTTGTTTTCTTTTGAGATAGGCTCTCCCTGTAGCCCCAGCTGTCCTAGAACTCACTATGTAGACCAGACTAGCCTTGAACTCACAAATATCCACCTGCCTTTGCCCCTCCCAAGTGCTAGGATTAACTTTGTGCACGCCTGGCCCTTGTTGTGGTTTTTAAAAATGCCACAAACTCCCAAACAGGCGTGTTCCCAGGGTGAGTGATAACAAGCAGGACTTCCCATGCAGCAGCACCCAGGCACAGGTCAGCTCCCGTCTCCCCTGCTTAGGCAATCTACAGCCCTGGCAGGAGCCTCGGTGGTGGCCCTGGGCTGCCTGGCCTGCTCCACCCACAGGCTGATGGTCCACCTGGGTCAGCTTAGGGCTGGACTTTGGGAGAGAGTCTGAGATCTAAAGGAGTAGGGCATGGCTGGCCCCACTTCCTGCCAGTCCAGGAGCTTTGCAGTGGGCACCAGGCTCTCCCGTCCTGGAGGCTCAGCTTATGGTCCCCAGAGCCCCCTCTTGAGGCTCTGAGTTGCCATCAGTGGCCACAATGGCCGAGTACCATCCCACTAGCCTGTCCTAGTGGGTCTGTCTAGAGCTCCCAGGTCTGAGTTTCACTCCATCTCGGGGCCTCTGGGTCCTCTGAGACCTGGCACTCTTTCTTTAAAATGGTCAGAGTGGGTTCTGCAGCCTGCATAGAAGCCCCTGGCGTGAACCTCAGCCCCATACTGGACACCCCACCTCCACTTCCCCAGCCACCTGCAGTCTCTCACCAGATCGGGGACACACAAGCATCCTGACCCTCTCCTTCCCCCTCCATCTGCTGTGCCCAGCACTCCCACCCCAGCCTCTGAGGAATGAGCTTTCTGGGTCAGTTAACCCACACATGCCAGGTGACAAGGGATCTAGAAACATCCTGCAGCACCTCAGGCTGAACGTTCACACACACCCTCCTCCCACCAACCCCCAAGGCACACAGCAACTGCACAGTCTCAGGCCCAAAGCCTGGCTCTAGGTCTACAAGTGCAGTTCACCAGCCTGGGGGTCGCTGACCTTCCTCCTCGCCCACCACTCTGCTGCCTGAAAGTGACCAGATCCAGGAGACTGTAGGACCCTCGGGCTACGTGTGTGCTTCAGCCCAGCTGTGGGGAGGGCCTGCTATGCGTGTGCTTCAGCCCAGCTGTGGGGAGGGCCTGCTACGCGTGTGCTTCAGCTCAGCTGTGGGGAGGGTCTGCTATTCATGTGCTTCAGCCCAGCTGTGGGGAGGGCCTGCTATTCATGTGCTTCAGCCCAGCTGTGGGGAGGGCCTGCTACGCGTGTGCTTCAGCTCAGCTGTGGGGAGGGCCTGCTATTTGTGTGCTTCAGCTCAGCTGTGGGGAGGGCCTGCTACACGTGTGCTTCAGCTCAGCTGTGGGGAGGGCCTGCTATTCGTGTGCTTCAGCTCAGCTGTGGGGAGGGCCTGCTATTCGTGTGCTTCAGCTCAGCTGTGGGGAGGGTCTATTCGTGTGCTTCAGCTCAGCTGTAGGGAGGGCCTGCTATTCGTGTGCTTCAGCTCAGCTGTGGGGAGGGCCTGCTATTCGTGTGCTTCAGCTCAGCTGTGGGGAGGGCCTGCTATGCATGTGCTTCAGCTTCCCCATCCCACATGGGTGGAGACATGACCAGCACCTTTTTCTGAAAGGTACAACTGTGTTCAATTATTAAGAGAGCTGGGAAGCTGGGCATGGTGCACAGGCATGTCATCCAGGCCACTCATGAGGCTGAGGCAGTAGGATCACAAGTTCAAGGCCAGTCTGGGCAATGGCTGGGGAGGTGGCTCAGTGGTAGAGCATTTGCTTAGCAGGAGCCAAGCCCCGGGTTGGTCCCCAGCATCGGAGGGGGAAAGACCTGTGGATGTACCACGGTGTAGTCACCACTGTGTGCAGCACGGGAAGAGGGAGGCAGACTGCAGCACCAGGCGGGCAGGCCAGCGTGACAGCAGAAGGTTGGCTGCCTACAGCCTCGGCTCTTAGAGAGCGCACACACCTGTCCCCTGGAAAGCCAGGCCCCACGAAACCTCCGCTGGGCCTCCTTGGGGACACGTGAAGGTGAGATGGGGCGGCTCGGCCCACAGGCAGTCACGGGCCTCCCAGACCAGCGTGGAGCTCCTCAGAGCTCCCTCACCTCAGTCTCCCTGCTCTGACACATGTAGCATCATGATGTTTTTCACTCTCTCTCCCGTCAAACCCTAGGACATGGACTGGTGTTTATCTGCCACTGTATGCCCAGCCCCTGGCATACCATTATCCAAGATGCAAGCTGCACAGTACTGGAGAGGGGTGCATTCAAACAGTTCACAGCAGGCACTCTGCACACCCCTGATGGGCAGCTGGGCAGACTGACAAGCGAACAGTACTGAGGAAATGGAGCCAACCTTCCAATGTCACAAGGTCACCACAGCAGCCATGCCATGCTGCCGGAGCCTCTGCAGAGCTGGCTTCAAAAGCTGAGGGCAGCAGGTGAAATGAGCTCACCTTTCTCCTGAGATGTTTCTGCAGCTGTTAGCTGATGGACATGCCAGTGGTGCTGGAGATTTGAACTCAGGTCCTTTATGCTTGCAGAGCAAGCCCTCTTACCTGCTAAGCCATCTCCCCAGCCCCTGGATTTTTAAGCATTCACATGAAGCTTGTCTTTCACAGAATGTCGTGAGTCACTCCTAGCACCAGGGAAGAGTTCTCTGAGCCGACAAGCTGGGCTCTGTCCCAGCCACACACCACACAGGGTCTGTCTGACTGTGTTCAGCTACCCCCTCAAAGAGTCACCAACATCTGCTTGAATCAACATCCCTGGACTCGAGAAGGTTCTAGAACTCCGTCTGGGTGGGTTCCAGGAGGCTGGCCTCCACTGAGGAACAACTTACCTGCTTTGTAGTAGATGGCTCATTTTTGCCCCCAAAACAGACCCAAGGTGCTTCTGCCTCCAACTTTCACATGGGCAGGAGCAGGGAAACCTGCAGGGGGCGCTTTCCTCAGCTGCCTGATCAGGGCAATGACAGCCAATAGGGAGCCCCTGAGCTTTCCAGGACAAGAAAGAGGAGCCAAAGTTGTCTTGAGATCTTCCTGCCTGTGCTAGGACTGTAGGCCTGGTCTGCCACACCCAGTGTAGAGACTGGGTTTTATTGCTCAATGCCCTAAATAAATAAGTATCCTAGAAATTAATGCAATGCCCAGGCCCTCCACTAGCTCCTCCCCTTCCTCATCACACTAAGGCCTCGAGCCCACCTTGGGTCTGGCCAGTCTGTACCAGGTGGACTGAATGAGGAAAGAGAGGTTCCCTTTAGTAATAGACAAAAACATTGGGAAATAGGGGCTCTGCTGTGTTGGGCCCTGCGGGAGGGGACAGAGAGGCAAGAGAGTGACGACTGAACTGGGGACATGAGCCTAATGCTGGGTTGGGGACGTGATACTCTCACTGTCAAATGAAGTATGACTCCCACAGAAAATAAGAAATGTGCTGGCAAGATGGCTCACTGGGTAAAGGAGCTTGCTGCCAAGTGGATGACCTGGATTTGGTATCTGGAATGCACATAGTGGAGGGAAAGAATCCTCACAGGTCGTCCACACATGTGCAATGGCACACACACACACAAACACACACTGAATAAATGTAAAACTTAAAAAAGGAAGAAGAAAAAAGAAAGAAAGAAACTAGAACCACATTGTGTGCGAAGGGCTCTGGGTAGCTGTGGCTGAGAGGAAGGTTTGGGAAGAGAGGCCGACAGGCTTCCTTCTGGAATGGGATGTGGGCATGTGGTTCCGCTAAACCAACACACAGAGAGACAGAAACAGCTGCGTTGTTTTTTCTAACCATGGCCCACAGGCCAGTAAAACACAGGGACAAAGAGTTGCAGATCATGAGCTAAGAGATAAAGAGGAAGATTCTACCAAAGAACAAACAGGCCAGACTCAGGGCAGAACTTTCCAGCCACAGGGGAATACACAGACTCCATGGTGACAGAATCTGGCCACACACTCACGCAAGCAAAGACCAAAGACACAGTGTTTCACTGCAGCCTTTCTCTTAATTTTCTGAACGAGAGTCTTAGTGCATCCCAGTGCCTACTAACCTTAACTATTTAACCTCTGGATCCCCCAGCCTCAGCTTCCCAGGTGCTGGGATCACTGGACTGCATGGCTGCAGCTTTGCTTTTCCGACCACTAGGGGGCAGAGCAGCGATTCACAGCAACCAACAGGAGAGGCAAGCCAAAAGCCCTGCCAGGGACAGATGAGTGAGCTAAGCGCCACTGGTCCACAGGATGGAGTTCTATTCGGCCATGAACAGAGGTTGGCTACAATCCGGAAAACCCCGAGAAAACCCCATGTACTATATGAATCCACTGACACTGAAAGTCTAGAGTAGACTGGACTATAGAGATGAAGTAGAGAAGCAGCTGTCTACAGCTGGGGGCTCTGGCAAAAAATGAGGGTGATGAGAATGCGCTGAGGTTGATCGTGATGGCTGTGAGACCCAATATATTAGCCAACACTAGTTGCGCAAGTTCAAAGACCACTTTGTTGGTGAATCTTCTCTCAGAAAAGCTTCTTTGGAGGGAGGAGGGATGAGGGAGGAGGGAGGAGGCAGACTCAAATTCATAGCTGCTACTAAGTACATGAGCACTTCTAAGTCCAAATAAGGGAACAGCAGATAAGCAGCTCTTCCTTAGTGAGAGAAGGCCTCAGGTAGCCTGCAGATCCCATCACAGGCTGCGAAGCCAATTTTGCTCTTGGGAAGCTGTGCAACAGGGGTCCCTGCAGCCCCACCTAAGAGACATCTCCCCTAGGTCATGTGGGGACATGCAGGTAACGGACAGGTCCGGGGGGGTGGGGTGGGCAATGGCGCTACTCAGTTTCAGTCATTTTAGCTACAGCTGTAACTGAAGCAGGTGCTTAGCCTGAAGGGGTGGCCCCACAGGGTCCAGGGCAGGCATCAGATGGCACTGTCCTTGTACCTGTCCACTGGGGCCACACTCCCCTGCTACAGGTGAGGAGAGGGTCCTCTGAGAGCTGGTGTGACCAGCCAGAGAGGGGGCAGATAAGAAACGGAAAAATGATCCCCAAACTGGCCAGCCACTGACAGAGGGACCAGGATTGCTCCTAGAAGGCCTGGGGTGCCTGTAACCTGCTTCCTAAGTCTGAACGTACCACCCTGCAGGGACAGAGTCAACCAGGACTGGGACCCATCAATCGCAGGGTTCCAGCCCAGGACTGTAGGCAAGATGGCTGCAGTGGGACGGGACAGTGGCTCTGTCCAGGCTGGAACAGCACAGCTATGGTCATGGAGCACGAGGGACTTCCCAGGCTCACAAGACCACTGATGACCATACGCCAGCTGTCCCTGAGGTCACACCACTCACTCAGGGGGACACAGGCTTAGGGTCTGAAGGACACTGACCAACTCTGAATGCACAAACTCAGTCCTATGTCACAACAGAAGACCCTCATGCTGTCCCAAGCTAAGCCACAAGAATCCACAGCTATAATCATCACTGCTGCCATTTTACCCACAAGGACCCTGAAGCTCGTAGGCCCTGGGCTACTCCATTGGAAGGAAGTAGGGGGCGGGGAGGTTAGCAAACAAAGCCCTGGTGCTCTGGTGACCCCTCTCAACTTGTCTACCTGCTGGTCCCTGTGGGCCTGATGTGCTATCACCCTAATGTCCTCATGAGCTGTCCCGCAGGACACAGGGGGACCCTCACACAGGCAGCTATGATCACCAGGGCCAGTGCTTTGTCCCATGCCACCCTTACCATCATCTTCCAAGTCAGGGTCCTGCTCAGCATTTGCATAGGTGCGCAGGAACTCGGCAAAGGCACCATCCCGGGCCAGTAGCTCCTGATAAGAGCCCATCTCTGAGATCTTGCCACCACTCATGACGAGGATGATGTCCACTTGGGGCAGGTAGCTGATGCCATGGGTGACCAGGATCCGAGTCTGTGGAAAAAGTGGAGACTAGGTCCCATCGGAAACCATGCAGGAGACAGTATGCCTCAGGCCCGTGGTGAGGATCAGAGGTGTCTCAGGTCCTGGTCACACACTGCCAAGACAGGAGCCAACTGTACCTGGCAGGGACACAGCAGGGGACAGGCTAGCAGAGCACATGCTGGTTTTCCACGGACAGAGGGTAATGAACCTCAGAAATACAACCGAATCTTGGGAAGGGGGGTGGTGCAACCACGGTAGTGGGGATGCTGTTTCTGAAGGGGAACCACCCGAGAGTGTGGGCCAAAGGATGGCGAGGTCACTGCGAAGCCTGCATGTGACAGCCAGCCAGCCTCACTTTATTATTTGCAGTGCTGGGGACTGAATGCAAGGCCTTGTGGATAGCAGGCAAGCGCTCTTACCGCTGAGCCCCATCACAGGCCTTGTGGATGGCAGGCAAGCGCTCTTACCTCTGAGCCCCATCGCAGGCCTTGTCTTCTGAGACAAAGTTCTGGCCACACAGCCCAAGCCAGCCTTAACTCTTCCTGCCTCGGCCTCCACTATGCTGGGATAATAGGAATGTAGCACCAGGCTCAACTCTGGTTTTTTATTTTTGCTCATTTATTCTTTTGATTTTTAGATCCTAAATTCCCCTTGCAGGGAAATTTTCATGCAGCCACAATCCATAGAAACTGTGCTGCAGACACGCCTGTCCTTATCTTATCTTGCAGTGGCTCTTACTCCTCTTACACACTGGTTTAACCACAGACTTTAGAGTTTGAGACATGTTTATCAGACTATCAACAGAAGTCAGCCAATGTCATTTTTTTTTTTTTTTTTTTACTTTTTGAGACAGGGTCTCCCCTGTAGCTTTGGCTGTTCTGTCCTGGAACTCACTATGTAGACCAGGCTGGCCTTGAACTCACAGAGATTCGCCTGCCTCTGCCTCCCAAGCACTAGGATTAAAGGCATGCGCCCCCACACCCGGTAGCCAATGTCTTATTTTTTATTTTTTAATTTTAATTTTAATTTATTTATTTATTTATTTTTTGCCGATGTCTTCTTAAAGGGCTAGATGGAGTTGGGCGTGGTGTACAGGCCAGTAATACTAGCATTCAGGAGGCAGAGGCAGGCAGATCTCTCTGAGATGGAGGTCAGCCTGGTCTACATAGCAAGTTCCAGGCCAGCTGGGGCTTTAGAGACTCTGTCCAAAAGGGGGTGAAGAGATAAATGGTGAATGTCTAACAACCCTTCAGTCTCCAGGCAACCATTCAGCTGGCTGTGGTGAGACACAGCCCGAGGCAGCACCTCGTCGGCTTGTGTCTTGCCTGTGCCATGGCCTGATTGGGCAGGTGCTGAGTGGATTTTCAACACGACTGGTACATGTCACATAGTCTTCTTCACTCATCCCCCCATAGCTCGTGCACATACACACACTATTCTGAAATGTAAAAACTCGTTGGGTGTGGTGGTGTATTCCTGTCATCCCAGCATTTGGGAGACTGAGGCAAGAGGCTCACAAGTTTGAAGATGGGCTACAAAAGGAAAACCTGTCTCAAAATCAAAGGACACAGGGAGGGCCTGGAGAAACAGCTCCCTGATTAGGAGCTACTGCTCTGGCAGAGGACTCCAGTTCAGTTCCCAGTACCCACCCTGGGCAGCTCACAACTGCCTGTAACTCCAGCTCCACAGGACCTAACACCCACTCTGGCCTCCATAAGCAACTGCACTCATCTGAACATACCACACAGATGCAGAATTTAAAAAACAAGAAGCCAGGTGTGGTGGCATATGCCTTAGTCCCAGCACTTGGAAGACAGAGGCAGGTGGACCTCTGTGAGAGCAAGGCCAACCTGGTTTACATAGTAAGTTCCAGATCAGCTGTAGCTACAGGGAAACCCTGTTTCTAAATAAATAAATAAATAAATAAATAAATAAATAAATAAATAAATTCCATGAAAATAAAGCATAGAAATAAATAATTAAGTAAAAGCCAGGCTGGGCATGTGGGTCAATTGGCAGAATGCTTGCCTGTCATACATGAAGCTCTGAGTTCCACCCAGCACTTTGTAAAAAGGGTGTGGCAGCCCACACCTGTCATTCCCAGCATGAGAGAAGTAGAAGCATGAGGATAAGAAGTTCAAGGTTGGGCTGGAGAGATGGCCTAGCGGTTAAGAGAGGCCGACTGCTCTTGCAGAGGACCCGGGTTCGATCCCCAGCACCCACAAGGCAGCTGAGAACCGTCTTTAGCTCCAGTTCCAGGGGAATCTAACACGCTCTTCTGACCTCCGCAGCATTTCACGACACGGGTGCACCCAACCTACATGCAGACAATACACTCATACACATAAATAAATAAAAATTTTAAAAAAGTACATACACATATACACACAAATACACACACACACACACACACACACACACACACACACACACACCCCAGCAGAGAGCAGGCGACACTGAGCACCATTTGAGAAGAAAACAGGTCCCGGAAGCACAGACCCGTGCCAGCCCCACCACCCTGGACAGTACCTTGCTCCTTAGCACCCCCTTGGGGCCGACCACCTTTTCAAAGATGTGCTTTCCCACGTGCGCGTCCACGGCCGATAGGGGGTCATCTAACAGGTAGATGTCAGAACTGCCGTACACGGCCCGGGCCAGGCTCACACGCTGCTTCTGACCCCCAGACAGGTTCACACCCTGCAGAGACAGTGCATTCCCTGGATGCTTGGGACTCCAGGAGCACAGAGTGACAAGAGCAGACGCAGAAGAGCTGCTGGGTGCCAGGGAAGGGCAGGTGACAGGCAGGCCTGGTGGGCAGGTCAGTTACACTAGCTACTCCGGACGCTGAGGCAGGAGAATGGCAAGCTCAAGGCAGTATCTCAAAGTGAACCGTAAACAGAGGGCTGGGTGCGGCGCAGTGGCGGAGCGTATCTGCCTGCACCAGGCTCTGGCTTCACTCTCCAGCAGTGCAAGAGAAGGGGAGACGGCAGCCCCAGCCTGTCCTGAAGACATGGGGCGGGGGGCACAGATACCAGGATTTCACAGCAGCAGCCGCTGCCGCTGCCAAGGTATGCAACTGCCTGTTACACAGCAACAACTGACTGCTGCAAACTGCACTGACACTGTACGCACCTTCTCGCCGATCTCCGTCCGGTCACCACTGGGCAGAATTTCCAGATCCGGCAGGAGGGCACAGGCATCCATCACAGCCTTGTAGTAGCGCTCCTGCAGCGGGCGCCCAAACAGGATGTTCTCTCGGAGAGAGCCATTCTGAATCCAGGCCTGTTGGGGCACGTAGGCCACCGAGCCCTGTGTGACAGGTGGAGGAGCAGGGAGACAGATGGACTTGAGGCAGACAGCAGCCGACACCTGGCTTGCAGGAGAGCTGACTGCACAAGGCACACAGCAAGGGAAGAACATACACGAGCAAAGGGCGCCGACCCAGAGGGAACAGCACAGGCCAGGCCAGGACAAGAGAAACCCAGTTCTTCTGAGGACAGTGGCAGCTGAACCCAGGCAGGTGACAGGGGCCAGCTCACATGGCTGGGGTCTTTCCAGCCTTTATCAAAAAGGATCATAGCGAGCCACAAGGGATTCTAAAACAAGAGTGGAAACCATGCCCAAATCCAGACCCTGACTCCCAGCTCAAACATCCCAGCACCTATGAGCCCTAGGTGTCGGGAAGCCTCGGCTGTAAGTCTCACAGGTCACTCAGCCCGGGCACACACAGCCATGTGTTCCTAACATACCTTCACAGCATTTCTGACCCTAAACATCAGTAGCTGGAATGGCAGCGAACTGGGCTTAATGAAACAGAATGCAACATGATAAACTTCAAGTCACTCACACTGCCATCCACCAGCGGTTTCTACGTGCTTGGAAGAGGCAGCAGGACACCTCTGAGAGCATCAGGCTTTGACTCAGACCTGGCCACTGTCTGAGTCAAAGGGCATAAAGTGAGCAGGAAGATCTGGATTGAAATAAAAATGTGGCCCAAGCTGGCGTTGCTTTAACGTGGGTTCCTGGCAGTGAGTGGCTAACAGTTGACAGAGACAGTAGCAAGGTTCAGTGGCTGTATGTGGATCTCACACAAAGCAGCTGTTTTTTCTCCTTGCAGAACTTCTCAGAGCCTTTATTTTGTTAGTGAGTAGGAGGATGTGGTTCCCCAGCCTACAGGAGTTTGGGGCTTTTATTTCCAGACATCAGGCAAGCTGAGCTCCAGGCTGCATCCCAGGAGAAACCAGTGTCAAAACTATGGGGAACTTGTTTACACAGCAGACGAAGGCCTCAGCTGGGAGGCAGCCAGAGGCAGAGGCTCTGGGTCCCTGGGGGGGGAATTATTTGTACAGCAGCTTGGGAGCTGTCCCCTGAAGCTCAGCGCAGTGCACCCCGCAGCTACCAGTAAACTACATTCTCCCTCCAGCCCCATTTTAAGAATTCAACTCAGGATTGAAATTGTGCCTTAAAAAACCAGGCTCTTTGATGAGATTCCAGCCACAGCAATTAACACTTAAAGGTATGTTGTTATATTGACAAGACAAGACAGAAAGATCCACAGGTAAGGGCTGGAGAGATGGCCTAGCGGTTAAGAGCACCGACCGCTCTTGCAGAGGACCCGGGTTCGATCCCCAGCACCCACATGGCAGTTGAGAACCGTCTGAAACTCCAATTCCAGGAGAACTCCAGTTCCAGGGGAATCCGACACCCTCTTCTGACCTCCGCGGCGTTGCACAACACGGGTGCACAGACTTGCATGCAGACAGTACATTCATACACATACGGAAATAAATTAAATTAAATAAATAAAAAAAAAAGATCCACAGGTAAGAAAAGCAGCCAGATGGTTTTGTGCAGCAAAATAGGAGAGGGGGCACCCCCAGGGGAGGGGAGGGGAGGGGTTGATAAGGGCCTCGAGGGGATGCGGGGATGTGTCCGTCCGTCCACTGACCTGTCAGGCAGCTGGACCACTGAGCTGCTTCATGTTCCTTTCCCCTTGCTCTCTTCTCCTCCCCCTTCCCCGGATTCTAATTTCACGTCTTCTCTCTCTCTCTCTCTCTCTCTCTCTCTCTCTCTCTCTCTCTCACACACACACACACACACACACACACAGGAATATTATTCAATCAGGAAAAGGGCTGGGCTGAAGATGATGGTGTGAAATGAAATATGCCAGACCTAAGCAGCCAGAGGCTGCAAGTCCACCCCCCCCCACCACTCCCTCAGCACATCTGGACATTTACAGTGTTTACAGAGCAGCTGGCCCATGCTACACTAGCTAAAGAACTGGGTGCGGGAGGGTGGGCTGGCACCAAAGCTCTGCCCTTCTGGGTGTGCAGAGTTGAGAGTTGTGCAGAGGGACAGACTGCTCCCACACCCAAGACAGTGTGCAAGAAACACTTAGTGCAGCCTTCCTCCGGGGCTGGGGTTCCCTGTCCCGATGCCCACTTGGCATCCCAGCCCCACCTACCTTGAGCATTGCGTGCCCCTCCACCTTGTCCATCTCGGCCAGCAGGGCCGACAGCAGGGACGACTTCCCACAGCCCACCTGGCCCACCACGGCCACAAGGGCGCCTTCAGGGATGGAGAAGGAGATGCTGCAGAGACACGAAGTAAACAGATAGTGTCGCGGTGCTCTGGTGCCCTGCCTGCCGAGGGGGAGGGTATGACTGTTTTGTGTGTGGACATGAAGATGTGTATATGAGCTCAGTTAGGTAAACATGGGAGCGACCGTGCATGTGCATAATACATGTGTAGACATGCTGTGTGCTTGTCCGTCCCGGGGCCTCCCATCTCTGCTGCTGCCACTGGGATCGCAGGCACACGCAGCTTGTTTTTTTTTTTGGTCTTTTTGAGACAGGGTCTCCCTGTGGCCCCAGCTGTCCTGGAACTCGCTCTGTAGACCAGGCTGGCCCTGAACTCACAAAGATCCGCCTGCCTCTGCCTCCCAAGTGCTAGGATTAAAGGTGTGCGCTACCATGCCCGGCTCATGTGCAGCTTGTTTTTAGCTCTTCTGGAGGAAGTGGGTCTTCACGCCTGCATGACATGCACTCTCCTGACTGACCACCTCTCTAGAACTTCTATCTTCTCTGAGGTAAGGTCTCACATACCCCAGGCTGGCTGAACTCCCTCTGCAGCTAAGGCTAGCCCACAACTCCTGCTCCTCCCGCACTGCCTCCTGAGCTCTGCAATCACAGGTGTGTGCCGCCATGCTTGGCTGTGAGACGGCCCTTTAACAAATTCCATGAGTGAAGGAGGAGAGGAGACTTCTACGGCGGCCATGAGTGGCCCTCACCTGCAGCTGACAGCATGGTGCCGGCCTCTGTCCCCAGGCTGGGCACTCGGGGCTCAGGCTCCCAGGCAGAGACCCTGAGGGTCCCGGGGTGCTGGTGTCAGGCTGGCTAACCCTGCTCAGTTCTAACCCTGTTCGATTCTTGTGTGTGCACACGTGAGTGGAGGTCAGGGTCAACCTTGGGTGCCGATCCTCAGACCTTGCTGTAGACACAGGGTCTCAATGGCCTGGAGTTCACCAGCGGGTTGGGCTGGCCAGTGAGGCCTAGGACCTGGCTGTCTCTGCCTTCCTAGTGCTTGGCTTCTGAGGTAACAGCACATGGGCTTCTTCCACACAAGTTCTGGGGGTCTTTCTCTTGGGTCTCTCTCCACTGAGGCATCTCCCCAGCCCTTGGCCCTGATGAGCAGTCTCCCCAGCCCCTCGATGCTCATGAGTCTTTTGAGCTACTGTGTGAGAGACAGGGTCAAGGGGTCACCACGCACGGGGGGTCACCATGCACAGGGGTCACCACGCACGGGGGTCACCACGCATGGGGCAACCAGGGAGACAGCCTTCTTTTTCCAAGGGAGACTAGGATGTGTTTAAAGGTCATGGGGAGGCAAGGGTTGAACCCCAAAAGGTTGGGGGTTTGAGGGGCAGGTGCCAAGACCAGGAGCCCTGTGAGCCAGAGGATAGGAAGCATGGAGCACAGATGCAGGAAAGAAAGAGAAGTCACAATGGAAGCAGGCAGAATTTAAGTTAGCCCTAAGGAAGAACTTCCTAAGCACACACTTCCATGTTGGGTTTTCAGAGGAAGTAGAGAGGGCAGTTTCCTTTCCTGTAGTGTCTGTCCCCTGCCAAGGGGAGGCAGGCTGTCCATCAGAGGACACTATTTGGAGGCACAGGGACATATCTGACTCCAAAAACATCCCCTGCCCAGCGTTTTGGGACTTTTCAGGAGGGTCCCTTAGCAAGGCTAGTCCCAGTGAGTGAAGCCGCAGGACGAGGCACCCTGGTGAGAGGCTCAGGCTGGGGGGGTCCCAGGTGGGAAGAGGCACCATGCAGCTGGCCGGCACTGATCCAGCCATCACTTCTGGCCCAGAGAGTTCAGTGCCCAACCTGGGCCAATAGGAGACAGACAGGAAGCCTGCCCTTGGGGCAGCTCAGAGGGACAGCAGCACTCTGTGGTCCCTGGCTGGGCCTGGTTCACGCCATACCGGAAATTGGCCCTTTTCACTCCCCAAACTCCAACCCCCCCTCTGTGGCCTGGTGTGTGGGTTTGCTGCTGTAACCGAAGGACTACCACGTGAGGTACCCTCTGAGCTGCTCCTTAACGACCCAAGCAGGTGTGGTTAGACCTGTTTTCCAGGTGGGTAAGCTGAGGCTCATAAGGGCAAAGGGCCCTGGTGAGCAGCTGGGGAATGACAAGTGCTCGGAGCTGACGTGGGTCCTGCACTTTCATCCCACACTGCCACCCCGAGCTTTCACCCCAGGCTTACCCATGCAGTGTCGGAGGCTCGCCCTTGGCCCATGTGAACGTGGCGTTCTTCATAGTGATGCTGTTTGTCACCCCTCCTGGAAAACATCAGAGACAATGTGTGAGGAGCCTCGGAACTGCATGGGCCACTCACGGCCACAGGTACACCACGCAGGTCCCTGCTCCGGACTGGAGACCCTCGTCAGGTTCTCAATGCTTCGGGGGCTCCCCCACCCCCAACCTTAGGTCAGGCAAGTTTGGGGCTGAGATGGCTCAGCATCAGGCAAAGTCAATGAGGCGAAGATCATACCTTCCCACAAACCTCTTTCTGCCAGGTGGCTACCATCACACTCCATGTCCTAGGCTGTCCTCTATTTTATTTTTTTTTGTGTATTTTTGAGACAGGGTCTCCCTGTAGCACCAGGCTGGCCCTGAATTCACAGAGATCCACCTCCCTCTGCCTCCCAAGTGCTGGGATTAAAGGTGTGCCTCACCACACCTGGTGGCTACTCTCTAGTTTAAGGCTAGGTCCTCCACCCCTCAATCTCTGGACCCTCTCTGTCCCTCCCTTGATCATTCCACTCTGCCCACCTCCCTGCAAGTCCATGTCCCTACAACCCCAATCCCAATCAACAGAGCACACCGGGGAACAGGAAGTGTGGGAGGGAGATACGGGAGGGGCCAGCGCTTTGCCAAAGCCATGCTGTAAGGGCCCCAGGCTGAGGGTCCTGCCCAGCTCCATCAGCCATCTCTCCTGGGCCCATGTTGTAAGGGCCCCAGGCTGAGGGTCCTGCCCGTTCCATCAGCCATCTCTCCTGGGCCCATGTTGTAAGGTCCCCAGGCTGAGGGTCCTGCCCGGCTCCATCAGCCATCTCTCCTGGGCCCATGTTGTAAGGTCCCCAGGCTGAGGGTCCTTCCCGGCTCCATCAGCCATCTCTCCTGGGCCCATGTTGTAAGGTCCCCAGGCTGAGGGTCCTGCCCGGCTCCATCAGCCATCTCTCCTGGGCCCATGTTGTAAGGTCCCCAGGCTGAGGGTCCTGCCCGGCTCCATCAGCCATCTCTCCTGGGCCCATGTTGTAAGGTCCCCAGGCTGAGGGTCCTGCCCGGCTCCATCAGCCATCTCTCCTGGGCCCATGTTGTAAGGTCCCCAGGCTGAGGGTCCTGCCCGGCTCCATCAGCCATCTCTCCTGGGCCCATGTTGTAAGGTCCCCAGGCTGAGGGTCCTGCCCGGCTCCATCAGCCATCTCTCCTGGGCCCATGTTGTAAGGTCCCCAGGCTGAGGGTCCTGCCCGGCTCCATCAGCCATCTCTCCTGGGCCCATGTTGTAAGGTCCCCAGGCTGAGGGTCCTGCCCGGCTCCATCAGCCATCTCTCCTGGGCCCATGTTGTAAGGTCCCCAGGCTGAGGGTCCTGCCCGGCTCCATCAGCCATCTCTCCTGGGCCCATGTTGTAAGGTCCCCAGGCTGAGGGTCCTGCCCGGCTCCATCAGCCATCTCTCCTGGGCCCATGTTGTAAGGTCCCCAGGCTGAGGGTCCTGCCCGGCTCCATCAGCCATCTCTCCTGGGCCCATGTTGTAAGGTCCCCAGGCTGAGGGTCCTGCCCGGCTCCATCAGCCATCTCTCCTGGGCCCATGTTGTAAGGTCCCCAGGCTGAGGGTCCTGCCCGGCTCCATCAGCCATCTCTCCTGGGCCCATGTTGTAAGGTCCCCAGGCTGAGGGTCCTGCCCGGCTCCATCAGCCATCTCTCCTGGGCCCATGTTGTAAGGTCCCCAGGCTGAGGGTCCTGCCCGGCTCCATCAGCCATCTCTCCTGGGCCCATGTTGTAAGGTCCCCAGGCTGAGGGTCCTGCCCGGCTCCATCAGCCATCTCTCCTGGGCCCATGTTGTAAGGTCCCCAGGCTGAGGGTCCTGCCCGGCTCCATCAGCCATCTCTCCTGGGCCCATGTTGTAAGGTCCCCAGGCTGAGGGTCCTGCCCGGCTCCATCAGCCATCTCTCCTGGGCCCATGTTGTAAGGTCCCCAGGCTGAGGGTCCTGCCCGGCTCCATCAGCCATCTCTCCTGGGCCCATGTTGTAAGGTCCCCAGGCTGAGGGTCCTGCCCGGCTCCATCAGCCATCTCTCCTGGGCCCATGTTGTAAGGTCCCCAGGCTGAGGGTCCTGCCCGGCTCCATCAGCCATCTCTCCTGGGCCCATGTTGTAAGGTCCCCAGGCTGAGGGTCCTGCCCGGCTCCATCAGCCATCTCTCCTGGGCCCATGTTGTAAGGTCCCCAGGCTGAGGGTCCTGCCCGGCTCCATCAGCCATCTCTCCTGGGCCCATGTTGTAAGGTCCCCAGGCTGAGGGTCCTGCCCGGCTCCATCAGCCATCTCTCCTGGGCCCATGTTGTAAGGTCCCCAGGCTGAGGGTCCTGCCCGGCTCCATCAGCCATCTCTCCTGGGCCCATGTTGTAAGGTCCCCAGGCTGAGGGTCCTGCCCGGCTCCATCAGCCATCTCTCCTGGGCCCATGTTGGAAGGGCCCCAGGCTGAGGGTCCTGCCCAGCTCCATCAGCCATCTCTCCTGGGCCCATGTTGTAAGGGCCCCAGGCTGAGGGTCCTGCCCGGCTCCATCAGCCATCTCTCCTAGTTTCCTTTACTCCTGTCTCTCATAGAAATGAAATTAAATAAAGCTTCTTAATCAGCAGCCACTAATGCTACCAGAAGCCACCGGAAGCCCTTCAGGGGTAAGATATCAAACCTCCAGGAAAGGGAAGTTACTAGTTCACAAGCTAACTGCCCCCCAAAGAGGAAGGTGTCTCTTTCTTGAGGTACAAGGGACCAAACCCGGTGTGAATGTGCTCTACCACAGAACTGCACTCAAAGCCAAAGCTGGGGTGCCACTCCAGGAATTGGGGAGACACTACTACAGCAATTTCAGGGACCCCGCCCCCAGCAAACTGAGCTGGTGTGGGGGATAAACATCTCAGAAAGGGAGGACCAGCCAGGACTGGGTGACACACAGGGAACTGCACAGTGGCTCCCTGCATGGCTGCCCTGCATGGCCACCCTGCTCCAGCCTGTCTCAGAGAAGTGTGCAGTACTAAGTCCAAGGCTTTCCACATCTGGTCCTTGGGAAAGCAGAAACCCAGAGGAAGGCTCCAGCACCCACTTGCTTCTCAAAAGGGGGTGACTGTGCCCCCAGGAACACCTGGCAATGTGTAGAGACATTTTCGGTTGTGGGATGAAGCAGGGAGATGCCGGGGGTGTGGCTCCATACCCACAGTCATGAGGCTGCCCTTCAGAACAAGGTCCAGGGCACCCCATGTGAGAACCTGCTCACTCACACTAGAGGTGACGACTACCCTCACAGGGCAGCAGACCTGTTACCTGCACGTCACTGCGGATGTCTGAAAGCCCATGACCAGTGGCCTGACAATCTTCCACCCTGTTCACTGGACTCTGAGGGTAGGGGTTCAAGTCCCAGTGGTACCACATTCCAGCTGAACAGCTCCACGCATGCTAGCTGGCATCTCCGGGCCTCTCCTGTCTGACAGGGCTGTGCTTGTGCTGCCCCCCCCACCTGTCTCCAACGCTGAGGTAGGGAGCAGGTATTGGGTCTCAGCAGGCAGTGCCATCTAGCCAGGGGAGCATAGGGATCCCGATTCATCATCTGGGTGTCCCCAGGCAGGGCCTCGGGCAAGTCTGCTCCCTGCTTGCTGGTGAAGCACCCCTCCCTCTTCTCCACCCCAACCAAGGGCCAGGCTGAGGGCAGGAGGGTTTGTTGTACTCAGGTCCTTGGAACTAAGTGCATAGCCCAAAGGGTCAGCACCGCTGGTGGTGCTGTTAGTCCAGACTGGAAAGTGCCTGGAGGAAGAGGAAGACCCCCAGCTCAGGGCAGCCTGGTCCAGGAAATAAGCAAACCCACCCACAGAAACCCAGGGACCCCTGGTGGCACATGCTTGCTTTCCTTCCTACCTAGGAGGCTGAGCCAGAGGGACCCCAGTTCAAGGCTGACACGTACAACTTACGGAGACCCTGTCTCAAAAAGTCAAAGCAGACTGGGGATGCGGCTCAGAGGTAGAGTGCTTGCCTAGCATGTGTGAAGCCCTAGGTTCAGTCCCCAGCACTGCAAATTATTATTGTTGTTGTTGTTATTATTATTATTATTACACAGGATCTCGCTGTGTAGTCCCCACTAGTCTGGAATTATTAGATCAGGCTGGCCTCGATCTCAGAGATCCATCCACTTTCCTCTGCCTAAAAAGTACTGGGATTAGAGGTATGCACCACCAAGTTTGGCTTAATTATTAATTAAGCAATTAAATTAAAATGGTCCATGAAAGGGACTCTCATCCCCACTTTCCCAGAAAGGAAACTGAGGCTCCAGTGCATAGACATGGTGGTGGCCAACACCGGCCATGCTCTGTTCTGCTGTCCCTCAGCTGGGAGAGAACCAAGTCTGGCCGGCCAGACCACAGGGGAGCCCTTCCTGTCCTCTCTCCACTGGCTGGACACCAGGTCCCTGAGCAGAGCCAGGTCTGGGAAGCCCAGAGCAGGGAACCAAGGAGGGGACAGGGTAGCCACATACCGTCCTTCATGGCCTGTCGCTCAATGCTGTCTGGCTCTAACTCCTCATGAGACAGAAAGACTCTGAGACGCTTAAGGGAGACGCTAGCCTGTGGAAGCAGACGGGGCATGTCACACTGAGGGGACCTGGGACACCTTGTCCCCCTATCCCAGCCTGGAACCCCCAACCTGCTGTGTCTCCTACTCCAGCCACCCCACCGGCAACTACCCCACTTGCAGTACCCCCATCTGTCTCCCATTTCTGCTACCCCCTGCTGTGGAGACCCCTGCAGTGTCTCCCCACGCCTGCTATAGTGACCCCTGCAGTGCCCCCCACGCCTGCTGCGGTGACCCCTGCAGTGCCCCCCACGCCTGCTACAGTGACCCCTGCAGTGCCCCCCTACACCTGCTGCGGTGACCCCTGCAGTGCCCCCCCACACCTGCTGCAGTGACCCCTGCAGTGCCCCCCTACACCTGCTCCAGTGACCCCTGCAGTGCCCCCCCCACCTGCTGCGGTGACCCCTCCAGGCCTCCCTTGACCTGCTGCATGTCCTTGCCTCCCTGCCCCAAGCCACCTTGCCCCATGCACGCCTGCCCTGCCCCTGCTGCACCCAGACTCCTGAGCACCTGCACAATGCTGCTGATGACCATGGGCAGAATGTTGAGTGGGAAACGAAGGATGTTGAACAGAGCCAGGGACACAAAGGCTTTCTGTGCATCCAGGACATTGTTTTTATCCACAGTCACATAGACGGCGAAGGTCGACAGGGCCACCTGTGAACAGGACACAGTACTGAGTGATGACACCTCCTCCTTAGGGACCTAGTCAGGTCAAGATACCACCACAGTGCTGAAAGTGACGAGCCCCCCACCCCCAGAGGTGTGGAGGTGATGCTCCTGTACCATAAAGTCTGGACCAGACTGATGAATGACCAGGAACCAGAGGATTGGCCACTGTGGTAAGCATCTGCCTGGCACACAGGAAGGCCTGGGTCCATTCCCAGCACTGCAGAAAGCATAGCTCAGCTGGCACAGCACCTGCCCAGCATGCATGAAGTCCTGGGCTCATCCCCAGCACTGCATAAACCAAGTATGCGGCTGCACTCTGGGGATCCCAGCACTGAGGAGGCGGGGGCAGGAGGACCTGAAGGATGCGAGGCCACGCTCAGCCATACAGGGAGTTTGGGGGGTCCGAATGCGAGGCCACGCTCAGCTATACAGGGAGTTTGGGGGGTCCGAATGCGAGACCACGCTCAGCCATACAGGGAGTTTGGGGGGTCTGAATGCGAGGCCACGCTCAGCCATACAGGGAGTTTGGGGGGTCCGAATGCGAGGCCACGCTCAGCTGCCACCAGCAAGCAGAACTGCTTTCTGCTCCTCCTGACACTACCAAGCCAGCAGACTCGGGAGCTTCCGACTTGTCTGGCCTCTACTGCGGGATGGGCGAGAAGCAGGTGGCAGCCTAAGGACTGCCCACAGAGCAGCTCCTCTGAGCAGCCGGGACACTGGTTCAAACCCAAAGATTGTTCTCTAAACTTTAAAAAAATTAATTTTTTAACTCCTACATAAAACACAGAGGCTGTATGTATTACTGAGGAGCCAATGTTTTGACACAAGGACACAGGTCACACCCGCCCATCCCCTAATCACTTCTTTCTCCTTGTAGGTGAAAACAAACTCAGTTTCTTCCACCTTTGGCGGGAGGAGTTGGTTTTTGAACTTTATTTACGTTTATTACATATATGTGGATGAGTATTTTGCCTGCATGTATGTAATTGTACCATGTGTGTGCAATGCCAAAGAAGATCAGAAGAGGCCTCAGATTCCTCTGGAACAGGACTTACAGACAGTTGTTAGCCACCATATGGGTGCTGGGAACCAAACCCAGGTCCTCTGCAAAAGCAGCTGGTGCTCTCAGTTCAGCCCCCCTCTTCCTGCTGTTTTTTTTTTTGGTCTTTTCAAGACAGGGTCTCCCTGTAGCCCCAGCTGTCCTGGAATTCGCTCTGTAGACCAGGCTGGCCTTGAACTCACAAAGATCCGCCTGCCTCTGCTTCCCAAGTGCTAGGATTAAAGGGGTGTCCCACCACGCCCAGCTTCTTCCTGCTTTTTGAAATGTACTAGACATTACTATCTGTCTGCTCCTACTGTACAATGGCTCCTCAGAACTTCAGGCTGGCATATAAGGTAACTTGGTCCCCACTGTCAATCTTCACCATCCCTCTCCCTCACGTGAAAATATCCTTTTACTCAAAATCCTCTCAATCTGTCCACATGATAGAATATTATTCACCCACAAAAAAGACTGTGGATCATAAAATAGGCCATGTATGACATGGACTTGAAAAGCATCATCCTAAATTCCATGACAGAAACAAGGCCACCTTCCATTCACATGAACCGGCCCAGGCAGGCAGATCTCCAGAGGCAGGAAGCAGACTGGTGGTTGTCAGGGGTGGATGGAGGGCAACTTGCTATGGTGGTAAAAATGGCTGCTAGGTAAGCAACCTTCGTGAGAAACCGGCCAGCTCTACAGGTTAACATGAACATTGCATGTCATCCAGGGGGTCCGACGCCTTCTTCTGACCTCCCTGGGCATTGTACAACACAAGTGCACTTAAATCCATGCAGGCAAGACACTCATACACATTAAAAATTTATATCTTGCCGGGCGTGGTGGCACACGCCTTTAATCCTAGCACTTGGGAGGCAGAGGCAGGCGGATCTTTGTGAGTTCAAGGCCAGCCTGGTCTACAGAGGGAGTTCCAGGACAGCTGGAGCTACAGGGAGACCCTGTCTCAAAAAGACAAAAAAATAAAATAAAATAAATTTATATCTCACAAAATAAATTTTAAAAAGGGAGGGGATAGCTAGAAGGCTCTACAGGAAAAGGCCCTTGCTACCAAGCCTGGGGACCCGAGTTCCATCCCTGGGGACCACGTGGTGGGGGGAGGGAACTGATTCCCACAAGTCACCCTCTGACTCCACACATGTGCCAAGGCACAAACATGCCCACAAACATTTAGACACAAAAGCATACATGAAATAAATATGTAAATGCCTCAGTCACATCATAGTGAAGGGCAAACTGAGCCAGTTCCTACACTGTAGCTCAGGCCCAAGGAGCCCTGAGCCCATGGGCTCCTGCTGCTGCTCTGTGCCTGAGCCTCAGGCTCTGCACACACGGTCTGTGGAGAAACCGATCCTCAGCTCGAGCCATGAAGACTCCATCCCAGCTCGTCTCAAGCCAGGAGAGAGCTATGAGATCCAGGCATGGCCCAGCATAGCAAAATCCCCCCAACAGGGGATTTTGCCTAGACAGCCACAGAAATAAACATATGAGCAACCATACCCAATGAGATGTGATCCATGGCTTTGTGGAGCAACTGAGGCAAATCAAGGCTGTGGGCACACCAGGGCTACTGGATAACAAGATGACCCCCAAATCGCTGACTGTACCAAGCCAAGTCAGAGCTGTAGGCCACATAGGGGACATCACCCAGCATCTGGATCTAGCCCTGCCTGAAACCCAGCTGGGCTTTTATCATTTAAAGTTTTTTTGTTGCTCTTTGTCATTTTGAGACAGGGTCTCCACGTAGCTCCAGCTGACCTGGAACTCACTATGTAGACCAGGCTGGCCTTGAACTCAGAGATCCACCTGCCTCTGCCTCTGCCTCCTGAGAGCTGGGATTAAAGATGTGCGCAGATGCCACGTCCCAGATTTTTTAATTAATGTGTGTGTATGTGTGTGTGTGTGTGTGTGTGTGTGTGTGTGTGTGTCTATGTAAGTGAATACCATGTATAGAGTGTCCATGCAGGACAGAAGGAGGGGGCTGGTCTTCTGGAGCTGGAGTCACACACAGGCAGCTGTGAGAAATCACACGTGGGTGCTCATGACCACTGAGCCCTCTATCCTCAAACATGAGGCTGTCACTTGCAAAATCAACTTCTCAAAATAAATAAATATACAAATAACGTTTTAAGCAAGTTTACAATTTTGGGTTGGCCACATGGCTAGCTATCTGTGCTTTGCGAGCTGGACGTGTCTGCTTGAGTCTGGCTGGTGAACTACACTGTTTTTACCTGCTCGCTCATCCATGCATGTATGGTGTGGACAACAGGTGTGAAGGACCCTCTGGTCTGGACACAGACATAACAAGCTTTGGCCAGCAGAGCATGGCACAGCAGTCATTGCTACAGGGACTGGTGACTTTTCTAGAGGGGAGAGCCAGGCAAACAGGAGGCAAGCAGCTCTCAGATCACCGACGGGGGACACTGGTGTAAGAAAGAGAACTGAGTGGTTGTGGCCAACACCAGGCCTGCCCCACAGCAAGATACAAGGCTTCCCTGTCTGCAGCTGCCCACCTGCCTTCTGGCACCCAGTCACCACCGCCTGCCTCCCGGCACCCAGTCACCACTGCCTGCCTCCGGGCATCCAGTCACCAGCGCCTGCCTCCCGGCACCTAGTCACCACCACCCGCCTCCCAGCACCCAGTCACCACCACCTGCCTCCCGTCGCCCAGTCACCACCGCCTGTCTTCCCAGTCACCCAGTCACCACCGCCTGACTTCCGTCACACAGTCACCACCACCTGGTTCTCAGAGCCAGGAAGTCGGCTGTGGGAAAATGTGCCATCATCTTCCAACAAAGCGAGGGCCATGTATTTCCTCTAGTGTAGCCAGAGGCCACGCACCTGGGCCCAGGCCCTGGCCTCCCGCTGACAGCTGGCCTCATCCACCTTCCCTGCTGCTTGGGTCTGAGTGTGAAGTTCTGCCACAGGCCCATGTTCCCAGGACACCTGCTCCCCAGTGGTGGCTTGGTTTTGGGAGGCAGTGGAAATCTGGGGACACAGGGCCTAGCTAGGGGATAGAGGCTGCTAGAGCAGGCCTTCTGGGCTACAGCCTAGCCAAACTTCCCATCAGCCTCTGCTTCCAACCCCACCAGGTATGAGTGAGCCGCTCTGTAAACTCCTGCCAGCACCAGCCATGCCATGCCAGCGTCACAGTGGACGGGCACTTGCGACCAACCACAGCTAAGCCTTCCTCATTAAGGTGCCCTGCCATGGACTTCTGTCACAGGAGAAAAGCTGGAAACTCAGTGGCAGGTTCAGAGACCAAGAACACCAAGCTTAGCATTAAGTACCTTCTGTTCTCTTCTAGGAGGGATGGGGACAGGGAGGGAATGGGGGATGGGGAGGGAACGGGGGACAGGGAGGGAACGGGGAAGATGATGCAGTGGGCAAGGGGCTGGAAGATGATGCGGTGGACAAAGGGCTGGAAGATGATGCGGTGGACAAAGGGCTGGGAGATGATGCAGTGGACAAAGAGCTGGGAAGATGATGCGGTGGACAAAGGGCTGGGAGATGATGCGGTGGACAAAGGGCTGGGAGATGATGCAGTGGGCAAAGGGCTGGGAGATGATGAGGTGGGGAAAGGGCTGGGAGATGATGCGGTGGACAAAGGGCTGGGAAGATGATGCGGTGGACAAAGGGCTGGGAGATGATGTGGTGGACAAAGGGCTGGGAGATGATGCGGTGGACAAAGGGCTGGGAGATGATGCGGTGGACAAAGGGCTGGGAGATGATGAGGTGGGCAAAGGGCTGGAAGATGATGCGGTGGGCAAAGGGCTGGGAGATGATGAGGTGGGCAAAGGGCTGGGAGATGATGCAGTGGACAAAGGGCTGGGAGATGATGAGGTGGGCAAAGGGCTGGGAGATGATGCGGTGGGCAAAGGGCTGGGAGATGATGCGGTGGGCAAAGGGCTGGGAGATGATGCGGTGGGCAAAGGGCTGGGAGATGATGCGGTGGGCAAAGGGCTGGGAGATGATGCGGTGGGCAAAGGGCTGGGAGATGATGCGGTGGGCAAAGGGCTGGGAGATGATGCGGTGGGCAAAGGGCTGGGAGATGATGCGGTGGACAAAGGGCTGGGAGATGATGCGGTGGGCAAAGGGCTGGGAGATGATGCGGTGGGCAAAGGGCTGGGAGATGATGCGGTGGGCAAAGGGCTGGAAGATGATGCGGTGGGCAAAGGGCTGGGAGATGATGAGGTGGGCAAAGGGCTGGGAGATGATGCAGTGGGGAAAGGGCTGGAAGATGATGAGGTGGGCAAAGGGCTGGAAGATGATGAGGTGGGCAAAGGGCTGGGAGGTGATGCAGTGGACAAAGGGCTGGGAGATGATGAGGTGGGCAAAGGGCTGGAAGATGATGTGGTGTGCAAAGGGCTGGGAGATGATGAGGTGGGCAAAGGGCTGGGAGATGATGCGGTGGGCAAAGGGCTAGGAGATGATGAGGTGGGCAAAGGGCTGGGAGATGATGAGGTGGGCAAAGGGCTGGGAGATGATGCGGTGGACAAAGGGCTGGGAAGATGATGAGGTGGGCAAAGGGCTTGCCTCACAAGCATGAAGAACAGAGTTCAGATCCCCCAAACGTACATAAAGATACCACCTGCAGAGATGCCAAACCCAAGGCTGTGACTAACTGTAGATATCTGCCTGCCTATGAGGGAGAAGGAGACAGCAGGCACTAGTCACCACTCTTGGCTGTTTATTGGTTGCTTAACATAAGTTCTAAGGGATCAAATCAGGTTACGTGCAAAGTCGGCTACGTCATCACCCTAACCTAATACCTGTCTTTAAACTTACTCAGTGAAGACAGCAGGGAGCACTGGCTTCCCTCTGGTGGGAACTGCTTACACACAGTAGCAAATAGCCCTGGGGCTGGTGTGGTGTTTTGAATGAAAATATCCTCCATAGGCTTCAAGTATTCTGACATTTTGTTCCCAGTTGGTGGTGCAGTTTTGGGGGGTCTTAGAAGGTGTGGACATGCTGAAGGAGGTACGTCACTGGGGGCAGGCTTAGAGAGTTCAAAAAGCCTTGCCAGTCTCCAGTTGCTCTCTCTTGGCTTCCTGTATTCACTTGAAGGTGTGAACCTTGGCTTTCTGCTCCAGCTCCTGCCACTATGCTTCCCCACCACGATGGACTCTAATTCCCTGGAACCATCAATCGTGAGCCCAAATAAACTCTTCCTTTTTTAAGTTCCCTTGGTCATGTGCTTTTATCACAGCAACAGAAAGGTGACTAATACAACTGGCTACCTAGGAGCTACTAAGGGTTATGACTAAAAGGAGACGCAGTGTCAATCTTAAGAGGAATGATCCAGAGGACCCTGCTGAAACAGCACCAGTTTTGTCAGTTTGGCTTGTTTTGTGGTGCTAAAACCCAGAGCGGAGCCTCACACCTTAGGCACACTCCACCACTAAGCTCCACCCCAGTCCTCAAATAGTGACCTTGCCTTTAATCCCAGCACTTGGGAGGCATAGGCAGGTGGGTCTCTGTGAGTTCAAGGCCAGCCTGGTCTACATAGTGAGTTCCTGGACAGCTGGGGCTACAGGGAGACCCTGTCTCAAAAAGACAAAAAAAAAAATGTAGTTGTGGCTTGGCAAGATGGCTTAGCACATAAATGTACTTGCTCCCAAGTCTGACAAGCTGAGTTTAATCCCTGGGACCCACAAGTCATCCTCTGACCTCCACGACAGTCTTGTGGCATGTACCCTCATACCACCACTGCACATACAAATAAATAAATACATACATACATACATACATACATACATACATAAACTAGGCATGGAAGGAGAAGAAAACAGCCAAATCCCGCAGGAGATCCCAGCCCACTCACCAGGAAAGGTGTGCAGACCCATGTGAAGGTACCCATGGCCGCCAGGTAGGCAGACTTCTTCAGCACCTTCAGCTCCTCCTGCCGGATGGCCATGACCTTGTCCTTGAACGCCAGCTCCCAGGCATAGAGCTTGAGCACTTTGATGCCATTGAGGATCTCATTCATGAGTTTGATGCGGTTGTCTTTGCTCTTCATGTGAGCCACCTGAGGGGGAACCATCAGTGGCACGAGGGTACTGTGTGCTTGGGGCCTGGAGTCAAGTCCCTCAGAGGTGCCATCTGCTACTAGAAATGGCTCTACTCAGAGGAGGGAGGGCTGGCCCTGGATCCCTATGGCCATACTGTCAGCCCCTAGAACACACCAAAGGACTCAGCCATCACAAAAGATCAAATTGCTTCAAATTGGACTAGATTTGACTCCAGAGGAACCAACTCAGCTGAGGCGATCTCAGGTGTCTAGAGAAGAGGTGCCAGCCTTGGGCTGCCGACTCGTTAGGGAGCTGGGACTCTTTCCTTCACTCCTTCCCCCCCATCTCCCCTCTTTTTTTCTTCACTCTTTGTCTATACATTTCTCCTTTTTTCCAGAGTCTCACTATGTAGCGCGGGCTAGCCTTGAATTCCCAATCCTTCTGCCTCAACCTCCTGCATGCTAGAGTCACAGGTGTGTACCACACTACCTGCTAAACTTCTTAGTTTCTTAACTGATTTTCAGTTAAGAGACCACCGTATGGTCAAAAAATACTGCAATGTGCCAGGACCAGCTGGCACTAGTTTGGACCAACAGTGTGCATGGTATACAGTCGTTAAAAAACTGGGGCTGGAGACATGGCTCAGCAGTTAAGAGTGCCGACTGCTCTTGCAGAGAACCCGGGTTCAATTCCCAGCACCCACATGGCAGCTAAGAACCGTCTTTAACTCCAGTTCCAGGGAAATCCAATGCCCTCTTCTGACCTCCACAGCATTGCATGACACGGGTGCACAAACCTACATGAAGACAGTACATTCATACACATAAAAAATAAACAAAATTTGGGGCTGGAGAGATGGCCTAGCGGTTAAGAGCTCCGACTGCTCTTGCAGAGGACCTGGGTTCAATCCCCAGCACCCACATGGTGGCTAAGAACTGTCTTTAACTCTAGTTCCAGGGGAATCTGACGCCCTCTTCTGACCTCCGAGGCATTGCACAACACAGGTGCACAGACCTACCTGCAGACAATATACTCATACACATAAAGAATAAAAAAAAATTTTTTTAATAAACAAAATTAAAAAAAAATTTTTTTATTTTTTTTTAGACAGGATCCCCCTGTAGCCCCAGCTGTCCTGGAACTCACTCTGTAGACCAAGCTGGCCTTGAACTCATAGAGATCTGCCTGCCTCTGCCTCACAAGTGCTAGGATTAAAGGCGTGCACCACCAATATTTTTAAGACCATCTGGCACCTTGCACAGCAGTCAGTTTTCCAAGCATTTTGTCTGATGCAGCTAGGCCATGCTCAGCCAAGCCCATGCTGTGATCAGCCCTGTGTCCCAGACCTGGGAACCACATGCAACTAGAACTGAAGGGAGTGTAGTGATGGAAGCAGTCCTGGAGGTGAGCCATTCAGGGCCAAAAGGAGAGAGGCCTCCTGTGCTCTAACAGGAGCACCCCCGTCAGGATTGGCCCACCTGAGGCAGGCGGATCTCTGTGAGTTCAAGGCCAGCCTGGTCTAAAGAGTGAGTTCCAGGCCAGCTGGGGCTACAGGGAGACCCTGTCTCAAAAAGACACACACACACACACACACACACACACACACGTGCGCGTGCACAACTGAGTAATTCTATAAAAGGAGGTTAGGAAGGTGGGAGAAGCCGGGTGTGGTGGCACACACCTTTAATCCTAGCACTTGGGAGGCAGAGGCAGGCGGATCTTTGTGAGTTCAAGGCCAGCCTGGTCTACAGAGTGAGTTCCAGGACATCTAGGACTACAGGGAGACCCTGTCTCAAAAAGACAAAAAAAAAAAAAAAAAAAAAGAAGGTGGGAGGGAGAAAAGGAGGGGAGAGAGAGGGAGGAGGGGGGAGGACGGGTGGGAGGCTCCCCATTGCTGTCTCTGACCAACTCTGGAGTGCCGACCATGAGCGCCCTCTGGGAAGCTGTCACCTTACTGAGGGTGACAGGATCCTGGGTTTCAACACAGGTGAGGCTGCCAGTCCCAGGCCTGGGCAGGAGGTGGCTGGGTGGTCTCATCTGTAAAGGCTGGGGGGAGGCCTGGGCTGGGCGCTGTGGAGACAGATACCCTACCTGGTAGGTCTTTGTCTTCATGGCCATCACGGCGTTGAAGGGCACCATCAGGATCATCACGCCTACCCCGGCCAGCACTGAGGGGCCCAGGTTCTGAGGAAGAATGGGAGACGAGACGCTTAGCCATCTGTGGACAGGAGAGGGCTCGGGCTCTAGTGGCACTGGCTGGGCCCGCACCCCAGGAGGACCCCACACAACAAGTTTGGTACCACTAAATTTATTCCCTCTACCCAAAGTTGGGGTGTCAAGAGTTTTCAGTCTCTGTGTCCTCTCAATCCTTTTAGGAATCTTGAGGGCAGGGCTGGAGAGATGGCTCAGAGGTTAAGAGCACTGGCTGCTCGAACAGAGGATCTGGGTTCCCACAACCCACATGGCAGCTAACAACCATTTGTAACTCAGTTATAGGGGATCTGACACCCTCTTCTGACCTCCGCAGGCACTGCATGACATGGGCGCACTTACATACACGCAGGCAATATGCTCACAGACATAAAAATAAATTTAAGATAATAAAAAACGAATCTGCAGGTTCACTGTCTCTTATCAGAAGCCCTTTGGGACCAGGTAAATTATGTAAATCAGACCTGTGGCATCTCAGAAAGGCCCTGAAATGCTGGGCAGAAAACAGTTAACTCCACAGCTTGACGGATGATTGATTGCTAATCCTGATAACTCAAAACGCCACTCCCCAGGACACCATCCACCTTACTTGCTTTGATTCAGTCTGTAGCTTGCTGGCCTCAAACTTGTTGAGTAGGCTAGCCAATCAGTGAACTTGGTGAGTAGGCTAGCCAATCAGTGAACTTGGTGAGTAGGCTAGCCAATCAGTGAACTTGGTGAGTAGGCCAGCCAGTCAGTGAGCCCAGGGATCTTCTGTCTCTACCTCCTCAGCTCTGCAGTAATGAGCCTGTCCCACCAGAGTTGTAATGTGGGGTTTTGGGGGGGAGCGGGTGGGTGGGTTTTGTGTTTTTTATGTGTATGAGTGTATTGTCTGCATGTTTGTAAGTGCACCCATGTTGTGCAATGCCTGCCGAGGTGAGAAGAGGGTGTCAGATCTCCTAAAACTGGAGTTAATGGGCATTTGTTAGCCACCATGTGGGTACTGGAAATCAAACCCTGGTCCTCTGCAAGAGCAGCCACCGCCTGGGGATCAAACTTAGGTCCTCATGTTTGCATGGCAAGCACTTAAAAGACTAAGCCTGGGGGCTGGAGAGATGGCCTACTGGTTAAGAGCGCCGACCGCTCTTACAGAGGACCCGGGTTGGATCCCCAGCATCCACATGGCGGCTAAGAACCGTCTGAAACTCCAATTCCAGAACTCCAGTTCCAGGGGAATCCGACACCCTCTTCTGACCCCCGCGGCATTGCACAACATGGGTGCACACACTTGCATGCAGACAGTACATTCATACACATACAGAAATAAAAAATAAAATAAAAGACTAAGCCATCTCCCTAGCCCCACAAACACAATTTTCTTTTCTTTTCTTTTCTTTTTTTTTTTTTTTTTGTCTTTTTTGAGACAGGGTCTCCCTTTAGTCCCAGCTGGCCTGCAGCTCACTATGTAGACCAGGCTGGCCTTGAACTCACAGAGATCCGCCTGCCTCTGCCTCCAGAGTGCTAGGATTAAAGGCGTGCGCCACCACACAGCTAGTAATTTTTTTTTTTTTAATGTAATTACACTTCAATCAGCAGATAATTTGCTGGGTTCCTACACTGGACCAGGTGTGGTCGGATTCTGCACCCACAGGAGATGTAAAGATACCAGTGCTGTCTGTCCATGAGCAGCTAACATCTACCAGGCTGGGCTTGGATTATATCACAATGCAGAAAACTACCTCAGAAAGCAGCCTGGCTCCTGTGCCAAGACACTGGGACTAAAAAGGAAGGAAGAGGCAAACTAAATGAAATAGCAACATGACCCCAACCAACTGCCAGGAAGGAGTTGGCGTGAGGGCTCAGAGGTAAAGCACTTGCCCTGCAAGCCTGAGACCTGAGTTCAGGTCCCCAAAGCCCCCTTAAAGTTGGGCACCATAGCACACATCTGTGATCCAATCACTCCTAAGGCAAGTAGAGAGGCAGACAGGAGAATCCTGGAGCTGAGAGGCCAGGCCCTGGCGTACACAGCTGCAAAGAGACTTTGTGTCAAGCAAGGGGAGAGTGAGGACCGAAGCCGAAGCTGTCCTCTGACGCCTATGTACACTGTGCATACACCACACTCACACAATGAATGCCCTGTGCACGAACACAGCCACGCTCCCCCTGCCGATACACACACAGATCAAAACTAGGAGGCGGTCCCCCTAGGAGGAGGTGAGAATTCATCAGGTGTGGGTCTGGAAGCAATTCCTTAGGCTGGGGATGCAGCTCACTGTAGAGTGCTTGCCTAGCAATCAAAAAAGCCTGTGTGGGGTCCATCTGGGAAGAAGACAGAGAAGGTTTCCCATTGGAAGGAAAGGCATGTGTAGGACCCAGAGGCAGAACAGACATGCATGACCAAGTGTGTGCCACTGTCTCTCAGTCTTTTCACTCTAGGTACCACTCAAACACTGTGGGAAGCCCACTGCATCCTCTGTAGGAAGAGGACAGGTGACTTGGCTTGGCCAATCACATACTACTTCTTCCTGGGCCACAGGAGGGATGGAAACAGGACTGAGGTGGACAATCAGAGTGTCCCCTCTGGTGGGATGGAGACAGAGTTGGGGGCAGTGAGATGCAGCAGGATACAGTCTGCTCTTTCTGGTACTGCTATCTATAAAAATAACACAGACCATGGAAGCCATGTGGGAAAATGTCGCCATAAATGACAGCAACTAAGCAATAAGAAAGAGACTGAGTCCCTGAAACAACACTGGTCTCCCTAGATCCATCCATACCTGAAGATAGATCATTGAGTTCTTGAAGTATGAGCACCCTTCTCCAATTCCCTTTGTTTGCCAGGGCTAAGATAGATTTCTATTTCTTTCTTTTGGTCTTTTTGAGCCAGGGTCTCCCTTTTAGTCCCAGCTGGCCTAGAACTCCCTATGGAGACCAGGCTGGCCTTGAACTCAAGAGATCCGCTGGCCCCTGCCTCCCAAGTGCTGGGATTAAAGGTGTGCACTGCCACACCCAGCTAGAGTTCTATTTCTTATAAATGAGAGACTTGCCAATATAATTAGGTTCTAATGAATGAGTCTGCTTCACACTTGAGAAGGCACAGTGTTGTTAATTACAAATACTTGAGGAAAAGAAAAAAATGAATGCAGTTGAGCATGGTAGTGCATGGTAGTGCATGCCTGTGATCCCAGCACTGGGGAGGCAGGGACGGGAAGATGAGCTCCAAGTCCAGCCTAGGCTACATGGTGAGAACTTGCATCAAAAACTAACAGAAGTCAGGCATGGTGGTGCACACCTTTAATCTCAGCTCTCTCTGAGATGGAGGCCAGCCTGGACTACAGAGGGAGTTCCATGTAGGCTAGGGCTACTGGGAGATCTGTCTCAAAAGAAAAAATAAAAACAGAAACAGAACACCAACAAAAGAAAAGACAGGGGCTGGTGAAATGGCTCAATGGGTAAGGAGACCTGTGGCACAAGCATCAAGACCTGAGTTCAATCCCCAGATCCCGCATGGTGGAAGGAGAAACCCGACTCCAGTAAGATGTCCTCTGAGCTCCGCATGCAGGCCATGCCATAAGTGCATGTGCACGCACACAAAAAAATTGTCAAAAGGAAAGAGGGAGACAGATGAAAGGCTTGGAGATGGCTCAACTGGTAGCACGTCACACAAGTGCGAGGACCTGCTCGGTCCCCAGCGCACACATAAAAGCTGGGGATGGCAGTGTACGCCTGGAATCCCCATGCTGGGGACAGGCCAGGGACGGATCTGGAGCTCACGGACCAGCTCATTGGTAAGCCTCAGGTTAAGTGAGAGACAGTATCTCCAAAAAATAAAAATTAAGAAAATAAGATGAAGAGACCCCTAATGTCAACCACTGGCTTCCACACACCCACACAAACACGTGCACACACCTCACACACACACCATTGCAGACACACAAAGAAAAGACAAATGTAGACAGATACCAAATAGAACGAAACTCTGGCAACTCCAGGAGGGAATGAAATAACTGGGAACTAACGAACCAGAAAGTAAATGTAAACGACACCATCCATCTGTCCCCTCCCCCACTGCCCACAGAGGAAGGGGACTGAGGGCAAACACACCAGCCACAGCAGGTAGAGAGCAAGGATGACCTGCAGAGGGGCTGACCAGATCATGTTAATATACGTGGCCAAGTCCATGAAGCGCTGGGCATCCACCGACATTAGGTTGACAATCTCCCCGACTGTGGAGGACTTTCTGGCTGAGTTGGTGATGACGAGAGCCTGAGGGACACAGAAGACAGTTAGACATGAGTCTGAGGGTGGAGGCCTTGCCTCAGCTCTGCCCACAGGCCCAGGAGGAGGCTTGTAGTGGCGGTAACTCCACAGCTTTCTCCTCCCTCACTGGCAGATTTGTCTTCTTGATCCTTCCATTCCAGCAACTCCAGGTTCTACCCCCTCGCCTCCTTATCCCAAGCTGATCGGTGGGGAAGGAACCTCAGTTGCCTCCTAAGCCAAGGCCATGCAGAGTTCAGTCACCTGAGGATGAGGTGTTGTGTGGAAGGTTAGGACTCTGGATTTCTAACAAGCTCCAAGGTCACGATCGCGCTGCTAGTCCCAGATTCCATTGGTTCTCAGCCTTGGCTTCCTGACACTGGGGGTGGGTAGTCCTGTGCATGGCCAGTCTGTGCACTGCATGTGAGACGTTTAGCTGAATCTCTAGCCTCTACCTACTACATGTCTCCATCCCGTTGTGACACCCAAAAGTGTCTGAAGGTCTCAGCAATTAGCTGTACTGAAGACCCCATATCTAGGATACTTTTTTTTTGAGACAGGGTCTCCCTTTAGTCCCAGCTGTCCTGGAATTCACTATGAAGACCAGGCTGGCCTTGAACTTACAGAGATCTGCCTGCCTCTGCCTCCCAAGTGCTGGGATGAAAGGAATGCCCCACTACACCCAGCAATACTACTTTTCAAACATGGCTCATTTCGAGGGTGGGAAGAACTGCTCGGCCAGCCTCTCTTCCCAGCCCCAGCACCCAGTGTCTCCTTGCCTCCCAGACTAGGACATGAGCAGGTCAAGACAGTCATTTGCTTTCTTTCAAGCTGGATGTGGGGCCAAGGCTCTAGCTCCATGGGACAGCCCCGCCAGTCATTCACAAACCCTCCCAAAGTAAATAAAGAAAACTCTTTAAAGTTGGATGTGTGGAGCTAGAGAGATGGCTCAGCAGTTAGGAGCATGGGCTGCTCTTGCAGAGGACTTGGGTTCAGTTCCCCATACCCACTAGGCAACTAACAACCATGCAGTTCCCGGGGAATCTGATGCCCTCTTCTGGTCTCTGTGGGCACTGCATGACATGGGTGCACATGCAGCAAAACACTCATACACAAAAAATAAAAATAATAAAGTTGGATGTACACACAGGCTCCATCATGGGAGACACATACCACTTGCTTAATTCAAATTCAAAGTGAGAGCTAGGTAAAACCCAGAGCGTGAAAGCAGAATAAGGATTTGAGCTTGGATTACCTTTCTTTTGAATCTGTGAATGAGTGCATGCATGTTTTGTGTGTGTGTGTGTGTGTGTATGTGTGTGTATGTGTGAACACATGCCTGCCATGACACAGAGGACGACTTCTGGCCTTGTCTTTGTCTTCCACCTGTCTGAGGCAGGGTCTCGTAGATGCTGCAGACCCAGCTAGTTGGCCTGTGACCTTCTATCGATTTTCCTGTCTGCATGCCATTTGCCATTTTCCATCTCACTGCAGGAGTGCTGGGACTACAGTGTGAGCTACCATGGCTGGCTTTACATGGGCCCTTAAGCTTATATCTCCCATCCACTGAACTTGCATTTTCAACACTCCACCCCTACCCCACCAAAAATAATCAGGCTATCTAAGAACCCCAGTTTTCCACAGATGACATGTGGCCTCACACACGTCCTATGCATCAGTCCCAAGAGTCACTTTGCTGAGGGACAGGACCTGGTAGGACCGACCCATCCTTGGCCCCACACTTCCTACAGCCCCCCATCTCTCCTGCTGTGGCCAGAAATCCCGACCGGAGTCCTGGAGAGCCCCAGCCCAGCTTTCCCAGATTCTGAGGCAGCTGGGTGGAGTGTGGGCACCTGCCCTACCTTGCGGTACACAGCACCCACGACGGCCGTCTTAATACGCATGCCGCTGACGAAGCAGATGTGGAAGTACTGGTGCAGGACCAGTGTCTGCAGGCAGGCGCTGACGAACAGCAGTGCTGTGTAGAAGTAGCCCTGCCAGTCAGGGGCCTCTGTGTCATTCACAAAGATGATGAGCAATCTGTCAGGGGGCAAGGAGAGAGCCCAGGAGGATTTGAGTATGACATACACAGCAGCAGAAAGTACTTCCAGGTCACCGTGGCCATTTCCACCTGTGCCGGGGACGCTGGAGGACAGTACCTCACAGGAGTGATGTGACTGCCAGGTGCCACCCCCTTACAACAGGGTCCCCTGCCTTGGACTCCCCACTAGCAAGTCACCTGAAGGCCACATAGAGCACACTGGGACACAGGAGAGAAGGAACCGAGACCTCATCAAGGCCCTTAGCTGCCTGCCTGGTCTCCAGTTGCTCCTCCCGAGATCTGCCTGCACCCCTCGCTCCTAGGACAATTCCACATCCTCCCCGTTTTGGATTCAGGAAGTTTCTGTGACTTGCAAGCCAACTGGCCGAGACTCAGTTAGAAACTGAGCAAAGCAGAGGGCAGAGCGGGGAAAGATGAAGACTGCGGCCCCCCCATAGCACATAGTAGGTGGCCCAGGGAGCTAAGGGGAGCCAGGCAGCCAGGAAGGGCTCTTACTTCAGGATCTCGGGGCCAGCGAACATCATTAAGTCATGAATGGCCTTGAAGAAAAAGCTCATGAGGAAGTAGGGCCCGAAGGTCTTGTATAACACCTTGAACAGGGAGGGATCCCGCTCCTTCTGGGGGGACTTGACAATCAGTGCCTCCACCTCCTCATTCACGTCCAACTTGGAACTTCCCTTTGGCTTGGCGGGATCCTTGGAGGGGGCGTACACAATCCGCACTGGTTGCCTGCAACATGGAGAGTAAAACTGTTATGGGATCCGCCCCAGAGGCAACCCACTGCCCAAAGGATTGTGGGAAAAACACACAATGTCACCACAGAGAGACAATCTAGCACAGTGGCTATGACCCGAACCCAGGAGGTACAGATTCAGATCCTGCCAGGCCAGTTCCCTGTATGTGACTTCTTGTTGCCTCATTTACAAAACAGTGCTCAAAGTAAGCCAGGAGGATCGGGAGTTTGAGGCTAGCTGGCAGCATAATCCTTTAATCCCAGTATTCAGGAGGCAGAGGCACAGGCAGATGGATCTCTGTGAGATCAAGGCCAACCTAGTCTACAGAGTTCCAGGCCAGCTAAGGCTATGGGAGACACTGGCTCAAAGAGACGAAAGAAGAATGGGAAGGAGGGAAGGAGGAAAAAGAAGCTGGACCAGGTGAGGACGGGAAGTGGCTCGTGCCTATCTCCCAGAACATGGGAGTATGAGGCAGCAAGACTGTCATGAGTTCAAGGCTGGCCTAGGCTACATAGCAAGGTTCTGTCTCAAAAAAAAAAAAAAAAAAATGATAGAAAAAAAAACATAGCTACATATAGAGAATGAAGCTTGGCCATGACCTTACACTATGTACAAAATTTACTTAAAAGACTTTCTTCATATATATGTGCATAAGCCAGCAGAAGTTTATGCACACCACATACATGCAGGTGGAGGCCAGAAGAGGGGGTAGGATCCCCTTGAACTAGAGCTACAGGCAGTTGTGAGCCACTTGATGTGGGTGCTGGGAACTGAACCCAGGAACTCTGCAAGAGCAGTACTGTCTCTCAACTGCTGTGTCTCTTTAGCTCCAAAAAATTAACTTACAATGGACCTGATCTCTACAAGTGGAATCTAAGGATTATAAAATCTTGCTGAGTGTGGTGGCACATGAGCACAGTCCCAGCACTTAGGAGGGAGAGGCAGAGGATCTAGAAATTCAAGGCCACCCTCAGCTACACAGGGATGATGCTAGCCTGGGCTACACGATCTTGACTCAAAATCACAAAAACACAAGGATAAAATCCCAGTAAGGAAATACAGAGGTAAATCCTTATGACCTTGAGCTTAGAAATAGATTCTGATATCCCCACCCAAAACACAGCAACAACTGGAAAACAGGTAACTCACTCCCGTGGAAAGTAGATCCCATCGGGGAAGGGAAAAGATGAGGGACCAGTACTCAGAATAGAAGAGGAACTGTCAAAAATAAGAAAGGGAGGGAAGGAAGGTGCAGAGGGCTGAAAAGCACAAGAAGTATATCATCACTCAACACCATCAGCAAAATGCAAAACAGGGCCTCAGTGAGATAGCCCTTTACACATCTGCATTAGGAAGACCAGATAGTCAGATAAGGAACTGATGAGATAAAGAAAGAGGAAACCTGCAAAGGTACCATGATGTCACCCTTCGGGAAACTGGTGGTCAATTTCTTAAGTTAAACACTGAAAGGGTTGGGGATACAGCTCAGTGGCAGAGCACTTGCCTAGCATGCACAAGGCTCTAGGTACAATTCCTAGTACTGGGGTAGCTAGAAGAGCAAAAAGTTAAACACAGGATTATAATAGGACCCAACAACACTACTCTGAGAAATATACCCAAGAGAAATGAAGACAGGTGTCCACCTAAAATTCTGGAAATCAATATTTCTTTTATAATTTTTTTTTTGAGACAGGGTCTCTCTATAGTCCCAGCTGGCCTGGAACTCACTGTGTAGACCAGGCTGGCCTTGAACTCACAGAGATCCACCTGCCTCTGCCTCCTGAGTGCTACGATTAAAGGCATGTATGAATCAGTATTTCTAACAGTAATATTCACAATAGCTCAAAAGATGGAAACCATCCAAATCTCTATCAGTTGATGAATGGAGAAATGAAATGTGGCAGATCTATACAAGAGAATATTATTTGGCCATAAGAAGGGATGAAGGCTGACAGATGCTACATACAGAGATGCACCAAGCCAAGGGACAGAAGACAGACTTCACACAGGCCCTGTATTTTAAGATTCCATGTCCATAAGCAGGTAAATCCATACAGAAAGACCACAGATTAGGGATTGCTTAGAGCTGACGGTGGGAAGGCTGGGGGGTTGGGATTGGGGTGAGCTATATACTAAAAGTGAGTGTAGGTTCACAACTGCAAGTATACTAAAAGCCATTGAACTACAGGCTTTAAGGTGGAGAACTGTGCCAAGTGTGAATTATATTCTCAATCAATAAAGCTGGTATCAACTAAAAAATTAGTTCCCAGATTACAATGGTCCAATTTCACAACAGTGCAAGAGCCATAAGCAATCAATTGAACTGTGGTCTTTTCCCAGGCTGGCCACGTCCTCTCCCAGGAGGCTGCAGGGTCGCTGTGGGAGAAGGGCACCGCTAAGCCACCATGTGATCCTGAGGCCAAGCCCCAACTCTGCCCCGAAATCCCAGTTAAGGCATTTGGAATGTTCAGGGTTCTCAATGCATTCATTTCAACTTCTTGAGGGTTTCCTGGAGCTTAATCCCACTGTAAGTAAGGAGTAAGTACCACATGGTGGAAGAAGAGAACTGACCCACACAAGTTCTCCTCTGACCTCCAAATGTGTGCCATGGCATACACGCTACACACACAAAATAAACAAACAAATAAATAAGTAAATGTATGGATGTATGGATGTATGTATGTATGGATGGATGGATGTTAGAGAAAAAAGTGCCAATCAACTGTCAGCAGCATATAACATTTGTTGTCAGTTTTATATAGCTCAAGAGCACTGGAACAGAAGCACGGCATAAATCGGCATAAATCAACCGTGTGCTTCTTTGGTAGAATCACGTTTGAACTGTGACAGGAGTCACATCTTCCTGAAGCCTGTCCCCTGAGGCTGGGCTCCAGGCTGGGACTTTCAGTGGGATTTTGTCCTAGTCACACAGGTCTACTTGGCCAGGAGGAACAGTCTGCATAGCTTCCTGAGCAGCCCCTGAGCTGTGCTCAATGCACACAGAGGAGGAAGGACTGCAGAAAGGAAGTCAAGTGTGTGGACAGCGAAGGCTGAGTTAGGAAAGAGAGATTCTCAGTCAGTGAGAGAGAGAAGGAGGGAAGGAGGGAGAAAGGAAGGGAAGGAGAGAGAGGGAGGGAAGGAAGAAGGTGGATCGAAAGCTCAAAGCCAGCCTGGGCTACATAGGGGGACCCTGTCTCAAAAAAAAAAAAAAAAAGAAAACCCCTAAACTGAATAACACCATTGGTGGTATGACGTCTCATCTTCTCACGGTTCTCAACTACACACCTGAGTGGAGCCCAGCCTTTGAGCCTTAGGCCCTGCTCCATCGCAGCAGGACAGGGTGGGTCCACAACAGCAGAGAATCAATTCCTACAGACCACATGCATGTTGACTCTTGGTGCACAAGGGACCGTTGTGGAATGGGAAGGCGAGGGTGGCAACTCCCATGTTCCATCCGCCCCTATAAGGGAAGTTTGGCCCTAAATGACTAGAGATGAAAGCTTTTGTTTTGTTTTGTCTGTTGTTGGTTTTTTGAGCACTTTTTGTTCAGAGGTTCTTGTCAGGTATGGTGATCCCAGCACTCAGGAGGCTGAGGCAAGTGGATTGCTGTGAGACAGCAAATACCAGGCCAGTCAGGGCTAGGTACCAAGACCACCCTGCCCTACATGGGATGGTTATGAATAAGATGAACACCCACCAGGCATCCAGGCAGGTTAAAAGCTAGCCTGAAGTCATGTAGGTCTGAAATCTTCCTCCAACTACAGACTATTACACAACCTGTCCTGGGTGCTGCACACAGCACCACACACTATGTAGACTGGTTTTTCCTATAAATACCTATGACTAAGTCAAGCAATTAGTATTGAAAAATGCAACAATTACAATAACCTGTAATAAAAGTGACACCATGGTGAGCACGTTCTCTCCCTCACAACACTTACTGTGCTGCCCGCATCACTGTGATACTGTGAGATAAGTGACCACCAGACCAGAAGAGGTCAGGTGAATGACACCCAATGTGACACAGCATTGGGCTACATCTCTCGTCTGATAACCAAAATGGCTGCTGAGAGACTAGTGGGTGGGTAGTGTACATGGTGTGGACACAGTGGACAAAAGAGTGGGTAATGTACACGGTGTGGACACACTAGACAAAAGAGTGGTTCACGCTCCAGAGGTACAGGGTAGAATATGAACAGAGCACAATTGAAAACTTAGGAATTGCTTATTTCCAAAATTTTAGATTTAGTGTTTTATTTTAGATTTAGTGTTTTCAGGTCATGTTTGATCACAGGTAACTAAACCAATGGATGTGGGTAGAAGGTCACCCTGTTAGGACCAGGTCAGAAAGAATTAATCTAGTTGAAGCAAGCCTGGTTCCCATGACTACCTTAACCACAAGAATACAGTCTGACCTTGAGTTCCTAGTTCCCACAGCTACCTGAGGTCAGGATGAACTTTCCCAGCCTTGTAGGAGTGCTTCCTACCTAAGAAGCCCCTCTACAAGGGACTTCACGCTGCTAAACACAACCATTGTTTCAAACAGAACAGGTGGACTGATCCAATGAAAGACTGCCTGGTCTGCCACCAACAAGACCCCATCAATCAGAGAAAGGGTCACTGTAACCGCAGTGGAAATCCCCTAACTGGGAATAAAAGTGGGAGAGGATCGGACCTCGGGGCCGCTGCCCTCCAGTCCCCTGGGAGTGTGCTCGGTCCGAAGTGACAATCTGTCTCTGTCACTGTCTCTGTGTTGTATTCTGTACTTCTTCCTTGATGTAATGTTCTTTTATTAAAGCTTTTCCTCCACAGTTTTTGGCCTCTGGAGAGATTCTTTGGTAGAGTGGCGTTTCTAACTCAACAGCCCCAGCTGTTTAAGCCATTGACTGTAACAACAGTTACCAGCTTCCTCGTTTTTTTAGTTTTTACTCCATCCTACTTCAGGTGAGCTTTGCTTAGTAAATTTGTCCCTGGCAAGGTTACTTTGTTTACTTCTGCCCAATGCCTGTAACTTCTAAACCAGAAACATCAACAGCCTTTAGCTGGCCCATGCATTAGCCATTACAGACTAGAATTACAGAAAAGGGGACAAAAGGAACCGCCCCTAGTCCCCAAACTAAAAGCATCTGTTGCTAATTAGTGAGAGCTTAGAACATCAGGTAGTCGTCAGATAAGATCAGTGTGTGGGGCTTGCTAATCTGTTTCTCTAATTAAAAGAATAATGTTTAGGGGGCTGGAGAGATAGCCTAGCGGTTAAGAGCACCTACTGCTCTTGCAGAGGACCCAGGTTCGATCCCCAGCACCCACATGGCGGCTGAGAACCGTCTGTAACTCCAGTTCCAGGGGAATCCGAGACCTTCTTCTGACCTCTGCGGCATTGCATGACAAGGGTGCACAGACCTACATGCAGACAGTACATTCATACACATAAAAAATAAATAAAATTAAAAAAAGAATAATGTTTAACTTGCATGAAAATAATGTGTTTATCTACAGGATTAGAAACTAACCCAGGAAAGAGGTCATTTGTATCTAGGAATGTTTCAACTAAGAGAAAGGCAAATATCTTTTAAGTCATAGAGATATTTATCAAGATTGCTATCAAACCTAGAAGTGTAACCCAAGCACACAGCCTCCCTAATGGAGGTCACCTCCCTGTTTCCCCTCCCTGTAGGAGCTCTAAGCCGAGTTTACCAGCTCAGAACTTTGAGGGCGTCTTCTCTAGATGTTGGCACTTGAATAATCCTCATTCCTTCCCACCAACTCTGGACCCTCCAGGCATTTGGCCTTCAAACAGCCAGCAACCCAGACCTCAGTTTGGTCAGATAAGTCCTGTGTGCAGGAGCCCTGGAAGCAAGAAGACAGTGTGGATTCCCTGGAGCAGGAGTTACGGGTGGTTATGGGCTACCTGGTGTGGGGGCCGGGAATTGAACATGGGTCCCCTGAAGGAGCAGCAAATGCCTCAAACTGCTGAGTCACCTCTTCAGCTGGGATTTTCTTCCCCGCCCCCCCCTTTTTTTTTTGAGACAAGGTCTCCCTGTAGCCCCAGCTGTCCTGGAACTCACTATGTAGACCAGGCTGGCCTTGAACTCACAGAGATCCACCTGCCTCTGCCTCCCAAGTGCTAGGATTAAAGGCGCAGCAGCTGGGATTTTCTTTTAATTAGATGCACTGGGATATTACTGGTGCACCGTCCCATTTCACTGTCCAAGTCCCCTTAGACCCTAAACACTACGGGACACTGGGTGACCCCAGGACCAATCTACCACAGTGGTTCACACTCACTGGATAACGGCAATGGGCTTTTGGTTTAACCCCGTCCTGGCCTATCACAAACGTGTACGAGCCTCTTAGAAACCTGTTTTCAGTTCTCTGTGCATCCATCAGGTCTGTACTGCCTACAAATATGGGGACTATATTTAACTTGAAAAAAACAAACCCAAAACTCTGCCAAACTCTTCCACAGCCACTGAACCACTTGAAACTCATGTCAGCAGGAAACACCCCCCAAGGGAGGTGTTCTAGTTTGTCTTCTATTGCTGTGACAAAACACTCTGACTGAAACCAACTTGGGGAGGAAAGGGTTTATTCAGCTCACATCTCCTGGGTCACAGTTCATCACTCAGGGAGCCCAAGGCAGGAACTCAGGGCAGGAACCTGGAGGCAGGAGCTGAAGCACAGGCCATGGAGGAATGCTGTTCACTGGCTTGCTCCCCTGGCTCATGCCCAGCCTGCCTTCTTATATGGTACACAACAACCTGCCCAGGGTGGCACCACCCATAGTGGGCCGGGCCCTCCCACATTGCTCAAAATCAAGACAATACTCCACAGACATGGCCACAGGCCAATCCAATGGAGCCAATTCCCCAAATGAGGCTCCCTCAACCCAGGTGTGTCAAGTTGACACTAAAGCTATCCAGCACAGGAGGCCACGGCCTAAAAAGAACAGACACACTAACAGGAAACACCATCCAAGATGGCCTCCCCCAAGGTGGGCCACGGCCTAACGAGAACGGACACACTAACAGGAAACACCATCCAAGATGGCCTCCCCCAAGGGGGACAACGGCCTAACGAGAACAGACACACTAACAGGAAACACCATCCAAGATGGCCTCCCCCAAGGGGGGCCACGGCCTAACGAGAACAGACACACTAACAGGAAACACCATCCAAGATGGCCTCCCCCAAGGGGGGCCACGGCCTAACGAGAACAGAGACACTAATAGGAAACACCATCCAAGATGGCCTCCCCCAAGGTGGGCCACGGCCTAACGAGAACGGACACACTAACAGGAAACACCATCCAAGATGGCCTCCCCAAGGGGGGCCACGGCCTAACGAGAACAGACACACTAACAGGAAACACCATCCAAGATGGCCTCCCCCAAGGGAGGCCACGGCCTAACGAGGACACACTAACAGGAGCCAAGGAGGCCTGGATCACAGGGAACCAACACAGACTAGACTTCCACAGGAGGCAAGAAGCCAGACTTTCCTGCCCAGGCCTCCTTAGCACTTCCCTGGAAACATGGACTCCCAGCCCAGAGCCCACCTCAGCTATATCCTTTCTCTAAAATATTCAGATGGGTGTTGAGTGACCATGTCAAGAGGTTCAGGCCCAATAGGGTGTGCAACTTCCCTCCCCCTCCCCACCCACACATGCCAGCACCTAAACCCAGGTCCTGAATAGGGCTCCGCACCCAAGCAGCAGCCAAGTGCACGTGCAGACCACATGCATTAGGGGCCAGGCCAGAGGAAGCACTTCCTGGTTCAAATGCCGCAGTTTCCAAGCAGACAGCCTGACATACTGAACAAAAAACTCAACCTAGCAGAAACATTCGGATGCCAGACGCTCAGATGAGGTTTGAGGCCCGTGCCCAGCACATACCACTGAGGGTGGCCAGCAGCATCAACTCGTGGCTTGCCAGGCACTCATCTCTCCCTTTCCACCCACAGTCTAAACATATGGGAGACCACCCACTGGCAGATGAAAAAAGTGAAGCCCAGAGAAGTGACAAAAATTATAAAAGATGAGCTGCAGAGTACCAACTGGGAGTCAGGCCACAATGGTAGGAGGGAGGTGACGGGGGTCAGCCAGGCCAAGCCCATGGCCTGGGAGAACGCAGGAACGTCACACTCACTTTCTCGACTTGGCGCACTCCTTCCTCCAGTTCTTCACCAGCACAGGCACCACTTCTTCTGACGTGTCTTCCTTATTCAGTGACCACAGGTCGCTGCAATCCAGGGGCTGGCGGTAGCCCTGGACCATCAACCTGGGAGGTAGACACGGAGTGGGGGATGATGAGCACTGAAGGAAGAGGACAGTGGCCTCCCCACACCTGCTGAAGTGTGGGGGGGGGGCATTATGGCTAATTCTACTAGTCTTCAGGCAAAAGAGACTCATCTTTACAGAATGTGCACAAAATGTGCACAGCATGGCGCATGGTGTCACGTGGCCTGGGCTACCCTCAAACTGGCTATGTAGCCAAGGATGACTTGGAGTTAATCTCTCCCCTTCCAGCTCCCAAGAGCTGGGATTATAGATGTGTACCACCACCACACCCAGTTTATGTGGTGCCAGGAATCAAACCCAGGGCTTTGTGTATGCTAGGCTTGCCTTGTACCAACTGAGCCACTACTTCATCCTTTTTTTAAAAAAAGGGTCTCACTTACATAACTCAGGTTGGACATGAATTTGTGATCCTCCTGCCTCAGAGTTTAAATTATAGGTATGTGTAGTACTTATTCACTTAAAAGTTAAATTTCACATTGGGCCTGGTGGGGCACATCTTTAATCCCAGTATTCGGGAGGCAGAGGCAGGTGGATCTCTGTGAGTTTGAGGCCAGCCTGGTCTACCTAGTGAGCTAAAGGACAGCTGGGGCTACAGGGAGACCCTGTCTCAAAAAGACCAAAAAAATTTTTAATTTCATTTATTATTTACTTAGCATGCATGCACTCGTGTGTTTGTATGTGTGTGCAGCACAGCATGCCTGTGGAGGCAGAAAGCACCTTATATCAGTCATCAGTTCCCTCCTTCCACCATGTGAGTCCTGAGGATGAAGCTCAGGTTGTCATGCTTGGCAGCAAGCACCTTTACCCACTAAACCAGAGTATCCACCCCTAAATTTCAAGATTTAGGAGGTAAATATAATAAAACATTAGCAATTATTAGATCTGAGTGATAAGCTCACTGAATCTTACTTACTTTATAGATCGAGTATCATTTTTCCAAAATACTTGGACGCTGTTTTTCTTAAGATTTGTGTGCCCGCGACCATCCCTTTGCATGTGGGAGCGTGTGTGTGTCTGTCTGTGCCACATGCACACATGCAAGCATGTGACTTGTGGAAGCCAGAACAAGATGTCAGATCTCCTGGAGGTGGAGTTTCAGTGGTTGTGAGCTGCCTGACGTGGATGCTGGCAGCAAGCACGCTTAACCCACACGTCCTCTAGAGGAACTCCGCTCACGGAACAGCTGCTGCACTCACTGCGTCTCAGTGGCTATGGCCCCAGGTCAGCTGAGGGACTTCCTGCCTGTGCCACAGCAGTACTCAGAAAATCTCAGCTTTCAGATTTGGAAAGCTCAGCAAATGCTGTACTTTTTAGGAGTTTGAACACTTTCAGACTAAATATAAACCTAATGTTTTCTTTGGAAATAATCTCAAATTTATAGAAAAACAAATGAACTGGGGCTGGAGAGATGGCCTAGCGGTTAAGAGCACCGACTGCTCTTGCAGAGGACCGGGGTTCGATCCCCGGCACCCACGTGGCGGCTGAGAACCGTCTGTAACTCCAATTCCAGGAGAACTCCAGTTCCAGGGGAATCCAAGACCCTCTTCTGACCTCCGCGGCATTGCACGACACGGGTGCACAAACCTACATGCAGACAGTACATTCATACAAAAAAAAAAGAAAAACAAATGAACGGTATAATGAGTTCTCTCAGATTGCCGCACTTCGGCCTGCACCATATTTCTGTCCATCTGCCCGTGCATGCACATTATTTTCATTCTAAGTCATCTTACGGTTGACTGGAGAGCACACACTTTTACTCCCTGAATGTTGGTGGGATTCCTCCTGAGAACAAGAGCAGCTTGTGTGTGACCCAAAGACAGTGGCCAAGGTGGGGACAGCCTCATGGTAGACACTGTGGCCTGAAGTCCACATCCAAACACCATCTGTCCATTTGTTGTGGTTCTGTGTTTTGAGACTGGGTCTCACTATGTGGTACTGGCTGCCCTGGAATTCACTATGTAGACCAGGCTAGCCTCAAACTCACAGAACTACTGATTTTCTTTTTCTTTTTTTTTTTTTTAAGATTATTTATTTATTTATTTATTTATTTATTTATTTATTTTTTTGTCTTTTCGAGACAGGGTCTCCCTGCAGCCCCAGCTGTCCTGGAACTCACTCTGTAGACCAGGCTGGCCTTGAACTCACAAAGATCTGCCTGCCTCTGCCTCCCAAGTGCTAGGATTAAAGGCATGCGCCAACCACGCCCGGCTTTTTTTTTTTTTTTTTTTTTTTTTTTTTATTGTATGAGTGTACTGTTCTTCTGTAGGTTGGTGCACCCTGTCGTGCAATGCTTCGGAGGTCAGAAAGAGGGTGTCAGATCCCATGGAACTGGAGTTTAAAGATGGTTCTTAGCTTGCCATGGTGCGTGCTGGGAATCAACCCGGGCCTCTACAAGAGCAGTTGGTGCTCTTAACCTGAGCCATCTCTCCACCCAGAATATTTTTTCTTTAACAAGAATTTGAAAACTAATTGCCAAAAGTATTTAATTGGGCCAGGCATGGTTATGCATAGCTGTAATCCCAGCACCTTGAAGGTAGAGGCAGGGGGCTGAGAAGTAGTTCACTGCCAGTCTGGGCTACATGAGACTCTGCTGCAAAACAAACAAACAAAAAACCTGGGGCTGGAGGGATGGCCTAGCGGTTAAGAGCGACGACCGCTCTTGCAGAGGACCCGGGTTCGATCCCCAGCACCCACATGGCGGCTAAGCAATCCGTCTGTGACTCCGGTTCCAGGAGAACTCCAGTTCCAGGGGAATCCGAGACCGTCTTCTGACCTCCGCGGCATCGCACGACACGGGTGCGCAGACCTGCATGCAGACAATACATTCATACACATAAAAATAAATAAATAAATAAAAATTAAAAAAAAAAATTTAAAACAAAAACAAACAAACAAAAAAAACCTGCCGATGCCTCAGAGGTTAAGAGCACTGGCTGCTCTTGTGGAGGATCCAGATTCTGTTCCCAGGTCCCACATGGCAGCTAACAACCATCTATAACTCCAGTTCAGGGTATCCAATGCCCTCTTCTGGCCCCTACAGGCACTGTATACATATGGTGCACTTACATACATGCAGGTGAAACATTCATGCATATAAAATTAAAATTGTTTGTATAAAGTTCATGAACACAAAGGCAGTACTTATTATGGGAAGAAATAGATTCAAATAATTCCCAGTAAAGTGTTGACAGAGGCAGAAAAAAATAATGTGTTTTTAAAAAGTTGGGGGAAGTTGGAAGTGGTTGTGTACACCTTTAATCCCAGCATTTGGGAAGCAGAGGTAGGTAGATCTCTGTGAGACTGAAGCCAAACTGATCTATATAGCAAGTGATCCCATCTCATTTAACAGGAAAAAAAAAAAAAGAAAGAAAAAGGAAGAGAAGGGAGCCTATGAAAACCTTATCGGCTTCTAGGTGTTTTGTATGGATCTGTGCAGATTTCCTTACCTCTACTTCTTTTTTTTTTTTTTTTCTGGTCTTTTTGAGACAGGGTCTCCCTGTAGTCCCAGCTGTCCTGGAACTCATTCTGTAGACCAGGCTGGCCTTGAAATTACAAAGATCCTCCTGCCTCTGCCTCCCAAGTGCTAGAATTAAAGGTGTGCACCACCACGCCCAGCACCTCTACTTCTATAATGGGTGTGTGTGACTTTGCTAATAGGAGGGGGACATTGCCAAGAGTGACATAGCAGCCCCTCCACGCCTATGGATTTGAAAAATTATGTCTGTACGGAATGTGATCATTGTTTCCCTGTCCTTGTTCCTTAAGTAAGAGAGCATCACAGAGAGGATTTAGAACATCCCGGCAGATGTGCCAACTGCTCTCATGTGAATGCTACTATTTTACGTGAAGGAGTGTAGACTGTGGGGTCCTGGAGCCCGTCCCACTCAGTCACCACACTAAGTGGTCATAAACTTCTCTCCAAAGGCAAGCCTAGAGCCTCAGCTGGAGCCTAGGCTGCCAGGCTGAGTGGCCGGCACACGCCCATCACAGCTGCAGGTGCTCCGTAGCTTGTTTACTTATCACGCTGGAGTTGATGAACTTGGAGTCAGTGATATCAGATGTAAATGCAGACAGTGAAGGGAGCTGTGGGAGCCAGATGTGTGTGACACATACAAGCGTGAGCATTTGTTCATCCATCCTGGCATTCCTAGCACGTGCCCCGGGGTGGGGCTGGGCCTCACCCTGTGATCCACCAGAAAGTGATCCTGGAAAGGAAAGAGGCGCTGGATTCTGGGCACGGATTCTAGGAGACACAAAGCACAGGGTGGGGAGGAGAAGGGAAATCCAAAGTTAAACTTCCCACTGCTATGGAGCAGAGCTGCCCACCCTTCCTTCAAAGGCCCACAAACACACCCTCAGTCTTCTGCACCCCACGTGACTGCTCTCCCAAGCTCCAGGAGAGACAGACCCAAGACTGCGCTCCAACAAACATGTCCTGAGTGCTTCCCGTGCTTGAGTGCAGAGCTACATGCTGCAGACCCCTCACCTCATGTCTCCATGGCAACCCCATGAATTGTTGCTACCACAGTGCCCACTTCATTCACCCATTTAACAAGGACTTGCTGAGGACCTAGTACACTACAAAGCACTTTTCCTCTCTTCCCACCTCAATCCTGGGTATTACTCATCATTGCTTCCACTCTACAAATCCATTTATTGAACAGATGTTTATTAAGCATTATTATGAATCAAGCACTCTACAAAAAGCTATATACTTTTTTTTCTTACAGTGCTAAAGAGCAAACTCGGGGCTTTGCACATGCTAGGCAACGCTCTTCCACTGAGCAGTCCCAACACAGTGTGCACTGTTCAGCACCCATGGAACACTTTGAACATGGTATTACGATTACTCTCTCTTCATCTATCCATCCAGCAAATATTTCCTGAGCATTGACTTTGTGCAGAGAAAATATAGAAATCTGAATAAAGGGATGCAACTCCCAGCTATGCCTCCTGGCCTGCTACACCCTGCTCTACGACATCCGTTTCAAGCCCTTTGCACAAATGACCTCACAAGGCAAGGGACGCGTCACCCCGTTTTGCAGCTAAGCAGGAACAGAAGTGAAAAGGCTTGTCCAAGATCCTCTACCTAGAAGTGACATGTGCCTCATACAGTCAGATTCTGGAGACAGTCAGTAATCAAATGATCACACGAACACACACACACACACATACACACACACACACACACAACTGCAACAAGTGCCTCAAGATGAGTTGATATGATGGATGACATCGTGGAAGGAGTGACAACTGGCCTGGTTCACCAGCATCAGAGAAACCACCCTGAGGAAGCGGGCATCCGAGAGTGAGTGAAGGGTGACCAAGTCAGGAGGAAAAGCCAGGCAGTGCCGCTGCCAGAGAGCATGTGTGAGCACAGGTCCCACGGTACACACAGCGCAACAGGGACCAGCAACCCAGAGCAACTTACGTCTCCATCGAAGGTGAGAGTGAAGCTCAGTGCACATCACTTGCTAGACTGTGCACAGCCCTAGGTTCAATACCCAATGGAGGCTGTACTCTATACTTGAGGCCAGGTAAGGAGTTCTGGTCTCATGTTATAAGCAGTGGGGAGTTATGGACAGATTTTGACCTCATTGTAAAAAAAACCTCCTTGCCAGAGACATGAAGCAGAGTCCCTAGGTTCAGGAAGGCTGCAGATCTCAATTCTGAAGCAGCATCTGTGGAGGGAGGGCAGGGTGCTGGCACACAGATTGGCCTTCAGCAAGGATGCTGCTCAAGGCCTCGGAGTTTTGCAGAGCTAAGACATTCAGAGAGATAATGCACTCTAATCATGGACTTCCCAGCAGCCCATCTGTCCAGGTTCCACCCCGAGTTCCAGAGGAACCTGGTCTGGGGTGGAATCAGTATAGCAAAATTTGATTCTGCCTGAAATTTCCACATTGTTCTTGGCAGTAAATGTACAGGGTTAGCCCCGAACATCAAGTTTCCCACAGCCAGGGGTTTACATCAAGTTTACCTACTCAAAGCTCTAGAAGCAGAGTCTCCAGCTAAGGTCCTGGCTGGCTAGAAGGCAGAGGAGCACAGCCCACCAAACTGCACATGCACCAATTCAGAAACTGAAAAGAAAATATCCCAGCATCACCAATGAACAGATGCTCAGCAATCCACACCGTCACCCTCTAAGCAGAACAAATGGAAAGAAATAAGCATTCTCTCCACCTTTTCTAAATGAACCCCATGGCAGTGCAATCAAAGAAAAAAGCTATTTCACAGAAAAACCACAGCTAACAAGTGAGGAAAGTAATGTCACTAAATGATGTAATGGTTCATTTTGCAACCGCAGTGGCTTGTGGCAATATTCAATGACATTAGCAAATTATCATAAGTGATTAGACCAGATAATGATTGTATTTAAAAAAAAAATCTTTGTCTTGGGGCTGGAGAGATAGCCTAGCAGTTAAGAGCACCGACTGCTCTTGCAGAGGACCCGGGTTCGATCCCCAGCACCGTCTAAGAACCGTCTGTAACTCCAATTCCAGGAGAACTCCAGTTCCAGGGGAATCTGAGACCCTCTTCTGACCTCCGCGGCATTGCACGACACGGGTGCACAGACCTACATGCAGACAGTACACTCATACACATGCAAAAATAAATTAAAAATTAAAAAAAAAAAGAAAAAATCTTTGTCTCATGGGCTGGAGAGATGGCCTAGAGGTAAAGAGCTCCAACTGCTCTTGCAGAGGACCTGGGTTTGATCTCCAGCACCCACATGGTGGCTGAGAACTGTCTTGAACTCCAGTTCCAGGGGAATCCAACGCCCTCTTCTGAGACCTCCGAGGCATTGCACAACACGGATGAACAAACCTACATGCAGACAGTACATTCATACACATACAAGAATAAATAAAATAAAATAAAATATTTTTAAAAATCCTTGTCTCTTAGATAGTATTAAAGGAAAAAACTGGGAAAAGCAACCGTACAAGGACAGGCACTCTACTGTTTTAGCAACTTTCTGTTAGCTGAACTATATCAAAATGAAAAATTATAGGCCAGGCAGAGTGTGGGAGGCAGAGACAGGAAAACTGCTATTGAGTGCCGGGCCAGTCAGGGCAACAGAGAGAGAATCTTAGAAGAAGAAGAAAAAATTAAGATGGTGGGTGTGGTGGTGCATGCCTTTAATCCCAGGTACAGGTAGGCGGATTTCTGTGAAATCTAGGCCGCCTGGTCTATGTAGAGTTCCAGGTCAACTGGGACTACAAGGAACCCTGTTTAAAACACACATACCCGGAGATCTCCTGAGGCCAGCGGAAGGAAGAGCAGGAAACAGGTAGGAACTGGGTGCCTCAGCAAAGCTGATTATTGATCCCTTAATCCAGCTGTCTTTGCCTTGATTGGCTTTTGTGTCGGTGGGGGTCGGAGTTATNAACAAGCAACTGGAGAAAGAATTCAAAGAGACCTTCCCACTCACAATAGCCTCAAAAACAATAAGATACCTAGGAACAAACCTAACCAAAGACACCAAAGACCTCTACAACAAAAATTTTAAACCCTTAAAGAAAGAAATTGAAGAAGACCTCAGAAGATGGAAAAACCTCCCATGCTCATGGATTGGGAAAATTAACATTGTAAAAATGTCCATTTTACCAAAACTCTTGTATAGATTTAATGCAATCCCAATCAAAATCCCCAAGAGTTTCTTCACAGGCTTGGAAACAAAAGTTCTTAAATTCATTTGGAGAAACAAAAGACCCCGAATAGCCAAATCAATCCTGAGTGAAAAGAGCTACACAGGAGGGATCTCTATACCAGATTTTAAACTATACTACAGGGCTATAGTCATAAAAACAGCCTGGTACTGGCACAAAAACAGACCTGTTGACCAATGGAACAAAACCGAAGATCCAAATCTGAGCACATACAATTTCAGCCATCTCATATTTGACAAGGGGGCCAAGAAACCACAATGGAGAAAAGACAGCATCTTCAGCAAGTGGTGTTGGCAAAACTGGATCACCACTTGTAGAAGAATGAAATTAAACCCCTACCTCTCGCCCTGTACAAAAGTGAACTCCAGATGGATCAAAGACCTCAATGTGAAACCCCAAACTCTGAAGGTGATAGAAGAAAAAGTTGGCAGCAGACTACAAGACATAGGCGTAGGAAAAAGACTTCCTTAATCAGACAGCACCTGCACAAGAATTAAGGTCGATAATTGACAAATGGGACCTCATTAAACTCAAAAGCTTCTGTACATCAAAAGAAACAATCAAGGAAGTGAAGAGAAATCCCACAGAGTGGGAGGAAACCTTCACTGCAGATACATCTGACAAAGCACTGATTTCCAGAATATGTAAACTACTCAAAAAACAAAGAAAAAAGAAAACAAATGACCCACTTAATAGATGGAGCAAAGAACTGAACAGAGACTTCACAAGTGAGGAATTAGAGATGGCTGAGAAACACCTTAAGAAGTGTTCAACATCATTAATCATTAAGGAAATGCAAATCAAAACCACTTTAAGATATCATCTTCCAGCAAGGAGTCATCCCCGGCCCCAGCGGGGATGCCGGCGCCCTGGGCGTGCAGGGCTACCCCGGCCTTCCCGGCCCCCGGGGACTGGTAGGAGATCGAGGCGTGCCCGGACTACCCGGGAGACAGAGTGTGCAGGGCCGAGGTGCCAGTGACCAGCACATCGTGGACGTGGTGCTAAAGATGATACAAGAGCAACTTGCAGAGGTGGCTGTGAGTGCCAAGCCGGAAGCCCTGGGTGCGGTCGGGATGGTGGGTCCTCCCGGACCTCCTGGACCCCCTGGGTATCCAGGCAAGCAAGGACCCCATGGTCACCCTGGCCCCCAAGGCATTCCTCGCATCGTGGGAGCAGTGGGTCAGATCGGAAACACCGGGCCCAAGGGGAAGCGTGGAGAGAAGGGTGATGAAGGAGAAGTCGGACGTGGGCACCCTGGGATGCCCAGTGTGGAACCCTCAAGACAACAGCAACCAAGGGACAAAGCGGCTGTGTTCTCTGTTTCATATCATAATCAGTCTGTTAAACAAAAAAGGAGAACTGTAGCAACCTGGTCCATCAGGAGTTAATACACCTTGGGACTTGGTGGCATACTTCCAGAGCTAATATTCAGTGAACGGACAAAAGAACCATGTGATCACTGCAAGTAGTGTACCCAGAAGGCAAACATCTGGGACAAAACATGTATTTTTTTTTTCATTTTACTCTGATTTTTTAATTATTATTATTTGTTTATTTTTGAGGGATTCTGCAATATAATGACACCGTTGTTTTCAGATAACATTGATGTTGCTCAGTTTGCCATACAATTAGGTAATTGGTGCATTTTGCAGGTGTCTATGTCCAAATTTTGAACAACCCAGGGTTCCCATGGTCCAGTTGGAGAAGCTTGTGTGTACAGGCATGTTGATCGATTAGGAGTCCAGACTGTATTGCTGTAGTCTCATGATTCACCCCTATCTCTCCGCAGCCCTTACATTCTACCACGCCTCCTCTTCCACAATTTGTTCCCTGGGCTTTGGGAAAGAGGCACAGATGGGTGAGAAGAAAACAGTCTACTTTCTTTGGAGTTGTCATTTTGGACTCCAGTCTGTTCGGGTTGTTCCCCTTCATGGGTTGACAGCTTTTCCAGTGATGCCTTTTTGGTCATACTGACAGGGCACAGGCAATTGGATGTACAGGCATTTAAGCAGTACTAATTATTTTATTTTATTTTTTGTCTTTTTGAGACAGGGTCTCCCTGTAGCTCTGGCTGTCCTGGAACTCACTCTGTAGACCAGGCTGGCCTCGAACTCAAAGAGATCCGCGTGTCTCTGCCTCCTAAGTGCTAGGATTAAAGGCGTGCGCCACCACGCCCGGCATTTATTTATTTCTGTATGTGTATCAATGTACTGTCTACATGCAAGTTTGTGCACCCGTGTCGTGCAATGCCACGGAGGTCAGAAGAGGGTCTCGGATTCCCCTGCAACTGGAGTTCTCCTGGAATTGGAGTTTTCAGACGGTTCTCGGCTGCCATGTGGGTGCTGGGGATCGAACCCGGGTCCTCTGTAAGAGCGGTCGGCACTCTTAACCCCTAGGCCATCTCTCCAGCCCAGCAGTACTAATTATTTTATTTTATTTTTTAATTTTTTTTTTATTATTTATTTTTGTATGTGTATGAATGTACTGTCTGCATGCAGGTCTGTGCACCCATGTCATGCAATGCCACGGAGGTCAGAAGAGGGTCTCGGATTCCCCTGGAACTGGAGTTCTCCTGGAATTGGAGTTACAGACGGTTCTTAGCCACCATGTGGGTGCTGGGGATCGAACCCGGGTCCTCTGCAAGAGCGTCGGTGCTCTTAACCGCTAGGCTATCTCTCCAGCCCCAGGAGTACTAATTATTATGTCAAGCTAAGCTGTGAGCATGGACACAGATGCTTGGATGGTATGCTGGTCCGCAAACTGTGATTTCTCTGTAAAGGGTGACAAGTTCTTATTGTGGCTTATAACATCTCCTAACCACTAGAGGACATAAGCTTGTGGCATCCACTGTGGGTTGTTCCTCCAAGGAGAGAGCTAATAGCCAATTCGATTTGGGATGTATATAGACCCTTGGCTGCCTCTGTTGCACAGTGTCTCCAGGCTGTTGAGGTGTGGCTGATATTGATGGAGGAGTCTTGCTTGTCTCAGAGAGACCAATATTTTGCTGTGTTGCTTTGGTGGCCTTTGGTAATGCTCTCTGGCATTTCAGAGGCCAGTTGTATGCTAGCAAGTGACGTCTCATAGCATTTTTTTCATGCTCACACCATGTCTTCGACAACAGGGACTTACTGCCTTTCTCCTTGCATGTATGCCACTTATAGGCAAAGGGCCTTTATAATTTGGGGGAGGGGGTTTGAATTCCTTAGTCAACATCTCCTAGGCAGAGTAATTCATTGCTGATGTCAGAGCTTTCCTGTAGTAATATATTTTGCTTAATTACACAGCTTATAAACACTTTACTATTGAATTTGGCTCTAGATAGAGAATTATCCTTTCACAGTTTCTATGCCTATCAGTCAATTAAAAAAGGGTAGTTATACTTGTTTTATAAGAAATTACCACTGTAACAATTGGCTCTAATGTACAGTTAGGGAATGATTTCATTACCATCATGTTTAAAACATGTATTCTTAAATTCTTTAAAAAACACTCTGGCTGGGCTGAAGCTATGCCAGGGAGCAGAACTCTCTGACACAAGTTTAGTTTAAAGGTCCCTTTGTCTGATTACATCT
>VZQC01006754.1:4734448-4769879 GCA_009823505.1 Rhizomys pruinosus
GTTCCCACATTGTGTTCTTCTGATTTCTGTGTCCTGGGCATCCCCGGGGGATCCCACCCTCTGCAGGACAGTCATATCCATAGGTGTTTGGTAAAGTTCTTGGCGGGTATCTATCTGCTTCCTTTATCAGTGAGTCTCGTCTTCGTGATCCTGGCTATGGGGCTTCTCCTTGCCTGATTCCATGTGAGTCCTAAATGCTCTTCACTGTGTTGAAGCGTGCTTTGCTTGCCTCCTTCGAGTCCTTCTTCGTAATCTCAGTTGTGGGGGGGGGCTCCTCTCAGCCGCGGCCTCAAACCTGCCGCTGGGTCTAGGAGATCTCAAATCTCAAGAGTCCACAGTGCCTTTAATACCGGCTGGCGAGGATACCTCCGCCCAGGCCACTAGATCTAATCAAGCCAAAGACCACACCTTTAATCCCAGCTGGGGGGATAACACAACCTCACAGCCACAAAGCAATCAAACCTAAGACAGCAGGACAGGATCAGCAATCAGCCTCGCCAAGCACCCAGATCCTACCTGATTATATTACCCGTCATTCCTTGCCGTGGCTCTAGAAAAAAAAAAAAAAAAAAAAAAGACATGAGTAGGAAGGTGTGTGGCCAGGCCACCAACGATCATCCTTGAAGTTCCCAGAAAAGGCCTGTGTTAAGAGTCGTGTGCCTGTTTTCATGAATGTGGAGAGTTGGAATGGTGCAGATTCAGACCCAAGCTCTCCTGGGCTCTCTTTATTATCTAGACAGTCAGTCACTGTGCACCTCTGTGTCTGACCTGACACGTTCCGACTACCACATGAAACCTTTTGGGCTGTCTTCACAGATCACCAGCTTCCTCACCCCCAAAGCTACAAATACCATCAGACAACGCCTGAGATGGACAGCAGTCTCCAGTTGGCTGTAACCCACCTACCTGATGGTCCCACCACTGAAGCTGAAAAGTGCCTTGATTTATTACTTTCTTTTGTTTTGTAACTATTAAAAAATTCAGGAAACTGTTTCCAGAATGGTATATTTCAGAACATGGTATTTGAAGTAACACGAATCTACGTTCCAAGGACACAGTCACTCATCTTTGGCAGGAAATACTATCTCTACCCTTTGAGCTGAGAGCTATGTTTCTATACCACTAACATCCAGTCTTCTCTCCTGTTGGCCTCAAAAGAAGAGAAGTGGCTCACAGTAGCTGATAGGCACCCCAAGTCCAGCTCAACCAAACCACCATGTTCTTTGGAGATGAACCCCCACTCTACCTCCCCGAACTAGCTCCCCAGCCCTAGGAAAGATCCATGGCAAACACCACAGGCCGTGCCACCTTCGGACATTTCAGTTTCTCCACTGCAAGAGCTCCATCTATTCCCTCTGGACACAATCAAGGACTTCCAAACTGAAGTACAGCACAGGGCTCCCCTTCCCTGCACAGAAGGAGGCCTATCAGCTTGGGAGCCTCTATCTAACCGGGGAGAACTTCTTTGATAACAAAGACAACAGGAGCTCTGTCCAGCTCAGGTCTTCTGCAGGTTCCTCCCACAGAGCTCAGCCTAAATGCCTGAGGTGAAGTACGCCCACAGGAGCAGCAGCAGCAGCTGGCAATTCATAGGTTGGAAATCAAAAGCCCCAGAGCTGCCCAGACCTAGGCTATGAGGATGCTGGGGCGGGTTGGGCAGCAATCTGCACTTTAACCAGCTCCAGATGCAGATTCATGGCACCTGTGAGAACCCTGTGGGAGTTCCTGAATGGCACCACTCTGTCCCCCAGGGTGTTCATCTATCTGTAAAACAGAAGGCTCAGTGTGCAGCCTGCCTGGTTTGCTGTGAGTGTTAAATAAACCAACAAATGGATACTGTGCATCCAGATACTGTGCCTACGATTAGCCAGAACAGGGGCAGTGTCCAATAACGGGACATTTCCAGGTGTTATGTTAACAGTGGCAGCTGGCTGGCCTACAGAGCACCAGCTGCTGAAACCTGTCCCTGCCAGACAGAGCACACACCTGGACCCCTTTATGCCCTTTGCCCGAGCTTCCTAGTTTCTAACCCTTAGTCTACACAGATGTGGCACTGCGGCCCAGCCTACTTGGACTTTCTGAGCACCACCAACCTCTCCAAGTCCCAAATGTCCCATGTATCCTCCTTCAGCCTGAGGGGGTCCCCCAAACACAGCCATACTGAAGGTGTGTCTCCATGAAACAAAAGCTTCCATTGCTCCCACCGGGATCTGGCTCAAGTTCACGGCAAGGCTCAGACTGCGGCTCTGTCAGCAGGATGCTCCTCCAGCATGCACGGAAGCCTTGGGTTCCACCCCCAGCACCCCATAAACCAGGCCTGTTGGTACACACCTGTAATCCCACCACTCAGGAAGGGGAGGCAGGAAGAGCAGAAATGCAAAGTCACCTTCTGCTATACAGGGTGCTTGAGGTCAGCCTGGGCTACATGAAACTCTGTCTCAAAAATAAAGTCCAGGATTTATAATCCCCTTGATGCTCATCCTTGGCTCCCCCCGCCCCCCGCCCCTGCCCCAGTCCCTCCAGCTCTGGTCACTCATCACCTGGGCCCTCAGACCATGTCTATGTACCCCCCCACAACATACAAGTTCTACCACACCCCTCTACCTCTGCACACCCTACTTCTCGCACAAACCCTTCACACACACACACACACACACACGCACACACGCACACACGCACACACACACACACACACACACAGGAAAAAAACAAACAAAAAACCTTCATCAGATGATAATTTGAGGCTAGGAATTGTGCTGTAGTTTTACTTTAAGGGAAAAAAGGGCCATGAGCCTCCACTGGGCTCTGACTGATGGTTTCCGTGTCTGGTGAAGGCAATGATACGTTTCAGAGCAGGGTTCAGATGTCCCCCAAATTACAGGGCTGACTGGCAGACAGACAAGCGGGAAAGCAAGGTTAACAAGCTGTTCACTGCAGCCCTAATTCCTCAACTTTCTGTCATTTTGAAAATGTTCATCATGAAATACCAAAAAAAAAATCCATATTGTTCAAATGTGACTAAAAATAGCTCTTACTCTGTAAACGAGCAGCTTTGGAGGAAAGTTCTGTTTTCCAACTGGGAACCACATGGGGTCCTGGTGGACTGGGGCTCTGACTCATCTGGTCCAAAGGCAGGACTGAGGCTGACAAACTCCCTGAGGGCTGCAGTGATCTAGCTGGAGCCAGGCCCAACTAGAAGGTCGAAGATCTACTAAATGATGTCACTTGGCCTCAGTCCCCATCTATAGGGACCTCCCCAGATCCCCCCATATAAACAGCCAAAGCCTTGGAATGGAAGCCATAGATTTGGCCAGCCACACCCCAGCTTCTAGAAGCACAGATATCCCCAGGGCAGGGGAGACAAATGGGAGGATCCCTACCAGAAGGCAGAGAGAAACAGCATCTGATCAAGTAAGCACAGGCAGCAAGCACAGGGCTAGGTGGGGGTGGTCAACAGCGTGCCTCAGGCCCAGGCCCCTATTGGAGCCAGCCTTGCTCCTGCCTGCCCCGCCTGGCCCAGGGCCCTAGGGCTGGGCCAACCACTAGATCTGAATGGGTGACATTCAGTGACCAGTGCTGCTCTCTGGGTGGGAGAGTGGTGTGAGGCTAGGAGACAAATCAAAAGGGCCTACCCTCTCCCCAAATCACATTCCTCAGATCTGTACAGCCAGCATCGAATGGCGCCCTACTCATTTCTAATAATGCTCTGGTCCCCAAGATAACAGCTCTGGCTCCGAGTTCTCAGATCTAGTGGATTCTCACAACATTGGCTTCTACCGGTCCTGCCTGCATCTCCATTGCCGTTAAGCGGGGATCGGCCAGCTTAAGGGCTGTCTCCCAGCAGGACCACAAGCATGCATGGCAGGTTGTATCTTCCCAAGTGTACCAGGACCTCATCCATTCTCTGGGCCACACTTCATGCAACTGAGCAGGAAGACAGGGTCAGACACCCATGGCTAGGCTATATGAAGGTTAACTATAGGACCCAGGGACTGAGAAAAATTGTCCCTCAGACTGCCCTGGGTCACCCAAGGATTGTACAAGCCTCCTCAACCAAACCAAACCCATTGTCTGCAACAGCTGAGAAAGGGTCTCCCCCTTCAGAAAACTCTCTTCCCTTTGGCAATAAAAAGTCCCTGGACTGGAAAATGGGGGTCTTAAGCTGCCAAGTGCACTTACATTTTCCTTTTCACTTTTAATAAGGTATGCTCACATTACTACCACCCTGTGTCTTAGTTCTCTATTCAAGACACACAGAACCTGGACACAGTACCTCAAGAGACCCACCTCACTAATATTAGACACAGTGACTGGAGGTGGGGTCTACATTACCTCCTCTGGTGCCTGGGAAGATCTGTGTGATCACCTTGCCCAGCCAACACAGCAGGAACTCCAGAACCATGTGTCCAAAAGAGACGCTGCTTCTACCTCAAACTCAGAGAAAACAGCTCCATGCTGTGAGGAGGCCCAGGCCACACAGACTCCACGGGTTAATGGTGACACTGAGACAGGACAGCCCTTGCTAAAGCCATCCTTGCCTTTCATTTACGTCACCCATACGTGACCTTTCTTCCTATCTGCCACTTCTGGAAGCCAGGCCCCTTTGTCCTGCCCTCTCTCCTTGAATTTATCACCCGTGATCAAAACAGTACATAAATCCTCAGGCCTAACTTGGGATTTTCATTTTTCTGTGAGACCAGCCCTCTGTGTTTACTAATGAACACTGTCTCCCGGCGATCCAGTGTGACTGGCAGGCCCAAGTCACTGACTCTGAGAGGAAAAGTGCGGCCCCGCCCCCCATACCGTCTAACTGTGTCTATCTGGGACCAGAAGCTTGTAAGTGTCTACTGATGGCACGGGGGACGCCGGTAGACTTGAGCCCAGGACCAGCCCACCTCCAAGGATGAAACTCTTCTAGCACATTCTGCTGCCTCCACCATCAGATTTAAGGGATAATTTAGAGTGTAATGGCACAACCACTCTAAACCACAATTTTAAAAAATATTTTAAAACCTTTTTTTCAAGATTTATTTTGATTGTTGTGTATGTATGTGCACTTCTGTATGCAAGTGCTCACAGAGGCCAGACCCAAGGCATCAGATTCCCTGGAGCTGAAGTTATAGGTGGTTATGACCCACTTGTTGTGGGTGCTGAGTACCCAACTTGGGTTCCCTGAAAGAGCAGCAAGCGGTCTTAACCACTGAACCATCTCTTCAGCCCCCATGATTCTGTTAGAAGTGCGTATGTGTACACGCTTCCCTCAGCGCTCGGGACGTGGCTCAGTGGTACTACACTTGCCTACCAAGTGAAAGGCCTTGGGTTCTATTCCCAGCTTGGCAAAAGCAAGCAAACAAGAAAATCCCCCGTCCAAGTCTACGGTGAGGTTTGAGTTGGTGCTTCTTTAGCTTTTCTGTGCACACACATCACCTGGGTACTGTCCAAGTTTTATTGGGCTCTAGGCCTGGGCCTGAGGATGGGAGATGGAAGGGAAGGACTCTGCGTGTCTAACACACTCCCAGCTGAGCCAACCTCCCAGCCATGGTCCCCGTGGTCTAGATGCAATCAAAACCTCCGGATGCCACTGACCTGTATGCTTAAAGTAGTTAAGATGCTCAATCTTATTTTATCATAACAAAAAGATACGAAATGTTTTTATGGGAAGCAAGTTCTAGGCACCACGCCAGGCCTTTAGCAGGTCTCTGAATGCACTGATGACCTCCTGGTCATAGTGGAAGTGGACAGAGCAGAAAGCCTCAGATGATGTCCTAGGAAGCCCTATGCAGACCTTATGACCCCTGTGGACGGAGAGCCTCCCATTACAGCATCCCACAGAAACAGACACTGAAGGTTCACACATGCCCAGCCCTGCCTAAGCCACAAAGATCCTATGGCAGTCTGTCTTTGGGGCTCAAGGATCAACCAAGCCATCATCAAATGGTGCCCTCAAGTGGGGTACAGCCAAGAGAGGCAATAGGGCTCTGTGGAAGAGCAAGTCCTGGGTTCAAATTCCTACTCTGCCATTTACACTAGGCATGGTACTTTGTTCCCTAATGCTCAGTTTCTCTGCCTGTCAAATGTGGAAAACAAAAGAAGAGCACACGAAGGGCTCAGCACAGCAGGAACGGTGCACACCTATGTCCTGTCCTTGCCTCTCATAGGAGGAAAGGAAAAGAGATATAAAAGAAAGGTATCAAGCCATCAGAGCTAAAGGAATGTTCTAGACCAGGGCACGCACACTTCATCTGCAGAAAGCCAAAGAGTAAATATGTTGGGGTTTCTGATAGTCTCAGTAGCAGTTCCTTAACTCTTCCCTTACAGCTCACAGCATGGGGGGTAGTGGGGGAGGAGTAGTAGGAGACCTGACAAGACTCTGTTCCAATAAAACTTTATTGACAAAAGCTAGCATAGGGCCAGGATTTGCCAATGAGTTGCTGTCTGTTAGGCCCTGGTCTAGAGCCCAGATTGCCCACAAGTAAATGGCAACGCACTGGGATACTAAAAAGAATTCCAAAGGAGGCCAGACTGCCAGAAGGGAGAGGGTGGGCCAGTCCTTTGACCCAGACACCAATCAGAATGCACTCACCCACACACCTGACCCTACCACCCTCCTAGTCACTACAGAAGAGCCCAGAAGTGACATGGCTGAGCAGTACAGTGGGAGAGACAGGAAGAGCATGAAAGTCCCAGCCCCCTCCAGACCAACTTGGTGTCATTCCAGGGGAGCAGAACAGGCCAGGCTGTGGGGAACCTCGGGCACAGGGACAGGACCGATCGGCTCTGTGTACCAGCTGGACACTCATACCCAAGAAGGAGCTAAAATGGGCTTTTACCCAGACCCCAAAGGAGAGAAAGGCCTCCGGGGAAGCTTCCAGAGGGTCCACTTCCTGCAGCAAGTTTCCACAAAGCCAGGGAGCCCCATGGCACTGAGCTTGCCCTCAGAGCAACCAAGGTCTCAGCCGTGTAGGTGGGGGTCACTGCTGACCCATGCTGAATAAACACTTCCTGTGCAGACAGCTGACTGCTACAAACACCAACCACTGGCCTGCAAACACAGATCCAAAATATATGATTCCACATATACATCCACACATGATTCCTTTCCTTTGGGCCAGGCGTGGGCAAGAATCCAGTGGGGCCACAGAGCCAGCCTCGGCACCCACAGAGCCAGCCTCGGCACCCACAGAGCCAGCCTCGGCACCCACAGAGCCAGCCTCGGCACCCACAGAGCCAGCCTCGGCACTTTGCTGGGGCTCAGCCACACCCAGCAGAACACACGTAGCTGAAAGCTGCCTTCGATGCAGCTCCCCCGTTCTCAGCCAACTAACTGCAGACAAAGCAACACTGGAAAAGGCCCCGGGAGCACCTAGGAAAGTCCAAGCTGTGCACCCACCCACCAGGACCCTGTCAGCCTCTCCTGCCTCTGGCTGTCTGAGCAAGATGACGGGTCTTTGACTTCCCTCCACACTGTGACAGGAGCCCCAGGTGACTACTCAGGTTGCTGCTCATGTCTGTTTTCCTGTGCTCGTTCACACACTGCAGGACGCCCCAACATTCTTTTTCTCCACCATCTCCTTGTGTTCTATCTCCTCCTCCTCCTGCTGCTTCTCCTTTTCCTCTTCCTACTTCTTTGTTATTTTCCTTGAGACAAAGTCTCACTCCGTATCACCACCATCATTACCACCACCACCACCACCACCATCATCACTGTCATTGTCATGGTCATTGTCATCGTCATCATCTATCTCTGCTTTTCTTCAGACAGGGCTCAGTCTATATATGACTGGCTTAGAACTGGAGATCCTATCCTCCTCCTCCTCCTCCTCCTCCTCCTCCTCCTCCTCCTCCTCCTCCTCCTCCTCCTCCTCCTCTGCTTTTCTTCAGACAGGGCTCAGAACTGGAGATCCTCTCCCCTCAGCCTCACGAGTGCTAGATTCCGGGTGTGTGCTACCACACCTGGCTCTCTGCTATCTTTCTTCTTGGTGTTTACCACCTGTTACGGTTCCCTCAAATTCCTCTGTTCACCGCCCCACAACACCAGCAGCCTCAAGCCCTGGTACCCAGATGAGGCATGACACTTGCTAAATGCTGGGAGGAAGGGAGGAAGTGGAAACATAGGGAGGGGAAGAAGAAAGAAGGAAAGGAGAAATGAGATAGAGGAAGGAAAGATGAAGGAAGAGGTAGAAGAAAGGAAGAAAGGATGAGGACAGACCAAAGTGGGAAGACAAAGGACCAAGCAGGAAGCAGGCCGGACCTCAGAATGTCCTTGAAATGACAGAGGAAGCAGAAGGCCTGGCGTGTACCACAAACGAGATATGCGACGTGAGAGCCCACCTCAGCTCCCAGCACTGCCCTCTGGACACCCTAATCTGCCACAGACTTCACATTTTTCTAGAAAGCCTGGACAGTTGGAGTTCAGGTGAAACTTCCAGAGCTACCAGCTCACAAGACATGGCCAGCTATACCACAAAGCAGAAACTCTTGTAGGAGACAAGGGGACACCAGCCATATTCAAGCCTGCATTTCTCCGGGCTTGCAAACATGGAAAAAGTGATTATGACTTATCCCTGGGCTTTTACAAGGGTCGAATGAGATTCTGTACCCAGGACATAGAGCTCAGAACCGGTGCCCAATCAAGACCAGGCTCAGAACCGGTGTCCAATCAAGACCAGACTCAGAACCGGTGCCCGATCAAGACCAGGCTCAGAACCGGTGCCCAATCAAGACCAGACTCAGAACCGGTGCCCAATCAAGACCAGGCTCAGAACCGGTGCCCAATCAGCATGAGCTAGCTCTGTATATTCCACTCCCATCTGTGCACAGTGCCGGGTCACACTTACCGAGTCACTGATGGTCTCTGAGAACAATGGTGGGTGGTCTGAAAAGCAGGCTAGCACGAGCTGGACCAGCACGAGGCAGAAGTACACATAGAAGGTGGAGTCTCGAAATGTGTCCACTTGGGCATCCTGAGTGGGAAAGAAGGTCAGGGACACAGATCACCGCGAGGACGTAGGGTGCAGATGCTGTGATGGCTTCACAACTGCAGGTGAGTGGCTGAGTGACAGTGTCAGTGCTGCCAGGAGGTCTCTGCAGAGAATGAACCAGCAAGGTCCTCTCCAGACCTAGACCTCCCAGCTCCAGAAATAAGCTTTCTTCTAAGTCATCCTGAATATGAGATTCTGTTATAGCAACAGCAAAAGAATTAAGATAAGCCAGGAGAACAGACTGCAGACACCCACCGCCCATGCCACAGGCTTCCCCAGGTGTCTCTCTTCTTAACACAGGGTAGCCAGGCATGGTGGCGCACGCCTTTAATACAAGCACTCGGGAGGCAAAGGCAGGCAGATCTCTGAGTTCAAGGCCAGCCTGGTCTACATAGTGAGTTCCAGGCCAGCAGGGGCTACAGGAAGACCCTGTGTTGAACAAACAAACAAACGACAGGGTAGAAGGAGTTGCATCCCCCTCACCTGCTACAGTGAAATAATCCTGACTCTGCTCTACCAGCTGAGACCTTATCCACTTAACCTTTCTTTGCCTCAGTTTCCTCAACTCTGAGCACTTGGTGGTCCTCAACCAGGGTGGTTTTACCTCCCAGGCAACAATTTTGCTTATCATTGTCTTAGGGGGAGGGGTGCTCCTGGCACCCAGGGCATGGAAGCCACGGTGCCCTCAGATGCCCACAAACACTGCACAGTGTCCCACTACAATGGAATCTCTGCTTCCACATGCCAGTCAGTGCCAGGTGCATTAGAGTCGTTGTGGGAACACATCTAATGCCCGTGGAGAATAGTCACTCCACAAATACCGCTACTCACTCAGCTCCAGTCCACAGACATTGTGAGCCAAATGACTTTGCCGGACACAGTGGCACAGATTGAGCTGTAACTCTGTATTTGCCCACAGACAAGAAAGAAGGTTCTAGAACAAAGACTGTAGCTGACACGGTGAGGATCTGGAGTGGAGATGTTCCTAGAGAAGCAGGCCCATGTGGTACCATCCTCCGACTCCCAAAGCATGCACAGCATGCAGCAGGCATCTATCATACAGCCCACCACTTACCTCTTTTAAGGCAGCCATGATCTTGGATCTCAAGATGGCGAGAGCACACAGTAGGGCTACAAGCCAGAAGGTAAGCATCATCCCTGAAGACTGGACCCCCTTCCTTCGTTCGAACTGAATTAAAAAGGTGGCAAGCAGCTGGAGGAGACACAGTAAGAGATCTTCAGAGAAGAGGGGTCCCGGGGGAGAGGTCACTCCAGTCTTGGCTCTACCCCAGTCATGCCAGGCAGCTCTGGGCAGGTCAGAGAACCTTCCAGAACCTTCTATCTCCAAAATGGAGGTAACAGCACTTGCTTGAAGAGTTGTAGGATTTTTTTAAAGGTTTCTTTTCTTTATTTTGTGTGTATATGCACATGTGTCATACCTGCACATGTGTGCTGTATATGCACATATGCGCAGGCATGTACACATGCTGATGCCAGAGGATGACACTGGGAGTCCTGCTCTCCACCTGTTCCCTTGAGACAGGGTCTCTCATGAACCTGGAGCTGGGCTGGTGGCCACCTGGCCTCTGCCCCCACAGCACGGGGTTAAAGCTGTGCGTGGCCATGCCTGGTTTTCCACATGGTGCTGGGGATCTGAACTCAGGCCTTCATGCTTGTACGGCAAGTGCTCTTACCCACGGAGCATCCTCTGAACCCAAGTTGTAGGACTCCAATGACATCCTAAGAAGGATGTGGGGAAAAACTCGGTCTAGAGCTGAGATCCGTGGCACAAAAACCACTTAAGACCCACCTTTGGGAAGACAGACAAGACAGGCCCCACTTACTGTAAGGCCTGAGGGGCCTTGGGTCAGCTTCCGCCTCCCTACAGCCTCATCTCCCCTTCTACACTCTTCATTTCTGTTCCAGACACAGGTCTACCCTTCACTACTTCTGCCTACCCCAGGGCTCTTGCATGTGCTGTTCTCTCATGGTCCAAGCCCCTCAGCCTGCTCATCCTCTGGGCCTCAGTTCCACCGTCCCTCCTTCAGGGAGGTCTCCTTACCCCAGACCAAAGCTCTCAAGCTTCACCCTCAGGTATTCTGCACACAGAATCCCACCTCCTGTCTTTTGTGGGGCAACCATTAGATGTCTCTGTACACAGATCATGACATGATTTTATCTGCAGCTTCTCACATACAGTGAAAACAAAACCATGTTTGCTGACTGCCTGAGTGCCCAGCAGGAGAGGCACGTAGTGAGCCAGGAGCTGCCACAGCAGACGCTGGTCAGAATGCGGCTCTGCCACTCTGCCTGTGTGACTTTGGCCAGGTTCCTTGCCCTATCTGGACTTCCACTCGCTTATCTGTAGCACAGAAAGAGGGCGCACAAACATACAAACGTGACTGGTGGGAAGGAGGGAGAGTGCCTGGCACCACTGTCTGCCTTGTCCGAGTCTGGCTGGCTGTCCATACCTGTCTCCCTCAAGCCAATACCATTCTTCACAAAACGGCTTATCTAGCCGAGCTTGGTGGTCTACACTTTTAATCAGTAGATCTCTGTGAGTTTGAGGCTAGCCCAATCTACTAACAAGTTCCAGGCTACCCAGGGCTGCATAGTGAGACCCTTTCTCTAAAAAAATAAACACATAAACAAAGCACCCTGCCTTCCCCACACGTTTCCTGTCAACCTCCAAGCCGTCAGAGGATCCGCCCATCAGCGGGAGTTTCTTCCTCTTACTCCAACTGCCCAGGATTCTGCTCTGCTGAGAACTTTCCCGGCTTCACAAGGGAGCCCGAGGCACATAGGTTAGTGCAGGCACCTCGCTCTGTGACCACATGTAGCATCTATAGTGTGACATGAGATCTCAGCTCTGACTTAGTGACCCATGAGCTATGTAACCTGGAGCTCAGCCCTGGGCCTTCAGTGACTTCATTCATTGCCTGTAAAAAGGGGCACACTGTCCTTGCCACACAGGGTTATTCTGAGGGTGACCCGAGGTTCAAGTACAACACCAAGAACCCTCCAGACATTGTAAGCCGCAACTCCCATCCCCTATAATAGTGTGGTTCTGTCTGGTGCGATGCTGATGTGTAGAATCCTGGGGGGCAGCACTGCTTCCTGTTCAGCTCATTATCCATCTCTCCAAGCCTCAAAACTCCTGAATCCATCAGGTCCCAGGAAATTATTACAAATAAGTGCAGGAGCCAGGCCTCATATAGCACCCGTGATCCAAGACAGCATCTGCCTGGAGGTTTAGCTCAGTGACAGGAGCCACAGGGTTGGGTGGGGACTGTGGCTCCAGATGATGGCTCCCTTAAACCACACTGAGCCTTTTTGTTTTTTGGTTTTTGGTTTTGTTTTGTTTGTTTGTTTGTTTCTTTGTTTTTGAGACAGGTCTCCCTGTAGCTCCAGCTGCCCTAGAACTTGCTATGTAGACCAGGCTGGGCTTGAACTCATAGAGATTCGGCTGATTCTGACTCCCGAGTGCTGGGGTGAAAGGCGTGAACCACCACACCTGCTGCTTTTGGGGTTTGGGGGTTTTTTTTTTTTTNCTGGAGAAAGATTGTTCTATTCAGATTTTGACCATGCCACTTACACTATCACCTTGGAAAAACTTGTCTGTGCTTTTTTTGTTTGTTTGTTTGTTTGTTTAGTCTTTTCGAGTCAGGGTCTCCCTGTAGCCCCAGCTGTCCTGGAACTCACTCTGTAGACCAGGCTGGCCTTGAACTCACAGAGATCCTCCTGCTTCTGCCTCCCAAGTGCTAGGATTAAAGGCATGCACCACCACACCTGGCTATGGGTTTTTTTTTTTTTTTTATTGTTTATCATTTTCTTATTTTTAGACAGGGTCTGGCTTTGTAGCCTTAACTGGCCTGGAATTCACTATGTAGATAGGCTGGCCTCAAACTCACAGAGATCCATCTGCCTCTGCCTCTGCCTCCCAAGTGCCTAAGAATAAAGGGGTTTTTGTTTGTTTGTTTGTTGTTTGTTTGTTTGGTGGGTAAGTGTGTGAATGATGTACACGTGCAATGGGTGTATGTGGTAGTCAGAGGACAATTTTGTGGAGTTGGTTCTCTCTGTCCACCTTTACATGGATTCCAGGAATTGAACTCATGTAGTCAGGCAACTTTACCCACTGAGCCATCTTGTCAGCCCTGTTTTTTTGAGATAGGGTCTGGCCTCAAACGAAATGTTATAACTAAGGCTGATCTTGACCTCCTGGTCCTTCTACCTCTATCTCTCCAGTGCTGGAGTGAGAGGCATGTGCCACCACACCTGCAAGAAGGCACCTTTCCTTCTGCTCGGCCAGGGATGGAACCCAGGCTCTTGTTCTCACTCTGCAAGTGCTCTACCACCACCTAAACCCTCTCACTGCTAACCTGCGGCAGTTACTCTGGTCTGCACAGCACCCAGGGGCCACACAAGCCCTGTCAGTCCCGACTCACCATGGTTACACCCAAGAGGGTTGGGCTGACCAGTACCACAGGGGCCAGGACAGCCCCCTGACTTCTTTCCCAGAAAGAATAGAAGAGGTCTGCCCAGCAGATGATCCACAGCAAGAGTCCCAAGGCCTGGAAGAAAGGAATATGGTGCATTAGAGTGACAGCCCTGGGGCTCCCTGAGTACCCATCAAAGCTCACGGACCAGCCAGCCCCAGGCGATTAGCCACAGTCCTCAGATAAGCTGCTCGCTCTGACAGGGTCTCACTGTAGCTAGTTAGCCCAGGCTACCTTGAACTCTGACAGGGTCTCACTGTGGCTAGCTAGCCCAGGCTACCTTGAACTCTGACAGGGTCTCACTGTGGCTAGCTAGCCCAGGCTACCTTGAACTCTGACAGGGTCTCACTGTAGCTAGCTAGCCCAGGCTACCTTGAACTCTGACAGGGTCTCACTGTAGCTAGCTAGCCCAGGCTACCTTGAACTCTGACAGGGTCTCACTGTAGCTAGCTAGCCCAGGCTACCCTGCACTCCTGACCCTCATGCCTTGACCTCCCATGTGCTGGGATGACAGGCATGCTCCACCACACTGGGCTATCTTATTTCTTCTCTTGCCCCTGGTACTACACATGGGCTCACACATCTGGCCACAGCTGCTGGAGAGCCCTCCGGGGACCTGACACGGTTCCATCCCTATAGCCATTAACCATTTTACATGAAAGAATGGCCCACTTTGAGGAAAGAAACTGAAAATGTATGGGCAAGCCAGATATGGTGACTCAGAATCACACCTTCTGGAGGGGACAGAGGCTGGGTGATCTCAGGTTCCAGCCCAGCCTGGGTTACAGAGTGGAACCCTGTCTCAGAAATCAAATCAAGCCCGGCACAGTGGCACATACCTTTAAACCCAGCACCTGGGAGGCAGGAACAGGAGGATCTCTATGAGATGAGACTAATCTGGTCTACAGATCAAGTTCCAGGCCAGCTGGGAATACAGGGAGACACTGTCTCAAAACACACACACACACACACACACACACACACACACACACACTTAAAAAAATCAATTCAAAACACAAAGAATTAAGAAGCAAAGGGCACAGTGGGCAGCTCCTCTTCACAGATGGTTCAGAAAGATATGTAAGAACACATACACAGATGGACAGTGGAGCCAAGGGAGGAAAGAAGTGACAAAACATGAAAAGCTGGCCAATGGGAGCTGCAAGCAGAGAGAGTTGGGAGAGGTTTGGTATTCTTGAAAATGTCCCATAGTCTATAATTCTTTCAAAGTGCAACTTCTTTGCATGCACGTGTCATGTGCGTGCATGTGTGTGTCTGGATGCTCATGCACTGCATGCAGATGTCTGAGGCAAGGACTCTCACTGGAACCTGGCTGATTCAGCTAGTCTGGTTAGTCAGCTTGTCCCATCGATCCTCTGCCTCCAACTTCCAAGTGCTGGGATAACAGGTAGACTCCTCCACCCACCCAGTGTCCACGTGGGTGGCCTCATGTTTGCGTGGCCAGTATATGATCCACTGAGCCACCTCCCCACCCCACCCCACTTTTTTTTTTTACATAGGGTCTCTCTGGAGCCCCAGTTGGCATGGAGCTCACGGTGTAGACCAGGATGGCCTTGAACTCACAAAGATCACCTGCCTCTGCCTCCCAGGTTCTGGGATAAAGACAAGAATCACCATAGCTGGCTCCCCCAAAACATTTTTAAAGTAAATAAATAAAAGGAAACTGCTTCAATAAAGAAAAATCTTTTTATAATCTCCTAAGAATCATCCCCAATACACATGAGGAAACTGAGGCCATAGAGGTGTTACTCAGAAGTCACAGGACTTGATTTGATCCTATTGTCTGACTTGAGGGCTCCAGCTGTGATCTGCTACATTGTTCTACTTTTGTCACACAAAGCTGGCCTGGGCTACACAGTGTGACCCTGTGTCTCATGTAAGTAAAATAAAGATGTTAACTGGCCCTACCCAGGTGTCCCAGCCCATGGCAACGCAGGTCACTTACAGTTTTGGCTTTATTGAGGTTTGTCATCTGGATGTAGCCCCGGTCATGTCGGGAGAGATAGAGGAAATAGATGGGGAAACAGGCCCAGAGGTAGACACAAGGCAGCCATGTGAGGGCCGTGTTCTGAAAGCACTTGGTGAAGTCGGGGTTGCTGGTGTTCCATGTGACATTCCAGTCCTGGGGACACAAGCACATGCACAGGTCAGCGGTCATACCATGGGAAACAGGCTTTGGATTTTGAACCCAGCTGCTGTAAGCTCACAGAAACACAGGATTCCTCCACCCAGAGACCTCTAAGCACGAGTGTGCAAACTTCAAAGGCAACAGGTGACATGATGGGAGCAGAGGTCTGGCCAGGTTCTGGGACCACCGTCTCATCGCTGTATGGAAAATGGGGGCTGACACTTAAAGAGACCTCGAAGGATGATGATCCCTTGAACCCTAAAGCACCTGGAAGCCATGGGCATGTTGCCCCTTGACAAACTGACACCTGTCAGACCTTCATCACCATCACCATCGCCCAAATGACAGCTCTGTATGCTGAGCCGTAACCTAAATGCCCTATAAAGTACAACTGTGGGGGCTGGAGAGACGACTCAGTGGTTAAGGGCACTGGCTGCTTTGCAGAGGTCCAAGGACCCAGCATCCACATGGCAGCTCACAACCATCCAGGGGATCTGACCCCCTCTTCTCCACAGGCATTGCATGCACAGATACATTTACATACATGCAAGCAAAACATTCATACACATAAAATAAAAAAAAAACAAATCAATCAAACAGGGTCTCCCTGTGGTTCCAGCTGGCTTGGAACTCACTATGAAGACCAAGCTGGCCTTGAACTCATGAGATCCACCTGCCCCTCCCTTCTGAGTGCTAGGATTAAAAGTATGTGCCTTCACTCCCTGCAGGAATCTAGTATACTTATCTCTGAGAGAGATCTCCAGCCTTGATTCTCCCTCCCCAATTTTTTTTCCCAAAACTCTTTAAAATTGCAATTTGTTTTATTTCATATTTGTGTTTTGAATACCTGTGTGCATGTGTGCAGAGCACAAGTCAAAATAGTGGAGTTGGTTCTCGCCTATCACACAGGTCCTTGTGCTCAAACTCATTTCATTGGTCCTTGTGGCAGCATGTTTTGTCCTCTAACCTTTCTGTGGCAGCATGTTTTGTCCTCTAACCTTTCTGTGGTAGGATGTTTTGTCCTCTAACCTTTTTGTGGTAGGATGTTTTGTCCTCTGAGCTCTCTTGGTGGCCCCAAAAATCCTTTTGAAGTTCAGGAATTACTTGCTGTGATGTGGTTCAATGACACATAGATTGTAAATAAAATGGAGCTGCTGCAGCTGATTAAAGATGCTTTATTAGACAAGGACATTTCTGTGAATATTTTCATGTTTAATGATTTTCATGTTTTTACTTTATGAAATAAAGCTCTCTCTCTCTGTAATCCAAAAAAACAAAACAAAACAAAACACCAAATCAATCAGTAAAGTGCTTGCCATGCATATGAGGACCTGAGTTCAAGCCTCAGAACCCACATTAAGAAAGGAAGGAAGGAAGGGAGGGAGGGAGGGAGGGAGGGAGGGAGCTATCCAGGTGTTATGCCAGAGCGTACCTGTCACCCCAATGCTAGGGTTGGGGACAGAGCCAGAGAGATCCTTGGAGCTTCCTGGCCAGCCACCCTAGTATACCAGGATCTCTAGGCCAGTGAGAGAGAGCATCCCTGTCTCAATAAAACAAAGTGGATTGTGCCTGGGGAACAACAGCTGAGACCATTCTCAGGCCTCCACACACACATGCACATGCGCGTGCACGTGCACACACCCCTACCTGTGCATATGTGCACACACACACAAGTTTTAAAATTCATATTACATTTATTTATGTCAGTGTGTACACGTCATATCATGTGTGTAGAGGAGGTCAGAGGACAACTTACAGAAGTCAGTTCTCTTCTTCCACCATGTGGGTCCCTAGGAACCGAACTCAGGTCATGGTGCTTAGCAACTTTACCTACTGAGCCATCTTAGCACCTTCACCTACTGAGCCATCTTGCTGACCCACAAAATTGTTTTAATTAAAAAAAAAAAATTAAATGAAGTGTTAGGCTAGGCATCATGGCTAATGCCTTTAATCTCACCACTTGTGGGGGGGGGCAGAGGCAGGCAGATCTCTGTCCGTTATGTACACAGAAAGTTTGAGGGTAGCCAGGGCCACATAGTGAGACTGTGCCTAAATATATATACATATATATGTATATATCTATGTATATATAGTGTATATAATATATTATATATAGTGCTATTTTCTCCTTTAATTCTGAGATAAATCTTTTATTATTTCCTTTATCACATGGGAAAATGGAGGCTCATGAGAGGCCACCTGATGAGCCCTGCTATCACACAGCTAGTAAGCTCTGGGGCTGGATTCAAATTCAGACAATCTGGTTCAAGTTCCTGCACTTTATTACTCAACTTTACAGCCTTAGACACTAATGTGCTTCAATTCTTTAAAAAAAAAAAAAAACACCTCACGGCCTGATGTGATACTGCATACCTATAATCTCGGCACTCAAGAGACTGAGGCAGGAGAATCAATAGTTCAAGTCTAGCCTGAGATATACAGTGAGACCCTATCTTTAAAAAAAATTATTTTGAAGCTGACCATATCAACAAAATTCAAAAGCTTGTACTTGGCTAAAGAGATGCACTAAGCAGGTAAACAGATATATAGTTAGATTAGGTATGCCCACCCAAGAGCTCCATCAGCCAGCTTCAGAGTTCTGTCACAGAGAATCAGAGTCTACTCACAACAGATTTGACCCTGGATTAGATGCATGACTCTGGGGAAGTCACTGCCCCATGTTGGGTTCCACACCTGTGTCAACTATGATTCGGCTGACACACTGAGAGGTAAGAAACAGGCCTCTGAAGGCCAGCTTAGTCCAAGGAAGAACCGCTGTCTGCCTTGTGGTTTTAGACATGCTTTGAAAAGTTAGATTAGGGGCTGGAGAGATGGCTCAGCACTTAAGAGCACTGGCTGCTCTTGCAGAGGACCCGGGTTTGGTTCCCAGCACCCACATAAAGGCTAACAACCATCTGTAAGTTCCAGGGGATCCAGCACCCTCTTCTGGCTTCTGTAGGCATTGCATTCACAAGTACACTTATATACATGTAGGCAAAACATTCATACATATAAAATAAAAATCAAATAAATAGCCGGGCGTGGTGGCACACACCTTTAATCCTGCACTCAGGAGGCAGAGGCAGCCGGATCTCTGAGTTCAAGGCCAGCCTGGTCTACAGAGTGAGTTCCAGGCCAGCTGGGGCTATAGGGAGTCCCTGTCTCAACAAAACAATACAAAACAAAACAAATAAATAAGATTATCTGCTAACATTTAAAGTAAAATTGTTTTATATAAAGATATGTTTTTTTCTGGGGATGGGCTCAGTTGTATGGCATTTGTCCATCATGCACAAGGCCCTGGGTTCACCCAGCACCACCCCAAAAAAAACAGGTATGTAGGTAGACAACAGACATACGCATACATAAATACATACATATGGATGGGTGAAGAGAAAGAGTACACAGGTAGGTAGTCAGTCGATAGATGATAGACAGATGGATGATAGGTAATTGATATAGATAACAGATGGATGATATATGATAGATAGATGATAAATTGATATAGATGATTGATAGATGATAGATTGACATATGATAAATGATAAGACAGATGATAAATTGGATTTCAGGCTTTTTTTTTTTAATCAGAACACCTGTCCACACTCTTGTTCCACACCTAGTGGCAGGAGCCAGGTGGGGCCAGCCCGGCCATGGTTAACTATCTTGCCCAGTTATAGTACCTACAAACCCCTCTTCTCTCTCAGCTGCCCATGTCACCATGGCACTACATGCCTTCTGAACATCTCTTATGCTAAGAGCCTTGGCAGAGTTACCAAGGAGCCTGATGCCTTACAGTGACATCCAAGCTTGAAGCCACACTAGGAGGGCAGTTCAGTGATGGAGTGCCTCCCTAGCAAGCATGAGGCCCTGGGTTCAGTCTCTGGCACTGTAAAAATAAAATCACATCAAAACCCTTAAAGAGAAAATGAGGGAAGCAAGCAGATGATTGAACTAGGTGTCCCAGAAGGCTGGAGTGCGGCCCAGTGGTAGAGCGCAGGCGGGGCAGTCACAAAACTCTGTGCTTCATCCCAGCACCTGAATGAAAAGAAGAGGGAAGGAGGGTGGGAAGAGAAGGGAGGGAGGGAAGGGGGAAGGGGGAGTGGGAGGAAAAGGGACTTGACAATCTGGTCAAAAACAATGTCCCAAAATCTTTTCAAAAGAGGGCTGGTGAGATGGCTCAGTGGGTAGAGTGCCTCCTGCCAAGCCTGACAACTGGAGAATTGACTCCAGCTGTTCTGACTTTCACATGCGCGCGCGCGCACGCGCGCACGCGCACACACACACACACACACCTACACACACACACACACACACACACGCATGCACACATGCAAATAATAAAATAAGTAAATGTGGTAATATTTTATGTTAAGATTTATTTTTAATGTATATGAGTGTATTGCCTGCATGTGTTAAGTGTACCCAAGTCATGTAATACCCGAGGAGGTCAGAAAAGGACATCAGATCCTCTGGAACTGGTGTTACAGATGGTTGTTAGCCACCAAGTGGGTGCTAGGAATCAAACCCAGGTCCTCTGCAAGAGCAGCCAGTGCTCTTAACCGCTGAGCCTTTCCATCTGCATACCAGATCCATCACCCATTCATCCCATGTCTGCCTTTCCATCTGCATACTGGGCCCATCACCCATTCATCCTCCATCCACACAGGCATGAATTCACCTACGACTTCTCTCACTCTGTACTTCTTTGTTCTTCATAGGCAATATATTCCATGCAAAACCTTTCAAAGTATGCAAAATGATTCGTGAACAGTCTTTCTCCCCTGACTCAAAGCTCCTCAAAGCATCTAACAGGCGAACTGTCCTCACTAACCAATAGCTTACTGTACTACTCTGTTCCAACCACAAATAATTTAGTTTCACCAAAAGGTACCATGAGTCCTACTCAGCTTTGTACCTTTCTTTTCTTTTTTTTTTTTTTTTTTTTTGAAAGACAGGGTTTTCCTGTAGTTCTAGTGGCCTGGAACTTGCTCTGCAGGCTAGGCTGGCCTCAGTCACACAAAGTTCCACTTGCCACTGCCTTCAGAGTGCTGGAGTTAAAGGTGTGTGCCACCATGCCTGCCTTGTACTTTGCTTTTCTTTATTTTTTATGTGTATGAGTGTACTGTCTGCATGTAGGTTGGTGCACCCATGTTGTGCAATGCTGCATGGAGGTCAGAAGAGGGCATCGGATTCCCCTGGAACTGGAGTTAAAGGTGGTTACTAGCCACCATGTGGGTGCTGGGAATTGAACCTGGGTCCTCTGCAAGAGCAGTTGGTGCTCTTAACCGCTGAGCTATCTCTCCAGCCCCCCATGTACGTTGCTTTTTAAAGAAAACTGTACTGCATTTAGCTACTTAACTGTGTGATCACCCATTGTTATCACTTGCAAGATCTAACTCTTGATATTTATTTCATTTTTTTTTAATTAATTTATTTTTAGTCCTTTTGAGACAGGGTCTCCCTGTAGCTCCAGCTGTCCTGGTACTCTGTAGACCAGGCTGGCCTTGAACTCACAAAGATCCACCTGCCTCTGCATCCCGAGTGCTAGGATTAAAGGCATGCACCACCACCCCCATCTTAAATTTTTTTTATGTTTTTGAGTGTACTGTCTGCATGTAGGTTAGTGCATCCATGTCATGCAATGCCTCGCGGAGGTCAGAAGCGGGCGTCAAATTCCCCTGGAACTGGAGTTAAAGACGGTTCTTGGCCACCACGTGGGTGCTGGGAATCGAACCCAGGTTCTCTGCAAGAGCAGTCGGTGCTCTTAAACACTGAGCCATCTCTCCAGCCCCAGATATTTTCATTCCTTTTGAACAGGCTAGAAGCACTAAGTTCTCACCTTGTCCAGTTTATCCCATCTCTGCCACTGCCCAGTTCTCTCTAGAGGGGATATTTCTCAACTTCTTCCTGTGCATCCTAACAGATGACTCCATCTGTAACAAAAATGCACAGGTATTTCCTGTGATGGACGGGATGGAGGCCCCTTTCTGTCATGCCCTGTTCCTCTCTTAAGAGTTTCCTTGTGGGGCTGGAGAGATGGCCTAGCGGTTAAGAGCACCAACTGCTCTTGCAGAGGACCCGGGTTCAATTCCCAGCACCCACATGGTGGCTAAGAACCGTCTTTAACTCCAGTTCCAGGGGAATCCGATGCCCTCTTCTGACCTCTGCAGCATTGCATGACACAGGTGCACAAATCTACATGCAGACAGTACATTCTTACACATAAAAAATAAAATTAAAAAAAAAATCCTTTAAAAAAAAAGTTTCCTTGTTCTTGGTGAATGTAGCCCTGTATGCCTTCCTGTGGATGAACAACTTTAATTCTGCCTCCCACTGCCTGACAGTTGGGGGGGGCGGAGGGGTCCTTTTTGAGACAAGGTCTCCCTGTAGCCCCAACTGGCCTGAAACTCACTATGAAGATCAAATTGGCCTTGAACTCACAGAGATCTGCCTGCCTCTGCCTCCTGAGTGCTGGGATTAAAGGCGTGCGCCAACAGGCCCAGCTAGAACTGCTCTTGTAAACAAATAATGAAACACTGAATAAACCTGACAAGCCTTCAGGTCTCGGACAAGCTTGTGTCTATGTGAGATGATGTTCCAGTGTGAACAGGGTGGCCAGACCTGCTTGTGTGCATCTGTCATCCTATGCACTAAGAAAGCTGAGGTAGGACGGTCAAAAGTTCAAGGCCTTCCAGGGCTACTGAGTCCAAGGCCATATTAGGCAGCTCAATGTGACATTGCCAAAATGAAAACTGAAAGCTGGTGATTTGGCTCAGCATGTAAAGGAGCTTGTTGTCGAGTCTGATGACCTCAGTTTGATCCCCAGGTCATACAGATGGAAGCAAAGAACTGACTCCTACAGGTTTCCTCTGTGCTACACACACACACACACACACACACACACACACACACACGCATACACACACCACACACAGAAAATAAAAGGTGTTTTTTTAAGCCAATGTTTTACTGAAGCTCTGTGGATTTCATACAAAATTACACTACAAATCACATCTAGACCTGTGTCCCCCTCCCTGCTCTCCCACCCACCAGAGCTCATGCATTCTGCCAAACATGTTTTTCATCTTTTTCTCAGTCTTTCTCAAAATTCTTGATGCAGAAGTTTACTGTTTCAAGCAAAAGTTCACCGTTTTAGTCAGTTCTTTGACGAAGTCTTTTCTGTTGTTGCTGCTGTTGTTAGAAAATAAAAAGTTTTGCCAGACGTGGTGGCACACGCCTTTAACCCTAGCACTTGGGAGGCAGAGGCAGGCAGATCTTTGTGAGTCCAAGGCCAGCCTGGTCTACATAGTGAGTTCCAGGACAGCTGGGGCTACAGGGAGACCCTGTCTCAAAAGACCACAAAAAAAAAAAAAGTTTTTTTAAAAGTGAAGAGGGCTGGAGAGATGGCTCAGTGGTTAAGAGCGCCAGCTCCTCCTGTAGAGAACCTGGGTTTGATTCCAATACCAACATGGCAGCTGACAACCGTCCGTAACTCCACTTCCAGGGGATCTGACACCATCTTCTGACCTCCTCGGTCATTACATGACATGGTGTACTTAACGAATGCAGGCAAAACATTCATACACATTAAAATTATTTTTTATATATTTAATTTTTTGTGTGTGTCTTTTTTGAGACAGGATCTCCCTGTAGCTTAAGCTATCTTGGAACTCGCTCTGTAGACCAGGCTGGCCTTGAACTCACAAAGATCCGCCTTGCCTCTGCCTCCCAAGTGCTAGATTAAAGGCATGTGCCACCACGACCGGCTCATATTTAAATATTTTTAAGTGAAAAGAGGACCTGGGGGGTAGCCGGGTGTGGAAAACTCCCTTAGCATGCATGAGGCCTTGGGTTCAAGTCCCAGTGCCGGGGGTGGAGGAAAACTATGGACAGGCATGACCCTCAAATAGAGCAGCATAGGTTTCCATGGCACCTACCATGTCCCAGGAGCAGCTGCCTCCAAGCCACAGGGTTCATAAGCTTCTGAACCCTACCTAATAGGGGCAGATCCCCCACCACAGTTAACTTCCTCTTTCCCAAGCTAACTGATACCCAGTGCTTGAGAGGAGAGGGGTAGTGCTCTGCTCAGAGGGTGATTCATAGACCAACATATCTGCTGGGGCTGCAGCTCAGTCCTGGAGTGCTTACCTACCATGCAGGAGGCCCTGGATTCGATCCCCAGAGGGGCAGACAAACTAACCTCCACACCTTTTTGTTTTGGGTTTTTTGGTCTTTTCGAGGCAGGGTCTCCCTGTAGCCCCAGCTGGCCTGGAACTAGCTCGGTAGACCAGGCTGGCCTTGAACTCACAGAGATCCACCTGCCTCTGCCTCCCAAGTGCTAGGATTAAAGACGTGCACCACCACACCCAGCTTTTTTTTTTTTTGACACAGGGTCTCCCTAACTGGCCTGGAAATCACTATGTAGTCCTGGCTAACCTCAGTCTTACAGAGATCTACCTGCCTCTGCCTCCTGAGCTGGGATTAAAGGCATGGATGACTACACCCAGATAATTTAGGCACCTTTAAGAAGCCTTCTTCCTCACCTCAAGACACCCTGGGACTGTCAGCCTGCACCCCACCTTGCCACAGCATTTCCCTCTAACCCCATCACACTGACCCAGCAGGTGCCCAGAGATAAACAAACATGAGAAGCCACCCCACACAGCATCATTCCCTATTTCATCTTGTGTATGTATATGTACGTGTTTGTGCTTGTCTGTGTGTGTGTGAGAAAGAGAGAGAGACTCTGTGTGCGTACATGTGTGCCAGTATGTGTGTGACACTGTGTGTGCATGTGTGTGTGACACTGTGTGTGCATGTGTGTGCAGTGTGCCCGCATGTGTGTGTGACGCTGTGTGTGCATGTGTGTGCAGTGTGCCCGCATGTGTGTGTGATGCTGTGTGTGTGCATGTGTGCCCGCATGTGTGTGTGACGCTGTGTGTGTGTGCATGTGTGCCCGCACGTGTGTGAGGCACAGCCCCTGGTGCTGTTCCTCAGGAGCCAAGCGTGAGCTTCAGGAAGCCTGTCTCCACTTCCTCCCCAATGCTGGGATTACAACCTCAAGCCACCACACCCAAGAGGGGAACTGTAGACAGTACCTTGTGCTGGAGCTGAGCTGGGAGGGCCACAGGACTGCAAAGGGGAAGTCTATGAACAAGAACGTGTAGAGCCACAGAAACCCAGGGTCCCCAGCTTCCCCTCTCCCCTCAGCATGGCCCATGGTAGCCCAGAGCACAGGAAGACAAGAGCATCTGGGGCCTCCAGTGTAGCCCTCCCTGGCCAGACCTCCATGTTACTTCCACCTCCAGCCACAGGAGGCAGGAAGCATGCTGTGTCTCCTTGGGAGTCCTTGACGGTACTTCTGGGATCAAGGAAAGGACTTAGTGCCCCCAGCCCCAGGAACTGTGGTTACCATGGTCTTCCTTTCCCAAGATTCTCTCCTAACAGGGAATCTCAGAACTAAACCAGCCTGGCCAACCCTGATTAGATTCAGAGACCATCCAGGAATCCAACCGCCCAGACACAAACCCACCTAAAGCATCACCACTCCCTCTTTACAGGATCCTCCTCAGCTTAGTCACTTTGGTCCCCTTGCCCTGAAACTTGAGGACCTGGGGGTGAAATCCAAGTCTGTTTTCCCCCTGAGATTCAGACATTCATAAAATTCCTTCTTCATGTTTTTATGAGGCAGAATTATCACTATGTAGCCCAGGCTGGCCTCAGAGATTCTCCTGCCTCAGCCTCCAAAGTACTATAAACACAGTTCTAGAGGCTAGAAACAGCAGGCCAGGTGTGATGGTACCTGTCACCCCAACCCTAGGAGTCTGAGGCAGAAGGATCACATGCTTGAGGTCAGCCTGAGCTACACATAGTAAGACCCCATCTCCAAAAGAAAAGAAAAATGAGTTCCCCCACAGCAGACTTTGCCTCTGTCCTCTGCCTCCCTCTTCTAGACACAGGGAACCTCAGGATTCAGCCAGGGATGTGGCTCAGTTTGTAGAATTCTGCCTAGAATGCATGAAGCCCTGGGCTCCACCTCCAGCACTGCATAAACTGGGTATGGTGGTCGACCAGTCACCCCAGTATTCAGGAGGCTGAGGCAGGAAGAGCTGGGGTTCAAAGTCATCTTCAGCTACACAGCCAGTTCGAGGCCAGGCTGGACTCTACAACACCTTGTCTTTTAATTAAAAAGAAGGGCCAGTGTCTCTTCACAATAGCAAAGAGCTAGAAGTAACCAAAGTGTCCCTCAACTGATAACTGGATAAAGAAACCGTGGTACATCTACACAATGGAGTCCTATGTAGTGATAAAGAAAGATGACTTCATAAAATCTGCAGGTAAATGGATGGACTTAGAAGCCATTATGCTAAGTGAAGTAACGCAGTCCCAGAAATAAAAAAGATATATGGTGTCCCTCATTTGTGGATCCTAGCACCAAATCCTTATATATCAGGCAAACTGAGTAACTTTTTTCTTTTTCTTTTTTAGTAAATATAATACATTACCTGATCTTACTATAAAAAGTACATTAAAACATATCAACTTGCTATGTAATTTAGGAATATAAAGGAATATTTCTTTTTACTTACATGCAACTCTACAGTTAAAATGTGAATTCCTAAACATGTTTTGGAATTAACCTATAATTTATTTTCAGACTTTGTAATTTTGGTATATGTGTGGAATGTATATTGTGCATATTTTGGAGCAATATAAAATTAAAGGGAACAACAACAAAAAAGACTTTTTCAAAGAACTGACCGAAACAGTAAACTTCTGCCCCAAACAGTAAACTTCTACATTGAGAAATTTAAAAAGACTGAGGAAAGGATGAAAGACACATACGGAAGAATGCATGAGTTCTGGTGGGGTGAGGGGGGCACGGAAGGAGGAACAGGTCTAAATTTGATTAAGAAATGTTGTATGAAATGCACAAAGTTCAGTAAAAAATTAAGAAAAAAAAAGAAGAAGAAGGGCCAGCGAGATGCCTCACTGGGTGAAGTTCTGTCCACAGAAGCCTCGCAACCGGAGTCTGATCCTGAGATCTCACATAACGGTGGAGAGAAGTGACTCCACAAAGCTGTCCTCTGACCTCTCTCTACATGAGCACCATGGAATGCACACGCCCGGACTCACATAGAGCTTATACACATACACACACAAAACACCAATAAACAAAAATAAATTGCAATGGGCTAGCCCAGGGATCTCAGCTAAACGCCCATCCCAGTCAGCTGACTGGACGCCAGCTCCATCTGCTGCCTCCACTTGGCTCTGCTAATGAGTCCTACATTGGGGGGCTGGTGGTTCAGCATCCTTGAGAGTCCGCCTGCCACATTCACCCTCCCAACCCCCTCTGAGGCACTTCCTAGGAGCCACCTCATTATCCCTGGGTCAGCTTCAGATCCCACCACATTCACTGAGGGTCATGGCCGCCTACCTAGACTGGCTGGACTCTACCCTGCCATGCCTGCTCAGCTGAGCTTGCCTCAGAACGCCCACAGGCTGGATGTCTCCACAGCAATCCACCCCACCCTGCTGCTCCAGATGCCACAGCTTGGGAGGGACAGTGGCTGGGCCTCCCAGAAAGGAGCAGCACTGCCCAGAGGCCAGCTTCCCAGAAGCCAGTCAAGCGTAGGTTAGAAGGGAGGCTCCTGGAAGCCGGGCAGGGGGAGTGGTGGTGATGATGATGATGATTATGATTATTATTATTATTATTATTATTTGGTCTTTACGAGACATCACTGCAATAGAATGATAGTGCAAACCACCTTATGAACCAGGCGTGCTATCACGTGCCTATAATCCCAGCATGTTTTAGGCCAAGACAGGAAGTTTAAGGCTTGCATGGAGTACAGGTTGTCTCAAACATTCCCCTAGAAACCCATTTTATGGAAATAGAAACTAAGACCCAGATACATAACCTACAGGGAACAGGCACAGACCAGAACCTGAATCCACACCTAGATGCCTGTGTGGGTGACAGAAAAGTAAACATCAGCACAGTTTATCAGATGTGAACAGCACTGTTCCCATTTAAAATCAGTATTATAGAGGAAGATGACTCTGTCAGAAAAGGGCCTGTCACACAAACATGCGGATCTGAGTTCAATCTCCAGGTATGTAAAAAGCCAAGAGTTGCTGACCAGCAAGTGCAGGCCAACATGTGAGCTCTAGGTTCAGGGAGAGACCATCTCAAAAGAACTAGGATAGAGAGTGACAGAGGAAGACACTGGATGTGGACCTTTGGTATGCATGAGTGCGTGTGCGCACACACACACACACACACACACACACACACACACACACACAACCAGCTGGGCCCCGCAATGCACACCTGTATGATCCAAGCACCGGGGAGGCTGAAGCAGGAGACAAAGGAAGAATTCAGTGCCAGCCTGGGCTGCAAGTCAAGGCGCTGCTTACAAAAATAAAATCAGGGGGCTGGAGGGATGGCCTAGCGGTTAAGAGCGACGACCGCTCTTGCAGAGGACCCGGGTTCGATCCCCAGCACCCACATGGCGGCTAAGAACCGTCTGTGACTCCGGTTCCAGGAGAACTCCAGTTCCAGGGGAATCCGAGACCGTCTTCTGACCTCCGCGGCATCGCACGACACGGGTGCCCAGACCTGCATGCAGACAATACATTCATACACATAAAAATAAATAAATAAATATAAAATTAAAAAAAAAAAAAAAAAAAAAAAAAATAAATCAAGCCTAAAGAAAACAAGCAGGACTAGACAGAGGCATTTTCTTAGAAGGAGTCAAGAAAGAGACCGAGCAGCTGATGGAGTTGACGTGATGGCCTGACGCCAGAGAGGGCAGAAACTAGGAGTTTTCAGTTATTGACTTTGGTCCTGTTTGGATTTTCCCCTCTGCATGGATTGCTTCTAAAATAACAGCAACAAGCCCACTTCGCACTTGATAAACAAACAGCAGCGGGAACTGGGGAGCTGAGATTTAGGAATGCTGGGTCAGAAATAAACATAGAGCCCGGCTGGACCCAGTTCCAATGACAACAGGCACAGTAGCCATTCGGGCTGGAAGCTGTGTTCTCCCAGCGCTCGTCTGAACTCCTCTCCTGCCGCCTCTGCTCAGAACAGGGGAAGCTGAGGCAGCAGGACTCCCACATTCAAAGCCAGCCTGGGCTACAAAGTGAGTTCCAGGCCAGCCTGGGCAACTTAGCAAAGCCTTGTCTTAAAACTAAAAAGTCAAAAAAGAAAAGTTGAGAAAGAAAAATAGGGTTGGGTAGCCTGGTGTGGTAGCACACACCTTTAATCCTAGCACTTGGGAGACATAGGCAGGCAGATCTCTGTGAGTTCAAGGCCAGCCTGGTCTACGGAGAGAGTTACAGAACAGCCGGAGCTACAGGGAGACCCTGTCTCAAAAAGACCAAAAAAAAAAGAAAAGGAAGGAAGGAAGGAAGGAAGGAAGGAAGGAAGGAAGGAAGGAAGGAAGGCAGGGGCTATAGCTCAGAGGTAGAGCACTTGCCTCGATTCTTGCCTCGACCCAGCACTGCAAAATGAAAAAAACCTTGCAACTTTTCTAGTGGGGCTCTGAGGGCGCCATGGTTAAACACTTCACATAGCCTGCTAGACTCCAAGCTCTGAACGAGAAGAGCTAATATTTATACACTTATGGCTCCAACCTGAGCTCCTACAACCCAGGGCAGGGACTTCAAGGGCCCCACCCCCTGGCCTGCAGCAACCTGAAGTGACAGCTCTCTGTGACATGATGGAGGAGCGTGGCCACTAAATATTCTTCAGCCCTACAGAGGTCAAGTTCAGCTGTGCAGAGCAGACAAGCTATTCCAAAACTCCTCCCTCAGAGCGGGAGGGAGCAGGTGAGGGGCAGCAGTGAAGATGGAAGGGTGCTGAGCCAGGGGGACAGACACGTTGCTCAGGAGCAGGCTGCTGGCTCAGGGTCAGCAGTCAGAGGGACGATATCCAAGGTGGGTGCAGATACAACCCAGGGACCATCAGCTAGGCTTTTGGGGGTGATGATAGTAATTCTAGAATCGTAGCTCTTAGGAAGCTCCCACTGCACATCCCTCACTACACTCCAGAGTCACACACCTCCCATCATCCCCACTGTGAATCCCTAAGTAAGAGGGACTTCATAGAAGCAGACCCAGCACAGAAAGGAACACAGGGACAGACAGGAGAGAAGGCAGGCTCCAGCCCCAGGGCCACATATGTGTGCGTGGTGGGGGTGGGGGGAGTTCTACTTCTAGGGCCCTCAGACTTCCTTCTCCTGACAAGCAGCCCAGGGACCAGCTCAACACTGCGCCAGGCCATTCATAAAGACTCTGTTCAGAAGCCAAGGGCAGGACTCCCAGGTGACCGCAACTGAGCAGGGCTGAGTAGGCTGCAGGACAAAGGTCCATTTAGAGACAGTATAGGGCACCACCTCTCATGGCAGTCCTGGAACACTGTGGAGGTTCAAGTCCTTCTGCTCAACATGACAGGCGCAGGGTCAGAAAAGGCATCAGTGACAGCTTGTTGACAGCAACACGACAACACGACCTGCCCAGTGCCAGCTGAGCTCCCTCCTGTGCCCTCTGACTCATCAGAGCTAAGAATAAAGCCCAGAAACACTGACTTGGGTACAGCCAGGCCTTTCACCCACTAAGGGAGGACTGGGAAATGGTGTCTCAGCTGGGCAAGCACCTCAAATCCTAGTGCCCGCGGCACAGACCAAACACCCAGAGAGGCAGGACTTGAGAGCAGAGCCTGAGACCCACCACAGATGCCACAGCTGCAGACAGAGCACAGCTTGCCCGGCTGGTCCCCGAGTCTCCCAAGACTTGTGAGGGCCTTCCCATCAGCCTCCTCTTTATTCCCCTCCCCCGATATTCTCATGTCAAACTCCCAATTGTCACCAAACTCCTCAGGCATTATCAGGAAGGATTGGACACGGGAAAGTCAGGCACAGGGGAAAGTCTGGGGGCGGGGCGGGGACGAAGCAGCTGTTTATCTGTTGGCCTGAGCATTGTCCCTTGAGGTAAGGACCCAGCACTGAACCACAGGGATAGGAGTCTATTGTTTTGGTTTATTTGATCCTGGGGATGGAACCCAGGCCTTCACACATGCTAGGCAAGCACTCTACCACAGACCCCCAACCCCAAGCCCCTGACTTATGATTTAAAACCCTGCTATCAAACTAAGGATGAGCCTGTCTTCCAAGAGACATCTGATAGTGCTTAGAAGCATTTCTGGTTATAACAACTTGCCAGGGCACTGTGTGTTGGCACTTCATGTGCAGAGGCCAGGGATGCTTAACCCCAACAGAACAGCACTTAACCCCAACACACAAGCACTTAGACTGAGGAACCCTGTCTGAAGTACAGCCTGTCCCAGACTGTTCTCAGAGACCATAGTCCCTCAACACACCCTTCATCGGGCACCAGAGCTTTAGCTTCTCAGACACAAGGCAAATGAATAATGCGGGGTCTCTACCTGCAGAAGGTGCAGAAAAGACCAGCACCACAGAAACCCCCAGCCTGCATCAGGCACCATGGAAATGGTGCCACCACCCTGAACTTCAGACTTGCCTCTCATTCTGCCCGCCCATATTCACCAGCCTTGCAGTTAGTAAAGACCCACTGGCTCCACAAGGAGTAATGGCCCAGGCCTGCAGTCCCAGCACTAGGGAGGTAGAGGCAAGAGGATTCTGAGTTCAAGGCTAGACTGAACTACATAGCAAGGCTTAAACAAATAAGCAGACAATATAATAATAATTAAAAAACAAACAAGCAGACACTGTCCTGAGTGTCAACAGTGTTCAAAGTCCTATGCTGGGCAGGGAGGCAGGAAGGGGGCCCTAGAATACCTATATCCTGTCCCCAGACCTGTGAAAATGTCACCTCATAGCCTGAGAGGCTCCAGAGGTGCAAGTGAAGATCCTTCAATGGTGTCGAGATGGCTCCGCAGTTAAAGAGGAGTTTGCACCAAGCCTGAAGAGCTGATTCCCACCCCAGGACCCACATGGTTGAAGGAGAGAATCAGCTGCTGTGGAAAGTTGTCCTCTGACCTCCACACATGTGCTGTGACACTCGGGCATGTGCATGTACAAAGTAAACAGACGTAACTTTTAAAATTTTAACATAAAAAATATCTTTCCATGGAGACATGGCCCAGGGGGCCCAGGGGGCCCAGAGGAACAGAAGGCAAGGAACCGCGGAGGAACAGAAGGCAAGGAACCGCGGAGGAACAGAAGGCAAGGAACCGCGGAGGAACAGAAGGCAAGGAACCGCGGAGGAACAGAAGGCAAGGAACCGCGGAGGAACAGAAGGCAAGGAACCGCGGAGGAACAGAAGGCAAGGAATCACAGAGGAGAATCAGACTCTGAGGACACAGGGCACTGTGAAGCCACAAGGCAGACACAGAGGCAGTCTCCTGAAGCCAGAAAACGCCAAGACCTAGGGCGGGCTGACCCTCGTTCTAGTTCAACTGCAGACAGAGAGGGGACGATATGTGTTGTTCCAGTCACGATGAGTAAAGTAATATGTCACCGTGTCACCAGAGCCACAGGAGATGGTAAGCCAAGGGCTTGGTTCCCACCCTCACCCAGGTGACACTCTTGCATGTTTCAGGCCCTTGTCCCCACACCTGCCTGGAGATCCAGAGAGCCCACAGCCCTAGGTGATACCCTGGGCTCTGCTCCCTGCACCTACCTGTTGTTTGGAGTTCCGGGAAGATAGAAAACAAAGAAGTGTTCTTAAATTTCACTATAATAGGCAGATAGGACACAATCTTGTTTGATATGCAGTGCAGGCTGGCCTTGAACTCATGGCTATACTCTTTCAATTCCCAGCACCATGACTCAAGACTTCATGTAGACAAGGTCGGGTGCTGCCCATCAATGGGTGTGTGCTCCCAAAGCACATCAAGCATTGACCTGCCATCATCACAACTAGAGGTTGAAGAGATGGCTCAACGGGTAAGAGCACTGACTGCTCTTGCAGAGGACCCAGCTTCAATTTCCAGCACCCACATGGCGGCTAAGACCTGTCTTTAAGCCGGGCGTAGTAGTGCACACCTTTAATCCTAACACTCAGGAGGCAGAGGCAGGCAGATCTCTGTGAATTCAAGGCCAGCCTGGTCTACAGAGTGAGTTCCAGGCCAGCTGGGGCTATAGGGAGATCCTGTATCAAAAAGACAAAAATAGCTGGGCATGGTGGCGCATGCCTTTAATCCTAGCACTTGGGAGGCAGAGGCAGGAGGATCTCCGTGAGTTAAAGGCCAGCCTGGTCTACATTGTGAGTTCCAGGACAGCTGGGGCTACAGGGAGAACCTATCTCCAAAAGACCAAAAAGAAAAAAAGTAATTGTATTCGTTATTAAGAATCCATAAACTGGTTGTAGGCCTTAGGCCTAGCAGAGCAACCAGATCAGCTCCAAGAACTCAGGAAATATTTTATGAATGTATGACTGAATGAATTATAATGCAGCTATGAAAATATTTTCAATGGCTAGTTAATGGCAGAAAGAAATAATCACTCATAATGCACTGTTAAGTGGAAAAAGGAAAGAAAATATTATTAATGTTGACAGGCCAACTCTGATTCATGGCATTTTCTTAATAAAATTTCTCCTATTTTTCCAGGTTTTTAAAAAACTACAATCATACACTGTTATTTTAATTAGAGAAAAAGAAATAATGAAACATTTTTAAAGGCCACTCTGGGAAATGTTCCCTTACCTTAAATGAACAATGATATTTATTTCAAAGTCAGCTGAGCTGTGATTGTTTAAATTCAATTAAATTGTGTCAGCATATATAATGCCACTCACACACAATACCTTCCAGAAAACTGCCTCAGAGACGTAAGTCTCACAGATCATTTTACTGCACAAGATAACGGAATTATGGATATGCTAACAACGCCTTCTAGGGACATTAAAGATATCCTTAATCTTCAAAATGTCTACATATTTAGAAAAATGATAATATTTTCTGGTTTTACACAGTCACGAAATAAACATTTACTTACTCATACTGATCTAAGTTGTTTGATTTCTTTCCTGTGACATAATTACTTGGGATATATCCTTCACTCCTACAAGAATAAAAAACAAGCAGACAAATGATTTTACTTTTTTATTTATGACTTTTATTTTATGTGTACAAGTGTGTTGCCTGCATGTGTCTAAGTCCACCCACGTGCAATGCTCACAGAGTCAGAAGAAAGCATCGGAGTCCCCTGGAACTAGACTTACAGACAGTTGTTACCCACTATGTAGGTGCTGGGAATAAAACCCAGGTCCTCTGCAAAGGCAGCCGGTGTTCCTAACTGCTGAGCCATCTCTCTAGCCCCAACTTTACTTCTTGTTTAAGGAAAGATAATTAATTTTGTGAAAAGGTAATTGATTTTGTGAAAACCCAGCTGGCCCCAGTAATTCAATATATCTGTAGCATTTGACACTTACCAAGTACCTTCACATTTGATCCTCACAAAATTTCTGAGGGATATGGGACATTATTGCACACTTGGACTAAGGTATTCTTCCAAAGCCCTCAAAGTTAGCCAGTATCGAGATCAAATCTTAGACTCCACATCCTTCCAATAATCCATGGTGCTGGTCAAGAAGTCATAATTTTGCCAGACATGGAGGCACACACCTTTAATCCCAGCACTCAAGAGGCAGAAGCAGGTGGATCTCTGTGAGAATATGGTCTACCAGGCCTACATAGGGAGTTTCAGGCCAGCTGGGGCTACAGTCATCAACTCATGATTCTGAAATGTAGTAAAAGTTAAGGATCAGCCTTATCTTGCCTTTCCGGCTCAAACTAATCCCACTATCTGATAAGACTGCTCTTTAGAAAATAAGTGTATGTGGGGTGGCAGAATTAGAAAAAGCACCATTTTTTCATTTCTAAGGCAAGAGTGGATCTAAGCATCATTAGTTGATGTCAGCATCAACAGGGGATGCACTATACAAACTTCATGATGAAGCCCTGAGGCCAACTCTTAGGACAGCAGCATCACCTTCTAAGGTGATCTGGCTTCTAGATCCAACAGCCAGGTTGCAGAAAATAAGAAGGTGTAGAGGCATGCTAAACATTACTGTGCTGGATAGCTTTAGTGTCAACCTGACACACCTGGGTTGAGGGAGCCTCAATTGGGGAATTGGCTCCATTGGACTGGCCAGTGGCCACGTCTGTGGAGTATTGTCTTGATTGTCCAGCAGTGTGGGAGGGCCCAGCCCACAATGGGTGGTGCCACCCTGGGCAGGTTGTTGTGTACCATATAAGAAGGCAGGCTGGGCATGGGCCAGGGGAGCAAGCCAGTAAGCAGCACACCTCCATGGCCTGTGCTTCAGCTCCTGCCTCCAGGTTCCTGCCCTGAGTTCCTGCCTTGGGCTCTGAGTGATCAACTGTGACCCAGGAGATGTGAGCTGAATAAACCCTTTCCTCCCAGAGTTGGTAGTGGTCAGTGTGTTTTGTCACAGCAATCAAAGAGAAAACTAGAACAATTACCATAGGGGACAATCTGCTTAATACAGATGGTGTCTCATTACATAGGGTAAATGAACTGGTCTCATTACAGATCAAAAATGAAAAGGGGGGGGCACTGCTGTAAAAAAATAATGATTTTTTTTTTTTTGGTCTTTTTGAGACAGGGTCTCCCTGTAGTCCCAGCTGTCCTGGAACTTACTCTGTAGACCAGGCTGGCCTTGAACTCACAAAGATCCGCCTGCCTCTGCCTCCCAAGTGCTAGGATTAAAGGTGTGTGCCACCACATCCGGCAAAATAATGATATTTTAAAAGGAACTCGAAAAGACCAAAAAAAAAAAAA
>VZQC01006754.1:4788653-4908274 GCA_009823505.1 Rhizomys pruinosus
GAAAAAAAAAAAAAAAAAAAAAAAAATCAGACTCCTGCTTCGGATTCCTGGGTTACCCATGAGAATGACCCACCCCACCCTCCTGCTAAGCAAATGCAACTGGACTTGAGACAGGATCTACATGTCACCAGTCTAGGCCATCTACGCTGGAGTGCAGCAGAGAACTTCAAGACCCTGGGTTCAGTACCCAGACACACACAGTCTTAAAAAATATCTAAGGGCGGGGCTGGAGAGATGGCCCAGCAGTTAAGAGCACCGAATGCTCTTGCAGAGGACCCGGGTTCAATCCCCAGCACCCACATGGTGGCTGAGAACCATCTCTAACTCCAATTCCAGGGGAACTCCAGTTCCAGGGGAATCCGAGACCCTCTTCTGACCTCCGCGGCATTGCACGACACGGGTGCACAAACCTACATGCAGACAGTACACTCATACACATACAAAAAAATAAATAAATAAAGAATATATCTAAGGGCTAGAGAGCTGGCTTGGTGACTGAGAGCACTTACCGCTCATGCAGAGCGCCAAGTTCAGTTTCCAGGACCCTCAGCAGGCGGCTGACAACCACCTGTGAGCACAGCTCCAAGGGACTCAACGCCTCTGGCACCCAGGACACCCACACAGGTGCATTCACTCACCCACAGACACACACACCTACCAAAAATATAAAAATAGCCAGGTGTGTTGGCACACACTTTTAATCTCAGCACTTTAGGGAGAGAGGCAGGTGGATCTGTGTAAGTTTGAGATCAGCCTAGTCTACATAGCTAGTTCCAGGCCAGCCAGAGCTACATAGTGAGATCCTGTTAACAACAAAAAAGGAGGAGGAGGAGGAAGAGGAGGAAGAGGAGAAAGAGGAGGAAGAGGAGGAGGAGGAGGAGGATGAGGAGGAAGAGGAGGAGGAGGAGGAAGAGACGACTACTTAAAAAAAAACAAAAAAACTAAGGCCAGGCATAGTGGTACATATCTGTAACCTGGAAGCTGAGACAGGAGGATCAAGAGTTTGAAGCCATTGTGGCTGGAGAAATGACTCAGCAGTTAAGAGCACTAGTTGTTCTTGCAGGACCTGTGTTCGGTTCCCAGCACCCAGATGGCAGCCGTTGCTTTAGCTCCAGGTCAGCTCTTCTGACCTCCAAGGGCATTGCACACACATGGTGCACTTACATACATGTAGGCAAAATATTCATATACATAAAATAAAATTTTCTTAAATTATTTAATTTTTTTTTTAAGTTTGAAGCCAGTCTGGGCAACACCTTAAGTTCCAGGACAGCCTGGACCTTGTCCCCAACACAGCAAAATAAATAAATAAATAAATAAATAAATAAATAAATAAATAAATAAATAAATAAATAACCAATCAACCTAGGGAGTCAGCTGGGCCCCAATTCAGTCACTGTAAGGCTGGGCTACAAAGCAATAGATGCTAGATGCCAATTCAAATACTGACAGATGCCAGGTAGGTTCCACCCATGAAGGAAGCCAACCAAATGGGAAAAAGAATAGGCCAAAATGACAAAGGACATTTGGCCTTCCATGGAAGCGGCAGTAAGGAATGAGGTCTACAGCCCTGTTCTCCAGGGGAGGCACAGTGATGTTAAGAGAAGCCAGAAATCAGGTGCTTGTACGAAAATCCTCCAGTAGTGAGGGAGGGCACGCTACCATAATCCCAGAGCAGGAGGCAGGGCACGCTCCCATAGTCCCAGAGCAGGAGGGAGGGCACGCTCCCGTAGTCCCAGAGCAAGAGGGAGGGCACGCTCCCGTAGTCCCAGAGCAGGAGGGTCAGAGGTTGAAGGTCATCCTCAGCTACATAGCAAGTTTGAGGCCAGCTTGGGCTACATGAAACCCTGTCTCAAAAAAATCAGAGTTGATGAGATGGCTTGACAGGTAAAGGCACTGCTAACCTGAGTTCATTCTTTGAACCCACATGGTGGAAGAGACCCAACTCCACGTTGCCCTCTGACGTCCATACACAAGTGCGCGCACATACCGTATACACCACATACACAAGTGCGTGCACATACCATATACACCACTGTGATGGTTTGAATGTGTGTCCCCCATAGGCTCTAGGTATTCAGACGTTTGTCTCCAGTTGGTGGCGCTGTTTTTGGAGGTCTTGGGGTGTGTGGCCATGCTGCAGGAAGTGTGTCACTGGGGGCAGGCTTAGTGAGTTTTAACAAGCCTCTGTGGTCTACAGTTGCTCTCTGTTTCCTGTGCTCTTAGTGAGATGTGACCCTCTGTTTGCTGCTCCAGATCCAGCCACCATGCCTCCGGCCACAATGGACTCTAATTCCCTGGAACCGCCAATCATAAACTCAAATAAACTCTTCCTTTTATAAGTTCCTTGGTCTGGTGTTTTATCACAGCAACAGAAAAGTGACTAATACAACCACATACACAAGTGCGCGCACATACCGTATACACCACATACACAAGTGAGTGTACACACATGTATACACCACATACACACACCAAATAAAGGTAATAAAAATTTTTAAGAATTAAACAGTGGAACTGGTAAATGAAAAGCCAAAAGAGCCAGGGGCTCCCTCCCCCTCCAAAACCTGAGTGATCCTTGAGGACCAGATCCTCAACTGACCTTGAGAAAACAAAAACCTTGGCTAATCTGGGCTAACTGTGTGGCCTTAAACATCCAAAAGTATAACCAGAAAAAAAAAAAAAANTAAAAAAAAAAAAAAAAAAAAAAAAAAAAAAAAAAAAAAAAAAGATAACCCAGCCTACAGGTAGGCTAGGCCTAAAAAAAAAACTCAATTAAGAACAGGTATCTCGGGGCTGGAGGGATGGCTCAGTGGTTAAGAGCACAGGCTGTTCTTGCAAAGGACCTGGGTTTAGTTCTCCCAGCACCCACATGGTAGCTAACAACCAACGGTGACTGCAGTTCCAGGGGATCCAACCCCCTTTTCTGGCCTCAGCAGGTACTGCATGACACGGGTGCACTTACACACATGTAGGCAAAACACCCATCCACATGAAACAAAAATAACAAAATAGGGCTGGGTGTGGTGGCGCACACCTCTAATCCTAGCACTTGGGAGGCAGAGGCAGGTGGATCTTTGTGAGTTCAAGGCCAGCCTGGTCTACAGAGCGAGTTGCAGGACAGCTGGGGCTACAGGGAGACCCTGTCTCAAAAAGACCAAAAATAAATAAATAAATAAATAAATAAATAAATAAATAATAAATAAACATTTCTCAGGCACATACATTCAAACACTGCAACCAGTCCTTGTGGAACAGGTGCTATCCCAGCACTCAAGAGGCTGAGCTACAGATGGACAATAAGTTCAAGGCTAGGCTGAGCTACAGAGCAAGACTGTCTCAAAAACTAAAACAAAAAATGTAAACGTTCAAATGCTGCTTGAGCCTCCTTGTGCCTCTTGGGCACTGGGTTCGGGGAAAGCAGAGGGTCATGGCCTCTCTGCACCTTTGAGATCTGAAACAAAAGCAGTGTGATGTGAAACAGCACTTTATCCTGACTTCTGAGAGAGGCTTCAATATCCCTAGGAAGCTATTCTGGAGTTTTATTTACATAATGTACTGAACACCAGGCCTAGATGCTGTGATGAGAGTCACAAACAGGAAAAATAAATAAATGAATAAATAAATAAATAAATAAACAAACAAACAAACAAATAAGCAAACCATTTGGATATGAGGAAAAGCCACAAAATAGGAGCAGAAAATGGTGTGAAGAAGAGAGAGCAAAGACACCTGCCATAGAGCCCGACTCAGGGAGGCAGAGGCAGGTCCTGTAGCTGGAGTGAAGTGACGGAGAAAGCAGCCAGATAAGGACAGAGGGGTGGCAGGACCCATGCTCCACTGACCACACCAAGTGGGGAGCCACTGACGGTGGTGGGCAGCGGGCAGACAGGGTCCGATGTCTTAACAGGACTGCTCTGCGCTGGGACCCAGCAGGGAAATGCTCACCTAGCATGTGCCAGGCCCTGGATTCTATTCCTGGCACTGAAAAATAAAATCCAAAACAGGATCTCTCTCACTGCTAGGCAGATTAGAATGCAAGGTCAAGGGAGGATAGAGGGAAGACTGACAGCCAGCCAGGCGTGGTGTCCTGGAACAGCAGGCCTGTCATTCCAACTAGTCAAGAAATTGAGGCAAGAGCATCCCAAGTTCAAGGCTTGCCTGAGCTACAGAGTGAGTTGAAGGCCAGTCTGGGTAACTTAATGAGACCCTTGTCTCAAAATAAAAAGGAAAAGGAAAGCAGGGGAGTAAGTCAGTATGTAGTACTCAACACTACAAGATTGAACCAAGCAATGAATAAGTGCTCAAACCCAAGATCTAATTGGCCCATGGTGCCTTGGGCCCCAGGAGGCAGCCCTGAGATGGTTGGATACATTTTGCAGAACAGGCAGATACAGTGTGGGAGGGAACAGAAATCGGGGACACCAAGGATTGGTTCTGGCCCCCACAAGGCCACCTTCCCCGAGGCCAGAGGACTAGGGGTGCCCCAGCACCTCCTGGGACACAGTAAGGTGGAGATGTCCCTGAGTTACTCCTGGGAGGTCTATGGAGCTTACCAAATCGAGACCACAGGTAGAAAGGGACTCAGCCACCACCATGTCCTCAAGGAAAGCTACCTCCACAATGTAGCAGAGGAGTTCAGCCAGCTCTGGGAAGGACCTGCATCCTCTGTAGGCTCTGACACATGGAAGGCTGCAGCTTGCCAGGACCCTGAACCAGCTTCCATCCTCCCAGAGGTCCCCAAAGCACCTCATCATGCTGGGGATGCACTCCCATCTAGTGTGCACGGATGGAAGGGGGACCCACCAGATCTGGTATCCCCCAGCCCCAACTCACTACAGCAACCCACAGGGAGGGGAGAGAGGTGAGTGAGGGGGCTGAGAGCCAGGGGGAGAAGACAGGGAGGTGGTGGAGGGGAGAGGGATGAGTTCCAAAACCAACAAGGTCTTTGCAAAAGGAAAAAACAAACCAAAAGTTCCGCAGCTTTCCAAGGCCATGTGTTACCCAAGGAGGAAATCCACCAGCTCTGAGTGTAGAGCTGCACTGTCCCATGCACCGTTCCAAGGGTAGTGGATTTGGAAGGTGCCAGGAGCTAAGTCAGACCCCAGGGGCGACTCACTCCAGAACTGCAGCACTGATCTGCAGCAGACTTCTGTTCATGGCCAGATGTTCTCAGCAGACACAACAAAAGTCCAGTATCAAATCCCACCTGATTCCAACTGCTTACATCTGCTGAGTGCTAATTATGTGTCAAACAGCACGACTCCCAGTGCTTGCTGACAATCTGTTGTTTCTCAAATTACCACCATTCACTAGATGCCACATTATTCCATGCAGAGAAACTAAGGCACAGAGCAGTGACCAAACTTACCCTAGCTGCAGAACAGGGGCTTGAACCAGGGAATATAAGCACTCTTTCCGAGCTACCATGCTGCACCAGTCACTGTGCTCTTGGCGAGACATAAAATGTATTCGTACTTTAACTTTTGAGTGGTACTGGGGAATAAATGCACAAGGGCCTCACCCATGCTAGGTGAGTGCTTCACAGAGCAACATCTCCAGTCTTCCCTGTACATTTTATTTTGAGACAGTCTTGCTAAGTTGCACAAACAGGCCTTGGACTTGTGGTCTTACTGCCTCAGAGTCTTTAGCAGCCGGCCTGCTCAAGGCTTAGTACATACCTTCTAATTTCTAAATTTATTATGTGTATGTGTGGTGTACTGCATATGTGTGGGAGTGCAGACGCCCACGTGGAGGCCAGGGGACTGTCCACTTGATTCTCTTGGGACAAGATCTCTCCCTGAACCTGAAGCTCGCCCTTCTGGCTAGGCTGGCTGGTCAGCCTGTCTCCTGGACCTTTCTGTCTCTAGTCCCCAATGCTGGGATAACAGGCTCATGCAACCATGCATAACTGATTATGTAGGTGCTGGAGATTCAAACCCAGATCATGTTTGTTCTTACCTACTGAGTCATTTCCTCATGTTAAAAAAAAAAAAAAAAAAAAAAAAAAGACTTACAAAGAGTAGGTCAAGCACATGTTCCCAGCCATCTTTCAAACATGAACCACAAAAACCACCTACCTCCCACCAGCCCCACACCCCCAAGAAAACATCAAGCCCAGACCAGACCTCTACCTTCCATTTAGACAACACAGTTCCCCTTTCTCATGCCAGGCCTTCTGCCTGAGGGAATGTGATAGTTCTCAGAGGCAGACCCCAGCCAACAAGGCTGAAAGTCCCCAGCAGGACATAACCTTGACTTCTCAAAGCATGTCCTTGGTTCTCAGAGAAACCAATTATGAGTGAACTATAGCCCAAACCTACTCCCACCAGGGAGAGAAAAAGTAAGGCCCAAAATAAAGACCAGGAAGTAAAAATACAAAGCTTGTCTCTGTTCCCAGGGCAAGCTGAGCAGCTCTCAATGATGAACCCACGGACTACACAACAGCTGTAGATTGGGATGTTTTTCCTCTGCCCCTATTCTACAGATAAGGAAACTGAGGCAGGAGCTTAAGGGAAGGTTTATACGAGGTGATAAAATTCACTTAGGGTTGTAGCACCGTGCTAGTGCACCTGTCCAGTTTGTGTGGGGCCCTAGGTTTGATCTCCAGTCACACAGCTGTGTGCACAGTTGAGGTCAGTCAGTGCTGGCCTCCGAACTTAGCCTTGGAAGACACAATCTGCTCCATATGTGAGCATTTGAAGCAAGGTCTCACTATGTAGCCCAAGCTGGCCTGAAACTCGGGATCCTCCCGCCACAGTGTCTCAAGTACTAAAATTCCAGGTGTATGCCTCTCTGTCCACTCTAGTATATTTTCATTCTCTGGCAACGAGGAAGTTCCTGCTCACAAACTGCCCACTCAGAGTCTGGTTCCAGAATACACACTGCAAACTGAGGCATTCAGTAGGCCTAAAGGCCAGAGGGAAGAGGGACAAGGAAGTCTGGAAAACTAAAACGGAGGATGGGAACCTGGCCTCTGTGAAGGCCAGCCACCATTGCTGCCAAGCGCAATGCAACCATCTTAAAACTTCTGTGGTGGGCTGGAGAGATGGCCTAGCTGTTAAGAGTGCCGACCGCTCTTGCAGAGGACCCGGGTTCGATCCCCAGCACCCACATGGCGGCTGAGAGCCGTCTGAAACTCCAATTCCAGGAGAACTCCAGCTCCAGGGGAATCCGACACCCACTTCTGACCTCCGCGGCATTGCATGACACGGGTGCACAGACTTGCATGCAGACAGTACATTCGTACACATACAGAAATAAAAATAAAAATAAAAAAATAATTTTAAGAAAAGCTGGTGTTGGACCCTGGATTGGTGTTCTCCTTAGCTGTTTGCGTGGTGCTCTCCAAAGCTATGAGAGCGGCCTTCAGGGGAAGTGGCTTCCAGGTCAATTCCAGCTCCACTGCAGCAAATCTGGTCACCGAAGTATGTCCTGCCTTCAGCAATAGGGTCTTACCTTCAAGTTCTGGGAACCAGTCAAGGCCTGTGGCAGTAGTCTGTGTCAGTTTGGGAGCCTTTGACTACCCTGGCCAACAACTCAAAGGAAGGTTTCTCCTGTCTGGCACTGCTTCTTCTTATAAAGCCTTCAGCTATGCACATAGACTCATGTAGAGACACTCTGTGTGTGTGTGTGTGTGTGTGTGTGTGTGTGTGTGATTTGTCATTAGATTGTTAGACTAATATGATTCCCTCTGGTTTTGTCTTGTCTCTCCTCTCTCCCTGTCTAACCTTCCCTCCATGCCTTCTCTATTTAAAGTGTCCCCATTTCTCCCACTCCTCCCTTGATAATACTCGTATGCTATGGTCCCACCTCTCTTGAGCTCCTTCTTTCCCTTTATCCCCAAATTTCCTTGTATAACTATCCCTTACCCCCTCCCATTTAAGTACCCCATTTTATCTATTTCCCCCTTAATAGCGCCTGTCTCCTACAGTTCTCTCTCAGGCTCCTTCTTTCCCTTTGCCTCCCTGGCTCCTTTCCATTTTCCTGGCTCCTGTAGTTACATTAGAATATATACTCACATGTAAGGATTTGGTGCCAGGATCCACAAACAAGGGAGAACATACATCATTTGTTTTTCTGAGTCTTTGTTACTTCACTTAACATAACAGTTTCTAATTCCACATTTTCATTATCCACTCATCAGTTGAGGGGCACTTAGGTCGGTTCCATCTCTTCTCTATTGTGAAAAGAACTGCAACAAACATGGATGTGCAAGTGTCTCTAAAATAGGATGAATCCTTTGGGTATATGCCAAGGAGTGGTATAACCAGGTCAAACAGCAGGTTCATTTTTGGTTTTTTAAGAGTTCTCCATAAGCCAGGCATGGTGGCGCACACCTTTAATCCTAGCACTCAGGAGGCAGAGGCAGGCCGATCTTTGTGAGTTCAAGGCCAGCCTGGTCTACAGAGTAAGTTCAGGACAGCTGGGGCTACAGGGAGACCCTGTCTCGAAAAGACCAAAAAAAAAAAAAAAAAGACTTCTCCATACTGCTTTCCATAGGGGTTGCAGGAACTTGCAATTCCATCAGCAATAAGTGAGCGTTCCCCTTCCCCACATTCTCCCCAGCATTTGGAATCATGTGTTCTCTTGATCTTAGCCAGTCTGACTGGAGTAAGATGAAATTTTAAAGTGGTTTTAATTTGCATTTCCTTAATTACTAATGATGTTGAACACTTTTAAAGATGTTTCTTAGCCATCTTTATTTCTTCAAAAGAAGATCTTTATTTCTTCTTTAGCCCATCTTTTAAGATCTTTAGCCCATCTCTTAAGTTGGTCAGTTATTATCTTTATTCTTTGCTTTTTTGAGTTCTTTATATATTCTGGATGTTAAACCTCTGTCAGATGTATCGCTGGTNGGCACACAGGCACCAGTCTCCCCCAGATCCCCAAATGCAACCCTACAGGTGCTATTCCCAGCGCTGGAGGACACCTCCAACTCCCCTAGTTTAAAAACGGGGGACATATGGGGCTGGAGAGATGACCCCGCGGTTACAAGACGGCGTAGACATGGCTTCCTAAGCGCGGACATTAAGTGAGCGCCACGCCGCCGCTGCTAAGCTCATACAACGCTCTACAGAGGACCCGGGTTTCGATCCCAGAACCCACATGGCGGCTGAGAAACCGTCTAAAGCTCCAATCCAGGAGAACTCCAGTTCCAGGGGAATCCGAGACCCTCTTCTCTAGACCTTCGCCGGCGTTGCAACGACAACGGTGCACAGACTTGCAATGCAAGGAACAACAGTAATTTCATACACATACAGAAATTAAAAAAATAAAAAAAAAAATAAAGGTATAAAAAAAAAAAAAAAAGAGCGCCGACCGCTCTTGCGAAGGACCCCGGTTTCGATTCCCCAGCACCCACAATGGCGGCCAGAACCGTCTGAAACCCAATTCCAGGAGAACTCCAGTTCCAGGGAATCCGACACCTCTTTCTGACCTCCGCGGCATTTGCACGCACGGGTGTACAACTGCATGCAGACAATACATTGATAAACACATACAGAAAAATAATAAAATGCCGGCGTGGTGGCGCACGCCTTTAATCCTAGCACTTGGGAGGCAGAGGCACGCGGATCCTCTGTGAGTTCAAGGCCAACCTGGTCTATATAACAGTGGAGTTTTCAGACAGCCAGAGCTTACAGAGAGACCCTGTCCTCAAAAGCCCAAAAAAAAAAAAAAAAGGGGGGGGGGACATAACCAAGTGTAGTTGGTTGTTAAGCCAAAAAACGACCCCCCCAAAAAAAAAACAATAAAAAAACTAAGCTTCCCAGTGGGGCCTTTGAAGATCACTATGTTCACCACTCTTAATATAGCCTGTTGGGGAAGGATGCCCAAACCAAGACAAGAAAGTATCTGTGAATGATAATCACCAGCTCCCAAGAAACAAGGGTGTTTTTCCTGTTTCCCAAACAAAAAGAAAAGGCATTGTGTCAGATTGGCCTATTGTGTTTACTAATAATCAGGAAAGCACGATACAGGATTCTGGAACATGGGGCAAATCGCATTAGAGGGACCAGAGCCACAAGCACCGGATTAGAGCAGTCAGCCAGGGGGCCAGGGGGCCAGCCTAGGGTCAGCCAGGGGCCCAGCCTAGGGTCAGCTGACCACATTTCAGAAGAGGCATCCATCCCCAGAGAGGCACCTCCATGCCCTCCAGTGTGGAAGGCATATTTCTGGGTACCAGGGTCCTGGGCATCTTCCACTGCACCCCAAACCTGCCCAGAGGGGAACATGGGACACACCGGGGCACCTATCCCTCCCGGTTCCTTAAACTTTCCTGGGGGCATTTAGGCAGCAGGGAAGGATGATTAACGTACTCTGAGTAAGCTGGAGGTAAAACCACCACTGGGAGCACCCAACCGGTGGGAAGTTCCTCTCTAGAATGCTCGGTGCCTGCAGCGAACCGGGACCTGACCCCACAAAGGAGAGAGGACAGAGGCAGGGACACGTCCCTACCCGGCGGCCTCGCGCTCCGGTGTCTCCCGCTTTGGTGGAAGGCTGGGTCACCGGAGGGCAGAACCCCCAGCAGAGAGGACCCTGCGTCCAGAGCCCCAGGGACACGTGCCCCGCTTTCCCAGAACCCGGTCCGGCCGCATCGGCAGCGCTCGGGGCCCGGCAGGCGGGGTCCCCGGGACTGCACGGCGAGGCTGGGGACCAGCCCGGGCCCGCGCGTCTTCCCGATCCTCCTCCCGGCCCACCCGGTCACCTACCCAGAAGGGGTCGGAGCCATCGGCACTGCAGAAGCCGCGCAGCGCCATGCGGGCGGCAGGCGCGGGCCGGGCAGACGGGCCGGCGGAGGGGCGCAGTGGAGCCGCAACGCCGCGCGGTTGGCCCGCGTCACCGGGATGCGGAGCCCCGCCCCGTCCCGCCCCGCCGCCACCTCGCGCAGCACCGCGTGGGCAGCGCCCGGCCTCCGGCCAGTGCCGTGTTCCCGGGGCCGGCGGGCAACTCGCCAGGGCCGAATCGGTCGCGCCCACCTTGCCCCGCGGGCCCGGGGACCGCGCCTAGGACAGGCCGCGGACCGCCCGCCAGCCAGGCCGCGACCCCGCTGCAGCGGCTTCAAGCACCTTGGCTGCGTCCTCACGTGACCCCAGCTGAAGACGCTGTCGGTGGTGCAGGAGGAACGCTGCTGCTTCGATGATTTTATTCACCCGCTTTGCAGCCGGCAGGGTAGAGATGCAAACAGTGCCGGCTACCTCCCAAGAAAGGAAGGACAGATGGGGAAACTGAGGCTCCGTTGAGGCGACTTGCTCAGGGCCACTCAACAAGTAGTGGAAGTGGGATTCAATCCAGGAGCCCTAAGGTTTCATCCTACATAAACACGTGTTGCCCTCACTACAACAGACCTGCAAAGCACCCTGGGAACTTCCCCCACTGAGAGCAGCAGCCAGGAAATAACTATAGTGTTGTTGCTTGGTTTGATTTGGTTTGGTTTGAATTTTGGGGGTTTGGGGCCAGGTTTCATGTAGCCCAAGCTGGCCTCGAACTCACTGGGTAGCCAGAATGACGCTGAATTTCTGATGCCCCCACCCCTTGAAGGCTAGGATTACAGAAGTGCACTGCCAGCTGGATTTATGTGGTACTGGGCGTCAAACTCAGGGCTTCCTTGGTGCTAGATAAGCACTCTCATCAAGTGAGCTAGATTCCCAGCACCACCTCGAAAATATTTTTTTAATTTATTTTTTTTAATTTTGTTTATTTTTTATGTGTATGAATGTACTGTCTGCATGTAGGTCTGTGCACCCGTGTTGTGCAATGCCGCGGAGGTCAGAAGAGGGTGTCGGGTTTCAGACGGTTCTCGGCCGCCGTGTGGGTGCTGGGGATCGAACCCGGGTCCTCTGCAAGAGCGGTTGGCGCTTTTAACCGTTAGGCCATCTCTCCAGCCCCAAAAATATTTTTAAATAAACATAATTTTATTTTCTTTTGGGGGTGCTCCCTGTACCCCCCTCTGAAACTCACTTAGAGAAGGCTAGCCTAGACCTCACAAAGATCAACGTCAGTCTGCACTTCTGCTTTCTGAGTGCTGAGATTAAAGGTGTACACCACCACATCTGGCCAGATAAACATGATTCTTGAGGGCCTACCATGAACAAGAGAATGTGTTAGGTCCCAAAGGCATAGCAATCAAGCAAAACACAGGTCCCTGGAGCTGGAGACATGGCTCAGCAATTAACAGCACCTACTTAAGATGGTCCACAACCACCTGTAACTCGAGTTTCAGGAAATCTGACACTCTTCTGGCCTCCACGGGCGCACACAGACACAATTAAATAAAAATAAGTCTTTAAAAAGAAGCCCACATCTTAAAAATCCCAGCATTTGGGAGTCAGAGGCAGATGGATCTCTGAGTTTGAGACCAGCCTGAAAAAAAAGCAGGTCTCTACCCTTCTGTGAAGGAAGTTAACAATGACCTCATTGTTGATTTTTCATCTCAGAAGTGGGAAACTGAGACCTAGACACATAATAGTAATTAACAGTCATGGTTAGAGAGCTGGCTAAGTCTGCCATACTTAGCAGTTTACACGGATTAATGTGGAATTCACACAGAACCCTATGAGGTCAGGAAGATTTTTATTCCCATTTTGCAGGCGAAAAATCAACAGAAAGCACCTTCATGGTGATTGATTGAGCCCAATTTAGACACATGGCAGTCTGATTAAAAAATAAAGTCAAGCCCAACATGGTGGCACATGTCTTTAATCCCAGCACTTGGGAGGCAGAGGCAGGTGGATCTCTGTGAGTTTAAGGCCAGCTGGGACTAAAGGGAAACCCTGTCTGGAAAATACCAAAAAATAAACAATTTTTAAAAAGTAAAGTCAGGTCTGGAGAGATGGGTCCTCTGCAAGAGCAGTCGGTGCTCTTAACCGCTAGGCTATCCCTCCGGCCCCTGTGTCGTATACATAGTGACTTCCAAACCAACTGTGGTTACATAGACTCTGCCTCAAAAAGACCAAAAAGAAAAAAAAAGGGGGGGGGGGCGGGGGAGGCATGTAGGAGCCAGCCAGCTGGCCTAGCCCAATGGGTAAGCTCTAAGTTCAGTAAGAGACCCTGTCTCAAAAACTAAGATGAAGTGTAACAAGTAAAGGCACTTCTGTGCAGGCCTGAGGATCTCCGTTCAATGCCCAGACCCCACAGGGTGGCAGGAGAAAGCAGACTGTTGAGAGCTGTCCTCTGACCTCCACACTCCCACCACGACACACACGTGAACTCACGTATGCACACAAAATAAAGAAATCAATTTTAATTTAAAAAATAAGCTGAGGGCTAGAGAGATGGCTCAGTGATTAAAAGCAATGGCTGCCCTCGCAGAAGACCCAGGTTCAGTTCCCAGCCCCTACATGGCAGTTAACAACAGTCTGAGACTCCAGTCCCAGGGGATTTGATGCCTTCTTCTGGCCTCCACAGTCACTGCATGCAAGCAAAACACTCATCCATGTAAAAAATAAATAAACCAATCAAAAAGTTTTTTTTTAATTTTTTTTATTTTATTTATGTGTATGAATGTCCTTTCTGCATGCAAGTCTGTGCACCCGTGTCGCGCAATGCCGCGGAGGTCAGAAGAGGATGTCGGATTCCCCTGGAACCGGAGTTCTCCCAGACTTGGAGTTTCAGACGGTTCTCAGCCGCCATGTGGGTGCTGGGGATCGAACCCGGGTCCTCTGCAAGAGCGGTCGGCGCTTTCAACCGCTAGGCCATCTCTTTAGCCCTCAAAAAGTTTTTTTAAAAAAATAAGGTGGATATCAACTGAGGAAGACAGTATCAATATCTGACCTCTGCATACAAGAGCACAAACATGCACACATGCACACATTACCACACAGGTGTGTACATGTATACAACACAGGGGCCGGAGGGATAGCCTAGCGGTTAAGAGCACCGACTGCTCTTGCAGAGGACCCAGGTTCGATCCCCAGCACCCACATGGCAGCTAACAACCATCTGTAACTCCAATTCCAGGAGAACTCCAGTTCCAGGGGAATCCGAGACCCTCTTCTGACCTCCACGGCATTGCACGACAGGGGTGCACAGACCTACATGCAGACAGTACATTCATACACATACAAAAATAAATAAAATTAAAAAAAAAGAAAGTCTTTACATGGACACAACACAAAACAAACATCCTTAAAGCAGAGAAGCACCTTAGAGAAAAGTGGGGAGCTTGGGGAACTGGGTGGAGTGAGGGAAGCAGGTGGGGCCCATGTGGGCTGCAGTCCCTGGGAGGCACAGAACATGCAGCAACTTGTTGGCCGAGGGAGAGACCTCGAGGAGCCCCTGCCAGCTTCTAGGCAGGGCACTAGATGAAGCGGGATGGATTACTTTCTGTTCTTAGCTGGTTCAATCAACAAATCGTTTTCTCTTTTAATTGGAGGAGACTGTGCAGAGGCACTGGGCATGGGGGAATGTGCATCCGGGTCCTCTGGGAATCACCTTTGATCCTAGTCGGCTGAGCATCTATCTCAATGTGCATGTTCATGGTGACAGTCACACAGAATTGGCCTCTCCAAGAGAAAGATTGCCTGTGTCTATCAACCTTTTCAAAAAGACTTACGCCACGTCGTAGGTGAACCCTAGTCAGGAATGAAAGAAGGCAAGACCCAAAACATTCTGCAGGGTTCTATTTATCTGATGTCTAAGATAGGGAGGGAAAACTAGGGTTAGCAAGATGGTTCATTGGGTAAAGCACTTGCTACCAAGCTGACAACCTGAATTCCATCCCCAGAACCCACATAAAGATAATTAGAGAGAACCAACTCCACAAGCCATCCTCTAACCGTTGCATGCGTGATGTGGCACATGCACACACAATAAATAAAAATAAAACAAAACTACACTCCTCTTATATTGTGAATCCCTTAAAAATAAATAAATAAAAATAAATAAATAAAAAAACACAAACTACACTCGGCCTGGTAGTGCAGGCCTGTCATCCCAGCTACGGAAGAGGCTGAGGCAGGAGGATCACTAGTTCAAGGCTTGCCTCAGCTTTAGAGTAAATTCAAGGCCAGCCTGGCAACTTAGGGTCTGTCTCAAAATTTAAAAAGTAGCCAAGTGCAGTGGCACATGCCTTTACTCCCCCAAACTGAAGCGGTCAGAGACAGAGACAAATCTCTGTGAGATGGACGCCGGCTTGATCTGTATAGCAAACTCCTGGCCAGTTGGGGGCTACACAGTGAGACCTTGTCTCAAGAAAAAAAGAATGGATAAAGTAGTGACTAGAGGACTGGACTATGCAGCTCAATGATAGACCATTTCCTACTCTAGCAGATTCTCCCACACCCATTCCTAGCCACTACCTCCAATAAGAAACATTATTGTGACTTTTATACACATACCTGTTTTATGGTTTTTGAGGCTCTCGCTGTGTAGCCCTAGTTAATCTAGAACACCCTATGTAGAGCAGAGTGGCCTAAAACTTTCAGCCTTCCTGCCTCTGCCTTCCTTAGTGCTAGGATTATGGGTCTGCACCATGATGGCTGCCTCTTATATTAATTTTACCTTGTTTTCAGTACTGAGTCTCAAACCCAGGGTCTCAGGCATACTAGGTAGACAAGTGCTCTGCCACTGAACTACAGTCCGTATGCACACACATATCCTTATGTATTTTTCAATGCACTGAGCATCACACTTATGGTTGTTGTACTTTGTTCTATAATACCTATACTATAATTAAAAAATGTTAAAATAAGCCAGATGTCATGATGCATACGTGTAATCACAGCATTTGGAAAGCCGAAGCAGGAGGATGAAGAATTAGAGGCCAGCCTTGGGTATGTAGTGAACTCAAGGTCAGCCTGTGGTATACAGCCAGATCCTTTTTTTTTTTTTTTTTAATCTTTGTATGTGTATGAATGTACAGTCTGCATGCAGGTCTGTGCACCCGTGTCGTGCAATGCCGCGGAGGTCAGAAGAGGGTCTCGGATTCCCCAGGAACTGGAGTTCTCCTGGAATTGGAGTTACAGACGGTTCTCAGCCACCATGTGGGTGCTGGGGATCGAACCCGGGTCCTCTGCAAGAGCGGTTGGCGCTCTTAACCGCTAGGCCATCTCTCCAGCCCCACCAGATCCTTTTGTTTGTCTTTTGAGAAGGATCTCCCATAGCCCAGGAGGGCCTTGAACTTGCTAGGTAGTAAACTTGTGACTTCCTGTCTGCACCTCCCAGGTTCATATGCCATCTGGTTTATGTAGTACTGAGGCTCCAACTCAGGCCTTTTTATACAAGCTAGGCAAGGACTCTACCAACTAAGCTACACCCCCAGCCTCTCAAGATTATTGGGGTGCAGCTCAGTGGTAGAGTATTTGTCCAGCAGGTAGAAGGTCCTGGATTCTATCGTCAGCTCTAAGGAAAAAAAAAAAAAAAGAGGATGGGGAAGAGGGGGAGGAAGAGGTCAAAAAATAAGTCTCCTGTTTTCCAGGACAGGAAATTGGAGATTAGAGGGCTGTGGTCACTTGTCACTTAAACTTCAGACCGCTCCAGAGCCAGACCCAAACCTTGTACTTCCTCTTGTCATCCCTTCCTCTTCGTCCAAGATTCTTTCATTTTTAATGTTTATTTATTGTTTGTTTGTTTGTTTGTTTGTGTATGTGTACGGGTGCGTGGGCTTGCATGTGCGATGAACTGTGTATGGAGGTCAGAGGATGACTTGAATGCTCCATTCTCTCCTTCCACCATGTGGGTCCCTGGGATTGATCTCAGGTTGTCAGGCTTGGCAGCCAGTATCTTTACCGACTAAGCCATCTCATCAGCCTTCATCCAGGACTCTTGTACAAGAACAAACACACTTAGGAGGAGAGGCTCCAGGCCATGGGCCAATCTCCCCAGGAGACTAATTTGTGATTAAGATTGGAAGTCAGCAGCCTGGAGACTGAGTTGGATAAACAGTGTAAAGAACACACAGCCCAGTTCAGGCTCAGATACTCAAGGTCAGCTTGAGCTAGATAACAAGATCCTACCTCAAAAAAACAGGGAACATGGTGGCACATCCCTTCAATCCTAGCACTAAGGAGGCAGAGATAGGAGGATCTCTGAATTTGAGGCCAGGCTGGTCTACATAGCCAGTTCCAAGTCAGCCAGGGCAACATAGTAGGACCCTGTCTCAAAAAACAACAAACGTGGTGGCACATGCCTTTAGTCTTAGCACTCAGAAGGCAGAGGCAGGCAGACCTCTTGAGTTCAAAGCCAGCCTTGTCTACATAGTGAGTTCTAGGCCAGCTGGGACTACAGGGAGACCCTGTCTCAAAAAGACCAAAACGACAACAAACAAACACAAAAATGACAGGGAGGAGAGGGAAGAGGAGGAAGAAGAGGAGAAAAAATCATTTCATAGACGCAGTCTCCAGCCCTGGCCTTCGCTGTAGTGTTTGCTACTTGTAATCATTAATTTCTAATCATTACTTGTAATTCATTTATTTGCTCCCTGTGGCCTCCTCAGCCAAACTACAACCTTCAAGTTTGCTTGTTTAAGGTTTATTTACTTTGTGTTTCATATGAGTGCTTTGCCTGAATGTATTATGTATGGCATTGTGTGCCTGCCTGATGCCCAAGAGGGTGTCAGATCCCCCTGGAACTGCAGTTACAGATGGTTATAAGCTGCCATGTGGGTGCTGGAACCCAAAACCAGGGTCCTTTGCAAGAGCAGCGAATCTTTTTCACTGCTGAGTCGTCTCCCCAGGCCCATTCTTCACGTTCTAAGCTGCTGCCCCTTCTCAACCTGCCTTCTCCCGAGTCCCAGTTCCTCAGTAATGAGAATCCTCACAGCATCCAGAGAGGTTCTACAAGAGGGCCACACCCTGCATCAGCTCTAGTGACCTCCAGGGATCCTGAGGATAAAAAAAAAAATCCTCATGGAAATGACTCATCAGTTTCACTGTAGGGGCACACCCAGAAGAAATGAAAGAAGAGGGTGACACAGCCATTTCATGTCAGCATTATTCCCAAGGGGAAAGCCAGCCAGAGAATGGATGACAAAATGTATCTGTGCAGCAGAACTTTCTCCACCTCACAAAGGAAATGCTGACTTGTGCTGAGGCTTGGATGAACCTTGAGGACATCAAGCTAGGGGCTGTCAGGGGCTAGAGAGATGTGTTGGTGGGCATTCTTAAGCATAGAGTTCCTGATCTCCAGCCTATGATCGGTTTGGCAGGACTGTCTTTGTGCACTGTAAGATGTGTGGCATCATTCCCGGTTTTGACCCTTACACGTCAGTACTACATGTGTACTCTCCCATGGTGACAACCAAAATATCTGCACAATGGGCCTAGAGAGATGGCTCAGCAGGTAAGGGATCTGATACCCCCGCATGCCTGGTAGGCTGCATTCATTTGGATATAGTGATCCATCAATGGTGAGCTGAGAATTTGGGGAAAGAGAATCTTGACTAGGCCTCTCCCACCCCCACTGGAAGTCTGAGAGGAAGCAGGTCTGGGGGCAATGACAATCTTGGTGGGCCATGAAGCCTCAGATTGGGGCCATCCCCAAGCAAGCAGAAGCCAGGACATAGAAGGTGACTTAGCATCCTAATGGCTTCATTTGCATTCCGGATACAACCTTTTCTAGTTTGCTTTCAACTGCTCTGATGAAACACTCTGACCAATATCAACTTGGGGAGGAAAGGATTTATTTGGCTCATATCTCCCAGGTCACAGTTCATCACTTAGGGAGCCCAAGGTAGGAACTCAGGGCAGGAACCTGGAGGCAAGAGGTGAATCACAGGCCATGGAGGAAAGCTGCTGGGCAGCCTGGGCTACATGAAGTGATGCAAAGGAAGAGATAGTTGTAAATGAAAGTTCCCGGAAAAGACATGCATTTTCCACAAGAGCTTGAGACCTAGAGGAACAAACCAATAGTGCAGAAAAATTACATGGTCCTGACTTTCTGGGGTGCTGTTATTTTTATTTGGGATTTTAACTGATCCATAATAATTTTACATATTCATGAGGCACTATGTGACAGTTTGATGTATGTACATTGTGTGGAAAGGTAAAATCAAAGTGATTAGAATTTACATCACTTTATTGATTTTATTTTTATTTTATGTGTATGAGTGTATTGTCTGCATGTAGGTAGGTGCGCACCCGTGTTGTGCAGTGCGCTCGGAGAGCAGAAGAGGGCATGGGATCCCCTGGAACTAGAGTTGTTAGCTACCATGTGGATGCTGGGAATTGAATCCAGGTCCTCTGCAAGAATGCTCGGTGCTCTTAGCTGCTGAGCCATCTCTCAAGCCCCAGAATTTACATCATGTTAAACACTAAAATGTTCAGCTTTTTTACTTCATAAAACAACACAAATTGAAAATGCAGTCACCTACTGTGCTGTAGATGCTAGGATTTATTCCTCTGTGCATCTGGTTACTATTACCCAGCTTCCTCTGCCCTCTCTACCCTCATTTTGTATCCTCTAGTGACCTTTATTCTACCCTTTACTTCTCTTTTTTCTTTTGTGTATGGGGGGTGGGGGTGGGGGTGGGCAGTGCATGTGTGTGTAGGGAGCCCAGAGACTGACACTGGATATCCTTCTCTACTGTGCTCCACCTGATTTTCTGAGGCAGGGTCTCTTACTAAACCTGGATCTTATCTGTTGGCTAGATTGGCCACACCCCGGGGATCTTCCCGTCTCAGCCTCCCCTAGGCTAGAATTATAGGCACAAGCTGCTGGGCTTGTTTTTTTGGTGAGTGTTAGGAATCTGAACTCAGGTCCTCAGCCTTGCAGTATAAAGACTTTACTGACTGAGCCCTCTGGTCTATTCTATAACACACACTTCTTTTTTTTCTTCCATATATACAGTGAGATCATGCAGGACTTGGCTTTTTATGTCAGACTCAATTCACTTTGTATAATGTCCTCCAGGCCCATTCACATTATCTGGCTCCTATTTTGAATGTTTGGTCCCTAGCTGATGCCTATTGAAAGGAAAGGCTGTGGAAACTAGCCAGGCCTGTGTGGTGGTGCACCTCTTTCATTCCAGAACTTAGGAGGCTGACAACTCCTGAAGGCTCTCCAGCCAGCTAGCCTGGTACAGGCAGCAGCAAGCAACAAAGGAGACCCTGCTTCAAACAAGGTGGGAGGTAAGGACCCAAACCCAGGATTAACCTCTAACCTCCACAAGCACGCTATAGTACATGTGTATGCACACACATACATACACAGACGCAAATCAAAACCAAAACGTTAATCCTAGCATTTGGAAGTCAGAGACAGGTGGATTTCTGTAAGTTCAAAGCCAGCCTGATCTACATAGTGAGTTCCAAGCCAGCCAGGGTTGCATAGTGAGACCCTGTCTCAAGAAAAACGAATGAATAAAAATAAATACAATGAGAAATTGGGGTGGGCATGGGAAGGGTCCTCAACCATGCTACTGAGCTATTGATGTTGGAAGTCATAGATCTTCCTGTTGAAAATGACATCACATTCACCCAGGCCTTATCCAACTCCCCTTCCTAAGGCTGTATCTCTGTAATGCAACCTCCTTTTGAGTTCCCTCATGAAGAAGGGCTGAGGTCAAACTTCCCATCTGTAACAAAGCACTACCAAGGGCTAGGGATGTGGCCTAGCAGGACAGTGCTTGCTTTACCTGTAGAAGGCCCTGGGTTTAATTCCCAGCACCACCCAAAATTAAAACCAACAATAAAGCCCCACCAGAAGGGATCCTGTTCCTTTCAGGAAATCATAGCATTGTTCTCAGGAGCAATACAAAAGCACTAATCCATTTCTGCAAGGCAACTCTTCAAACATTTGAAAGTTGGATCAAATGTCATCTAAGGATATTCCTGAGAAAAATCTCCCAGACATAACCCTAGCTATGAACAGTGTTACCTAGGCTCAGGAGCTCTGCACTCCAGCACAAAAGTTTGGGGTCTCATAGGCTTGGGTTCAAGTTTCTACTTCCACTGTCCTTAGCAGTTAGACTTCGGCCCAGTTGTGTGTGTGTGTGTGTGTGTGTGTGTGTGTGTGGTATGTTTATGTGTTCATGTGTGAGGATGTGCATGTGGAGGCCAGAGGTCAACATCAGGTGTCTTAGCTGCTTTCCACCTGATCTTTGGAAACAGTCTCTTGATGAATCTGGAGTCCATCAATTTGGATAGGTTGCTGGTCATCAAGATACAGGGATCTGCCTGTCTCCTCCTCCCCAGAGCTGACATTACTGATATGCTCCATCCAACGAGTGCTGGGATTCAAACTCAGGTCCTCAAGGCTTGTATGCCAAGTACTTTACCAACTGAGGCAGCCCCACAAGCCAGGCACTTTTCAGAGTTCAGTTTCTTTTTTGTATAATAATTGTACTCACCTGGGTGGTGTTAGGTTCAGGTAGAGGAGAGGCCTGGTGCAAGGGGAGAAAGAGTCAGGACTCTGATGAGAAGGAAGTCAGGTTTATTGGGAGGGGACTGGCCTGCCTAAGTTGGGATTTAGGATGACGAGCAAGCAGAATGTCCCAAAGTGGCAGTTTTTATACCCAAGCACACAAGGAAATGGGCTTACAATGGAATGGGTATAGGAAAACAGAGGAAGGGGCGTAGGTTGGTCTGTGTATGGTATCAGAAGGAGCATCTGGGATTTGTGGCTGATATCAGTAGAAGTATCTGAATGAGACTGAGGCCTGATTCTGGTCTTCGATGAGGCATGATTTTGACATTATTCCTTGGGTTGCAGGAACACAGTCCATGGTGATTGTTTATCAGAACTTCCTCCTTAGTCTCCTGAAGTCCCTGACTTAGGTGGGCTTCAACTTCACAGGATAGTTGCTGTCTAGGCCTCATATTATGACCTTTGTAGGTTCCCTTTCTCCATAAAATGTGTAGATAGATGATAGGTAGGGAGATAGATGACAGATAGATAGATGATTGATAGATAGATAGATAGATAGATAGATAGGTAGGTAGATGATAGACAGAGGATGAATGGATAGATAACAGATGGATGGATAGTTGGTAGATAGATGATTGATAGATAGATAGATAGATGATTGATAGATAGATAGATAGATAGATAGATAGATAGATAGATAGATAGATAGATAATATTGGTATGAAGATAAATGTAAGGTGAGGCCTGGTGGTTCCCAGCTGGAATCTCAGCACTCAGGCAGCAGAGGCAGGAGGAATGCTACAAGTTCAAAGCCAGCTTGGTCTATGTAGCAAGTTCTAGACCAGCCACGGCTATGCAACACAGCATGACCCAGTCTCAAAATCAACTCCACCCCTCAACAAAATATAAATATGATAAAGGCAGGGTTAAATGTACTTTTCCTTATAATTTTAAAAGAACTAAAATAATTTCATGGACTCCTCAAAGAAACATGTTGCTCAGGTCCTAGGCCTCCTTCAGTTAATGGGAACAGGGACCCTGGGGTAAAGTTAGCCTATGCCAAGATGCTGAGGGTTAACACAACAGGACTGGATCCTTGTGACCTAGATAATGATTGATTGTTTGCAGAGAACACAGTAGCCCCCCAAATGGGCACACAGAATGCATGTGCTACTCATGTTCCTTCAGGAGACTTCCAAGACATTGTGTCAGAGGACACAGGGCTGGAGATGGCTCTGTGGGTAAAGTGCTTGCCTTCAAGCAAGAGTGCCAGAATTGGATCCCCAGAATCCACATAAAAACACTGAGATGAAGTTTAATAACAACAAAAATATATTTTAAAAAGTCTCACCCCCTCCAAAAAAAAAAAAAATACCGCTGAGATGCAAGCTGGTAGAATGACTCAGCAGGTAAAGAGGCCTGCCTGCCATCAAGCCTGAAGATGAGCTCAGTCCCCAGGACTCAAGTGGTTCAAGGAGAGAACCAACTCTCAAAAGTTGTCCTCCAGCCTCCACACCCCAGTCATAGCACATGCGCGTCACCTCCTAGCAGATGCACACACAGATGAATAAACGAATGTAGTTAGACATTCAAAAATTAAAGCCGCAAATGGCAGTGTGCAACGAGTGGCTCCTGGGGGCTTTCCACCCAATGACCCCTTCTCAAAAACAAAGTGGACAGGGGGCCTGGAGAGACGGCTCGGGGGGTTAAGAGCACTGGCAGCCGGGCGTGGTGGCACATGCCTTTAATCCTAGCACTCAGGAGGCAGAGGCAGGTGGATCTTTGTGAGTTCAAGGCCAGCCTGGCCTACAGAGCAAGTTTCAGGACAGCTGGGGCTACAGGGAGACCCTGTCTCAAAAAGACAGAAAAAAAAAAAAGAGCACTGACCATTCTTGCAGAAGATCTGGGTTCAAATCCCAGGACCCACATGGTGGCTAACAACTGTCCATAACTCCAATTGCAGGGGATCCGACACCTTCTTCTGTCCTCTGTGGGGGTTGCACAACATGGGTACACTTACATACATGCAGGCAGTATATAAGTACACACAAAATAAAACAAAAATATTTTTTAAAAGTGGAAGGCTCCTGAGGCATGACATCTGAGTTGACCTATGACCTCCACATGAATGCACATACATGTTCGCACACCCATACTTCCCCCCACGTGGACACACACTTAAAGGACATACAGTCTGCACCATCTGAGAAGATAGGAAGTATATCTTTAGAGGAATTCACATGGAAAATTCTGGAACAATGCCTAAGAAATTGTAGCAGAGGAATTTTCCTCCCAAGGCAGGAGATGCCCACAGCCTTGAAGCCAGGCAGGCACCACCCTGAAGCCCTGCCTGCCTCTGTCAGCTTCCAGGTTCCCGGCTGCTAGGCAAAGGAAAGGAAAGAACTCTCCAATCTCAGACCAGAATTTACTGAGATGGCCTACAAAGTAATGGCTGGGAAGAGTATGCTCACTCAAGCTGTGGGGCAGCTGGTTCCCAGGTCAACATGGCCAGCCAGAATTCTGGCTCCCAGGCCCTCTGCCCTCTGCCCTTGCTGGTAAGATGGTGAGAGAGGGCCCAGTTTCATGTGGTGGGCCTTTTATATGCCCCCCCAAAAGTCCTAAGTCCAAGAATTCCAAACTCCCAGAATTCCCAAGTCTCCTGCACCTTCGGTGAGAATGCCAGTACTTGGGAGGCAGAGGCATGTGGATCTCTGGGAGTTCAAGGCCAGCCTGGTCTATAGTGAGTTCTAGGTCAGCTGGGGCTACAGGGAGACTCTGTCACAAAGAAAAGAAAAGAAAAGAAAAGAAAAGAAAAGAAAAGAAAAGAAAAGAAAAGAAAAGAAAAGAAAAGCAAAAACCCCTCTGTTAAGTAAAAGAGCTACAATTTGAAAGTTCAATTCTGTTTGTATCAACTTATAAATAGGGACTGGAGGTGTGGGTCAGTAGAGCACTTGCCTAGCAACCACAGGGCCCTGGGTTCAATCCCCAGCACCGCCTAAACTGGGCATAATGGCTCACACCTGTGATCCTAGCCCTTGGCAGGTAGAGGTAGGAAGACTGGAACTTCAGGATCATACTTTGCTACATAACAATCTAGAAGGCCTGGTCTACATGAGACCCTAATTTTAAATAAAACAGCAGAGCATGGTAGGCTTTAATCCCAGAACTCAGGTGGCAGAGGCAAGTGGATCTCTGTGAGATTGAGGCCAGCCTGGTCTACATAGCAAGTTCCAGCCAACAAAACCTGTTTTTTTTTTCTTTGTTTGTTTGTCTGTTTGTTGGTTTGTTTGTTTGGTGTGTGTGTGTGTGTGTGTGTGTGTGTGTGTGTGTGTTTTAAAGAATTTAAGAATCAGCCAGGAATGGTGGTACATACCTTTAATCCCAGCACTTGGGAGGCAGAGGCAGGTGGATCTCTGGGAGGTCAAGGCCAGCCTGGTCTATAGTGATTTCTAGGTTAGCTGTGGCTACAGGAAGACCCCCTGTTTCAAAGAAAAAAAGAAAAAGAAAAAGTAGCCAACACATTCTTGGGTGAGGAAGAAAAATAAAAATAAAGAGGAAAGATTGCTTAACTGAATAATGAAACCTATTGTAAGAATTTTTAGTTATGAGTGTTAATGGAAATTTGGGGAGTCTCACAGAATCACCATGTGATACCATCAAAATCAGAGTTCCCTCTTGGGGTTTTTACCCTCATTAATAAAAGAATTTAAGAACAGACTCAAGTAGAAGCGCAGACAATTTTATTCGAGTTTAAAAGAAGAACCCCAGAGCAGACAAGCAATAAATTTCGGCAGCTACCTAGGGGGGAGAATAGAGGAGAGAAGGAAAAAAAGCCATTTGGTTTGAAATAAGCCAGCATGGAGCTCAGCCACATGGCTGGGAAGGGGTGTCAGAGAGTAAGGAGTCCCAAAACATCACAGAAAGCAGACTCAGGCTCTGGCCAACGCCCAAAAGAAAATGACAGAAGAGAAAGGGATAAGAATAATTATGGCTTTCTGAGACTCAAGAAAGAGGCAGACCCAGCAGAAACATCTGGAGGGCCCAGGGGCTGCTGGGAAGGAAAAAGGCATTCTCTCATTAACGGAATAATTATTCTTCCTATCTCTGGCATAGCTTAAGGTGAACCTGCCTTCCCAGGCCTTGTCCCACCTCCCCCAGGGGTGGTTGTGTAGGACATTGAAGGGCAGGTCTGTGCCCAGATCAGAGATTTCATTCTTTTGAGTAGAAGGAAAGAGTTTTCCCTCAATGGGTCTTTTTTGCTGCTGTGACATTAGGGCCTTCATAAAACATGAAGCATGAAACAAAAAGGAAGTAGACTGGCAAGTCCAACTAAACTAAATTTAGAAACTCATCAAAAGAAAATGTGTAATGTATGTGTAACTAAGAATTTGTCCCTAGACCAAATAAAGAAATCCTTGAAATCAATAAAATAAAACCAGACGGAGTGTGTAAACATGGCAAGAGAGGAGGCGGGGGCTGCAGCTCAGTGGTTTGGTGCTTGTCTGGCTGGTACGAGGCCTAAGTTCAATCCCCAGCACCAGGCAAAAGAGAGATTTTAGCATGCCTGTCCTTTCTTTCTCCCCCATACCCTCCTTTTTCCTTCCTTCCTTCCTCCCTCCCTCCTTCCCTCTTTCCCTCCCTCTCTCCCTCCCTTCCTTCCTTTTTTTCTATGGTGCTATTAATCAAACTCAAGCTTTCACATGCACTAGGCAAGTGCTGTGCCACTGAGCTACATCCCAAGCCTACTTAATATTCCTTTGCCAAGAGGAGACAATGCCGGGCGTGGTGGTCTTTAATTCTTAGCACTTGGGAGGCAGAGGCAGGTTATCTGTAAGTTTGAAGTCAGGTGATCGATATATCAAGTGGGTGCAGCTAAGCTCAGGAAGATGATATGTGTGTGTGTGTGTGTGTGTGTGTGTACATATGTGCAAGTGTGCCCCTGCATGTGCCAGAGCTGGCATGGTGGTGAACACATTCATTTCTTTTTTTTTTTTTTTTTTTTTGGTCTTTTCGAGACAGGGTCTCCCTGTAGCCCCAGCTGTCCAGCTGTCCTGGAATTCACTCTGCAGACCAGGCTGGCCTTGAACTCACAAAGATCCGCCTGCCTCTGCCTCCCAAGTGCCAGGATTAAAGGCATGTGCCACCATGCCTGGCAAACACATTCTTTCATCCCACCACTCAGGAGGCAGAGGCAGAGAGGCAGGCAGACCTCTGTGAGATGGAGGCCAGCCTGGTCTACATAGCAAGTTCTAGGCCAGCAGAGGCTTCAAAGAGACCCTGTCTCAAAAATGAACAGCAACAACAACAACAAATAGACGGGTTAGAGAAATGGCTCAGTGGATAAGAGTGCTTGTTTTTCTTGCAGAGGACCAGAGTTTGGTTCCTAGCACCCATGTCAGGCACCTGACAACCATCTGTAACTGGAGTTCCAGGGGATATACCCTTTTCTGGTCTCTGAGGGCACCCCGCAAAGCACACACATACATACACATACATAATTACCAATAAAATAAATCTATTTTTTTTTAATTTTTTTGAGACAGTTTCTCCCTGTAGCTCCAGCTGGGCTGGAACTCACTATATAGACCAGGCTGGCCTTGAACTCACAGAGATCTGTCTGCCTCTGCTCCCAAGTGTTGGGATTAAAGGCGTGTGCCACCATGCCTGGCTAAAATAAATCTATTTTTCAAAGGTGGAGAAGCAATTGAGGAAGACGATTGATGATTTCTGACCTCCACATTTGTGGGTGCACACGCACACACACACATACACATATAAAGATCTACACACAGAAAAGAGAGAGAGAGAGGAGAGGAGAGGAGAGGAGAGGAGAGGAGAGGAGAGGAGAGGGAAAAGAGGCTTTTTTAGCTTGTAGTTTTAGAAGCTGGGAGTACAGTGGCCCATTGGTTCAGTTTTGAATTGAACAAGAGCTCACACAAACAAAAGCAAGGAGAATGCCTAAAAGCGTGGTGATGTTATTTGCCGGTAACTGCTTCATCTGCCTCCTAGACAGGAATCCAAACATCTCATCCTCCAGGAACCCTCCTGTCTGCCTTCCCTGTGTGGCTGCCAGCCTGCTGTCGTCTCTGTCTGTCCATTGTGTTCCCCTGGGTGTTGGGGTGGGGCTGGCTCTTCAGTACTCTTTATCCTTGATGACGTCTGGCATCCCTTAGTACTGGGCATTGCGTGCTAAGATCTCTGCCTGGCTGAGAGTTTAGCAAGCTGCATGCAGCTCTTTCCACTCTGTCCTTAGTAGAGCATTTATTGCTGAGTCATGATCATAGAGCAATCCAGAGCCTGACTCAAGTCAGGCTAGTCTAGTTCCTTCTAAAAATGCCTGACCTCTTATTCAGGACAGCTGCTATTTACTGGGGTCTGACAAGCCTCAGATGTCCCTTACATCAGAGAAAGGAAGTGGTTTAACGCAAAGCCAGAGACCGTCCAGGCCTGTCATCCATGCACCCTGGGAAGCTGAGGCAGGTGGCTCATAAGTTCAAGGCCAACCTGGGCTACATAATGAGACCCTGTGAAGGTGAAGGAGGGAAGAAGAGGAGAAAGAAGAGGAAGAGGAAAAGAAAGAGAAGAAGGAAGCCAGGGGAACCATTATTTATTTTGTTTGGTTTTTTTAGTTAAGCCCTACTAAAGCAGGAAATCAAGCCTCTGTGACCTCCCATGAGCCTTAGGAGAAAAATCCTGCTGGAAATGATTCAGCAATTCCACTTATAGGAGCACACCCAGAAGTAAAAGCAGGAGTCTGATGTGGAGACTCACACTGCATCCAGTGCTATTCATAAGAACCAAAGGAGGAGCCAGCCAGTGTTCATAGGTGGTAAATGACTAGCAAGATGCAGTTTCTATGTGTGATGGAACCCTCTCCACCTCAAAGAGGAAGGAAATGCTGATCACACTACCACATGAATGGATTAAAATCAGCCATCTGCAGGAAAATGGGTGGAACCAGAGATCTTTGAGCAAAGTAAGCCAGACCTCAGACCAAGTCATGTGTTTTCTCTCGTACGCAAAGTCTAGATTTTCAAAAGATTATATATATATATATCTATATATAGAAATTATATATATATATATATGACATGAAAGTAGGAAGGAACTCTGTGGGAAGAGGGGGACCAGCCAAATGAAAGGGAGACAAGAAGGGTAGCTCATGGGTAAACACTTGCTCCTTTTTTTTTTTTTTTTAATCTTTTTGAGACAGGGTCTCCCTGTAGCCCCAGCTAGCCTGGAACTCACCATGTAGACCAGGCTGGCCTTGACCTCCCAGAGATCCTCTTGCCTCTGTCTCCTGAGTGCTGGGATTAAAGGCGTTAGCCACCACGCCCAGCCACACTTGCTCCTTTTGTAAAGGACCCAGTACCCATGTCCAGCTCCTCACAATTGTCTGTTACTCCAGTTCCAATGCTCTCTGATGGCCTCTGCAAATGCACACAGCAGATATACAGACACCATATACACATACACCTAATTAAAAATACAATCTTAAAAAATGAAAGATGCAGAAAAAATGAAATGCAGAGTGCATGTGTGAATATAATCAAATATCATCAAACTACATTCTATTCATGTATGGAAAAGTCATAATGTGCCAGATGTGGTAATGTACACCTATTATCCTAGCACTTGAGAGGCAGAGGCAGAGGCAGAAGGATCACTACAATTTGAGGCCATCCTGGTCTATATAGCAAATCCCAAGCCAGCCTGGGCTATAGAGTGAGACTCATCTCAAAACAAACAAGCCACCAATAACATTCATAATATTCATAGAACCAAGAGAGCTCAGGAAGTGCAGTAGGTGGGCTTGAGGCCCTGCTTCTCCCCACCTGTGGAGCGGGGAGGGTCTCATAAGTCTCTACCCCTCCCCCAGAAGAGGTAGGAAGTTAAAGGTTGGGGTGTTCTTCTTTTTTTTTTTCTTTTTTTTTTTTTTTTTTTTGCTTTTTGAGACAGGGTCTCCCTGTAGCCCCAGCTGTCTGGAACTCACTATTGTAGACCAGGCTGGCCTTGAACTTCACAGAGATCCACCTTCCACCTGCTCTTGCTTCCCAAGTGCTAGGTTAAAGGCGTGTGCCAGCAAGGCTGAGCATGGTGCTCTTTTTTTTTTTTTTTATTGATGCTTTGTGTATTTCATACTCATTTTCCAATTCAGTTCAGGATATTTCCCTTCCCCCCACCCCACTCCAACCCCATCCCAGATCATGCATTCTGCCATAACTGTCCTGCATCTTCTCTCAGTTTTTTTTTCATTTTTTAGCAAAGGTGATAATTTATGAGTCAGTACAAGCATCCTTTCTGTAAAACCAATTTGCAAGCATTGTGCCCAAACCCACACAGCCCATGGGTCCACCATCCAGTGGGGGGGGGGCTTGTATGTCAATCAAGTTGATCTAATGAGTGTCCAGACTCTATATGCTGTAGTTTCACCATTCACCCCAATCGCAGCCCTTACATTCTACCATGCCCCCTCTTCCGCAGATTGTTCCCTAGGCTTAAAAGGGGCTCAGGTGGATGAGAAGCAAACAGTCTACTTTCTCTGGAGCTGTTGTCTTGGACTCTGGTCAGTTCTGGCTGTTTCCTTTCATGGGCTGACAGTTTGTCCAGGAATAACCTTTCAATCCTAATTAATGAAGCACAATCAATTAGATATATATGTATTTAAACAGTTAAATTGTTATGGTAGGTTACTTTGGTATAGACACAGATTGTTGGATAGTATGTTAATCCAATGAATTACATTTTTTTTGTTAAATATGACAGGGTCTTACTGTGGCTTATAACATCTCCTAACCATTAGAGGATGTAAGCTTGTGGCATCAAGCTGTGGGTTTTCCTCCAGGAGAAAGCCAATAGCCAATTAGATTTGGGATATATAGAGGCATATGGCTGCTCTGCTGCACAGTATTTCCAGGCAGGTGAGGTGAGCTGGTGCTGACCGAGGAGTCTTGCTTGACTCAGGAGACCCATATTTGCTTTATTGGATTTAGTGGCCTTTAGGTAACATTCTCTGGTATTCCAGAGACCATCTGTACACTTGCATGTGTGGTCTCAATACATCTTTCCCATGTTAACGTCGGTCTTCGACAGCAGGGCCTTATCGCCTCTCTTCTTGCAGGTATCCCAGTTTAGAGGCACAGGAAGCCTTTACCTTTGTGGGGGGTTGGATCCCCTGGCCAACATCTCCTTGGTAGTAATAATCCATTGCTATGTCATGTCAGAGCTCCTGTAATATATTTTGCTTAAGTGCATAGCTTAAGGAGACTTAGTTATATTTTGGTTCTGAATAGAGAATAATCCTTTCACAGTTCCTATGTCTATTAGTCAATTAAAGAAGGCAGTTTTAGTCAGGATCATTGGTGGTGCACGCCTTTAATCCTAGCCCTTTAATCCTAGCAGGGCAGGAGGATCTTTGTTGAGTTCAAGGCCCCAGCTGGTCTAAGAGTGAGTTCCAGGACAGCTGGGGCTACAGGGAGACCCTATCTCACAAGAAAAAAAAAAAAAAAAAAAAAAGAAGAAGGCAGTTTTTACAAGAGATTACACTCTCTTTAATAGTTGTCTCCAACTTTACAGTGGAGAACGACCTCATCATCATATTATTCTCCTTGTTCGTTTGTGGGGGGTGGAGGTAAGAACTTCTCTGTTAAAACCTTGTGGCATCCTAGAAGGTAAGTTTCGTAGGAATCATATAAATAGTTCTTACAAGTAGGATACACAGAGGGGTTTGATTGTTTTGTAGCAATCTGAGGCTTTCTTCCTTTCAATTTCAGAGAGGGCCACCTTTCTTGTTGGCACTTTCTGGTACATCCTACTCAATGCAAAGCTGTATCTTTTCTTTCTCAAGCCGTTAAGTGTGACATTTTTGACCGTTTGAACATTTTGGAACATCAAATCTTTTCCCGTAGTTTTAGATTTAATTGAAAGGGTTTTTGACAAAAGGTTTCATATCTATCTGTATCCCCCCCCTTTTTTTTAGGTTTTTGTTTTTTGACCCATGAGTCTCCAGAAGGCAGTGATTATTATACATACCTATAGGGTGAATCAAGGCACAGATTCATCAATTCACCCAGCATGTTTTGTGACTTATTGATTAACTGGGAAGCAAACTTAATTTTTACGTTAATCATCTTATAGGTGAAAGGAGAATGTACAAGTGATACTGTACAACAGAAAAATTAGAGAACATTTGTTGTGCCAATCCAAAGTTTTGTTATACAAATATAAGTAAAACAAATGTGGACAACACAATTTATATCTCCATTTAAACCAGATGCATTTCTGTTTACCTGGAAACCAATGTGTTTAATATACACATACTTACTTTTACTAAGTCCTAAAAACACAATGTACCTGTAGACCGTGTCTGGGAAAACTGGATACTTGTTGAACTCACGTCAATTAAATATGTATTAATTGAATATACACCCATTGTCCCTCTCCCAAAGGCCCTCCCACCCTTCCCATTCCCATTTTCAGTTACATTTCTGATGAGTCTTTCTGTTATTTACTATGCATCCCTCTCCATGAGAAATATTTATATCTGGGTTGTTGGTACTAGCATCCACATATGAGGGACACCATTTGTCGTTTGTTTTTCTGGGACTGTGTTACTTCACTTAACATAATGTCTTCCAGCTCCATCCATTTACCTGCAAAGTTCATGATGTTGTCCCTCTTTACCGCTGCATAGAACTCCATTGTATACATGTACCACATTTTCTCTATCCACTCGTCAGTTGAGGGGCACCTGGGCTGGTTCCAGCTTTTTGCTATTGTGAACAGAGCTGCAATAAACATAGCTGTGCATGTATCTCTGCAGTAAGATGTGTCTTGTGGGTATATCCCTTCCCTATGAGATAGTTCAGTATTAAAACAGCTACTGAACCATGCTTGAGGCCCGGCTTTCCCAGCCTTTGAGGTTACCTTTCCCAGCGCTCCTTTCTCATCTGCAAACTTGTACATTTCTGAGAAAATCAGATTCTGAACCACACATCTGAACCTCTTATGACCTACGAGTAGTGGAAATTCCTTGGGTCCTTTTGATCTGAATTTTTTATCTTATCAGTCCTCCTTTTGTATCAGGGAACCTTAACACCTGCATCCCATAAACCACCTTATCATCTCATTTGCTGAAGAGAACTTTAGATAAAAATGGGCAAGCCAAGGTACTTTCCTTTAATCTTTTGAACTCAGACACAGGTTCCATCCTCAGAACCAAGCAATTTCAAAAGCTACCCAGATCACTGAGATACTGCTAAGGTATTTAAGTGTGAAGCTCTTGAGGAACTCACACATGTTCTGAGTGCACTCTATTGTGTGTATACTTGTTCTGAGTGTCTCTCTATTGTGTGTGTACATGCAAAGGACAGAGCAGGAATGTCTTCCTTTATCACTCTCCTCTTATTGCCTAGAGACAGGGTCACTCACTGAATCACTGAATCACTGAATTAGAAGTTTACTATTTGGGTTAGCCTAGCTGGTCAGAGAGCTCCAGAGAGCTCACTGTCTACACCTTTCAATGCCGGTGTTATAGGCAATAAGAGGTTACTTCAGCAGCTCATCTCGAAAGAACCTCCCCCCAACCCCAACTACTAACCTATATCTTCCAGGGAGGAGTGAAGCCTCAGGAGACCCTCCCAACTCCAGAATTTCTTTTTACATCAGTGATGGGGATTCAAACTCAGGTCCCATGCTTGCAGAGCACACACTCTTAGCTACTGAGGCATCTTCCCAGCTCTTACCCCATCTCATGTTCAGAACTGAATCTAGAGCCTCGAACATGCTGTACAAGCATTCTATTATTGAGCTACATCCCCAGGCTTTTTGTTTTTGAGATACTATCTCACTATGTAGCCCAGGCTGGTCTGGCATTCCCTATGTACCCCAGGCTGGCCTAGAATTCAACGTCTTCCTGCCTTTACTATCTGAGTGCTGGAATTACAGCCATAAGCCACCACGTCACTTTAAGTACCCTGTGTATGATGTGAATGTGAACTATTTCTCACAGGCTGGATTTGAACATGTGGCTCCCAGCTGGTTGAAGGATTCCTTTCAGGAAACTACAGAGTCTTCAGGAGCTGGGGCCCTAGCTGAAGAAAGTGGGTCACTGGAGGGTGGAGGTGGGCTTTGAGGACCACAGCTCTGTGCCACTTCTTGTCTGTCTCTGTTTCCTGAAGGCCAACCTGATGTAACTACAGTCTCCTGCTGCCACGCTGGCCCAACCGTAATGGCCTCCAGCCACAAGCCCAAACCAGTCTTTCCTCAAGTTGTTTGTCAGGTTTGTTTGTTTGTTTTATGGTCTTTTTAAGACAGGGTCTCCCTGTATCCCCAGCTGTCCTATAGCCCCAGCTGTCCCGGAACTTATTTTTTTAGACCAGCCTGGCCTTGAACTCACAGAGATCCACCTGCCTCTGCCTCCCCAGTGTTGACACCTGGCTGCTTTGTCAGGTATTTGATCACATTGACTGTTTATGATCCCAATTTAGCTTCATACTGACTGTTCCTGAAATTCTTTCCTGCAGAGCAAGCCAAGATATCAGCCTGAGGGTGGGGGGAAGTCTTCAGTTGCACAACTGACAGCACTGGGTTGCTCCTGTTGCCAGTAGCAACGGCAGGGCTTCAGTGCAGGTCAGTGGCAGAGAACCTGCCTAACATGCATAAGACCCAGAGTTTGCCACCTGACATTACAATAATAACAACAGTAATAATAACAATGATAGCAAGCCTGGAGAGAAGGCTCAGTTGGTGAAGTGCTTGCTGTGCAACACGAGGGCTGAAGTTCAGATTCCCTGCACCCATGTAAAAAGCTGGGTGCAGTGGCACACACCTATAATCCCAGCAAGGAGGAGGCAGAGAGAGGAGGATCCCTGGGACTCGATGGCCAGTCTAGGCATATCTGTGAGCTCCAGTTTCAGTGAGAGACCCAGTCTCACAAAATAAGGTGACAAGCAGTTGAGGAAGATACCAAACATCAATCTGTGGCCTCCTTATGCACACACTCACACACACACACACATACACATATAAAATAACAAGACAATAATAAAGACCAAATAGAGTGGTTTAAAAATCCCAAGCCTGGCATGGTGGCTTGGGAGTCTGTGTCTATAATCTTAGCATTGAGGCTTGAGTTCAAGGTTAGGCTGGGATGTGGAGCAAGACCCCCTCTCAAAGCAGGACAAAACAAAACTGGAACCACAGATGGCTGATTAGGGGTAGAACTGAGGCGGAAACTCAAGACAGACTTCCGGTTGTGGTGCTTTATCATTCTGTTGTGTCACAATTTCCTTAAGGAAAAAGGAACTGACAGAGACATATTCATTTGGCACCTGGAGTTTGGAGAGGAAGGAAAAAGAAAAGAATTAAATAAAATAAGTAGCTTATGGGGCTGGGAATAAAGTTCTGTGGTAGAGTGCTTGCCAACAGGCCCGGGCTAAAGTTCCATTATGGCCAAGAAAAAAAATAATAATGAAATAAATAAATAAAAGAATTCCAACCCAGCTGCATATCAGAATCTTTGGTGGAAATATGAACAATATGGATTCTTGAAAATCTGAGTCACCAGCAGGGTCCCCCTATAGCTCCAGCTAGCATGGAACTGCCTATGTAGACCAGGCTAGCCTGAAACTCACAGAGATCCACCTGCCTCTGCCTCCTGAGTGCTGGGATTAAAGGTGTGTGCCATGATGCCTGGCTTACTTGAATCATATTTTTATTATTTTTATTTTATGTGTAGGAGTCTATTGCCTGCATGTATGTAAGTACGCCTGTGTCATCCAGTGCCTGTGGAGATCAGAAGAGGGCGTCAGATCCCCTGGAACTGGAGTTGTAGACTGTTGTTAGTTGCTATATAGGTGATGGGAACCAAACCCGGGTTCTCTGTAAGAGCAGCCAGTATTCTTAACCGTTGAGCCATCTCTCCAGTCCCTTGAATTATTTATTTATTTATTTATTTATTTATTTATTTATTTATTTATTTATTTATATTTTATGTGTATGAGTATTATGCCTGCCTGTGTGTAAGTGTACCCATGTCCTGCAGTGCCTGTAGAAGACAGAAGAGGATGTTGGATCCTATGGAACTGTAGTTACAGATGTTTGTTAGCTGCCATATGGGTGCTGGGATTACAACTCAGATCTTCTGCAAGAGCAGCCAGTTCTCTTAACCCCTGAGCCATCTCTCCAGCCCCTCGAATCACATTTTTAACAAAGGCCTTTTGTGATCCTAATTTCTGTATACATGTATGTGTGTTCAGGTGTGTGTACCTATTGAAGTATATGTCAATACTAGATGTCTTTCTATATTATTCCCCATCTTATCTTTTTAAAGATTTGTTTTATTTCCTATTTATGTGTATGCGTGTGTATGTACATGTGTGTGCGGCCCTCTTGCAGGCTGGAAAAGACTGTCAGATCCACCTGGAACTGGAGTTACAGGTGGTTGTGAGTTGCCCTGTGTGGATGCTTGGGACCAGACTCTGGTCCTCAGTAAGAAGGAGCTCTTAACTGGTGAGCCATTGCTCTAGCCCCTCACTTATTTTTTGAGACAGGGTCTTTTGCTGAACTTGGAACTCACAGATTCTGCTAAACTGGCTGGCCTGCAAGCCGGTCTAGTGTTGGAGTTAAAGGAGTGTGTCATGACGCCTACTTTTTAAGCATAGGCACTGGGGATTTGAACTTGGGTCCTCATGCTTGTGCAGCAATCACTTTGCCCACTAAGCCATCTCCTCATCCCCTAATGTTCACTCTCTGGGTAGCATGGTATTGTGGTAAGTAGTCTGGATTTTGCTCAGATGGTCTAGGCTAAGAAGCTTCCTCCTCTGTGCTGGATAGTTTTAGTGTCACTTGACACACCTGGGTTGAGGGAGCCTCAATTGGGGAATTGTCTCCATTGGACTGACCTGTGGCCATAGTTGTGGGGTATGTTCTTGAATTTTGAGTGATGTGGGAGGGCCTAGCCCACTGTGGGTGATGCTACTCCTGGGAAGGTGGTTGTTCTGTATTACATAAGAAAGAAGGCTGAGCATGGGCCAGGGGAGCAAGCCAGTAAGCATCGTTCCTCCATGGCCTGTGCTTCAGCTCCTGCCTCCAGGTTCCTGCCCTGAGATCCTACCTTGGGCTCCCTCAGTGATGAACTGTGACCCAGGAGATGTAAGATGAATAAACCCTTTCCTCCCCAAGTTGGTACTGGTCAGAGTGTTTTGTCACAGCAATTGAAAGCAAACTAGAATAGACTCAGCCATGGCCTGGGCAAGTTAGTCAATCTTTCTCTGCTTCAGTTTTTCCATGTACAAAGTGGAAATTATAATGATACTTATTAATTGGGTTGTCCTAAGGATTAAATGTGTATATTCATGGAAAATGTTACCTCTGTATATGTCATTACTGGTTAAGCACTACCTGCTGTGCCCACTGAGTTAATACCCACTGAAGTCATATAACCTAGTCATTCCCAAACTGTCACTACTCTCTGATCTGAGAGATAAGAATGTCCTTACTATGTGAACTTATCAATAGACTAATCTCACGTTTTTATTTATTTTCTTTTTTTTTTTTTTTTGAGATGGGGTCTCCCTACAGATTATTTTTAAAAAACTATTTAAAATATGCTTAAAGAGAAACCAATGAGGTGGCTCAGTGGGTAAAGGCACCTCCTGCCAAGCCTGAGTACCTAAATTAATCCCCAGGACCCACATAATTAATGGAAGGCAAGAACTGATCCCTGTAAGATGCCTTCTGACTTCCACATGTGTGCAGAACACACGCACATACACATACCACACTGCACACACCACACACAATAAATAAATGTAAAAAAATGAGGGCTGATGTGGGAGAAGCAAGTGAATCTCTGTGAGTTCTAGGCCAGCCTGGTCTACATAGTAAGTTCTAGGCCAGCTGGGGCTACAGAGAGATTCTGTCTCAAAAAAACAAGCAAGCAAACAAAAAAAATTTTTTTTTTAATTTTGGGGAGGAGTAGGAGCGCTTCAGTTTGGATGGCTCCCTGTCTCGCTCTGCAGGAGTCTGGGGCTTGATTTTGTGAGTTGGAGGCAAACAAAAATATTAAAAGATGAATGGTAATTAGAGAGATGGTATGAGATATTTATATATTATTGATATAGTTAATATAATACTATTATGTATATATAGCTAATTAATATATATATTATAATATATAATATAATAATTTATCAATATAATATAATAAATATATTTAATTATAAAAATATATATTTATATATATAATATATATATTTTATATAAATATATTATTATATTATACTATATTAGTATATATTTACTATATATAATATATATTATATATAATATATGTTATATTATATATATAATATATATTATATTATATATAAAATATAATATATAATATTAAAATATTAAAAATAAAAATAAATCTAAAAGTGTGAAAGAAATACATACAATAATTTAAAGAAAATTATGAAAGCAACAATTCACCAAGCAGACAAGGACAATTTTTTAAAAAGATATTATTAAAAGCTCAAAGTGGTAGCACACAGCTTTAATATCAGCTCTTAAGAAGCAGAGGCAGGTAGACCTCTGTGAGCTCAAGGCCAGCCTGGTCTATATAGTGATTTTCAGGCCAGCTGCACCATAGGGAGACCTTGACTCAAAAAGACAAAAAGAATATTTTAAATTATTTATTTATTTTTATTTTATGAGTGTTTTGTGCCCATGTCATGCAGTGCCCATGGAAGCCAAAGAGAATGTCCCCTGGAAATGGAGTTACAGACAGTTGTGAGCCGCCATGTGGGTGCTAGGAATTGAACCCAAATTTTTTGCAAGAGCAGCCAGTGCCCTTAACTGCTGAACCATCTCTCCAGTCCCCCAAAATGCACGTTGTTATAATAACCATCTAGGGCTGGAGAGATGGCCTAGGGGTTAAGAGCGCAAACCGCGGGGCTGGAGAGATAGCCTAGCGGTTAAGAGCACCGACTGCTCTTGCAGAGGACCCGGGTTGTAACTCCAATTCCAGGAGAACTCCAGTTCCAGGGGAATCCGAGACCTTCTTCTGACCTCCGCAGCATTGCACGACACGGGTGCACAAACCTACATGCAGACAGTACACTAATACACATACAGAAATAAAAAAAAATAAATAACCATCTATTAAGCACACTGGAGTTTATAGGTTTAAAACATTTGTATATTCCTGAAAGTATATGAGTATTAGTTTGAACAATATCCCAATAAATTAAGATGCTGGGTGGGGGAAACAGATCTGTGAATAAATGTCAAATAATCTGAGTGCAATACCAGCAACCCAGGTAGATGCAGTGGGGCACATCTGTAATCCCACACGCCTAAGGCAAGATGGTAGGTGGACGCTGGAAGGAGAATGGCTGTAAGCTGGCTGGTCAGCAGGCTGGAGGGCCCAGTGCAGCGGTGGAAGCAGCAGGAGAGCCTCCACAAGGCGAGAACTGACTCTAGAAAGCTGTACTCTGACCTCCCCGTGCCTGCACTCAAGCATTCACACACACACACACACACACACCCCTACAGCTGTGCACAAAATTAATAAACTAAGATGTTCTTTATAATCCTCAGTGTAGCCACTGAGAAACTGAAAACTATATAATGAAAGAGATGAGAGTGGACTCAAAACAGCACATAGGCAATATGGGAATCCAAAAGAAGTAGCCGAGGAGGCTCACTGCCAGAGGGAAGCCAGATGCGAATACACAGAAAGCCACCCAGAGCAGAAGGCCTTACTTATCAGCCATCCTACTATGTGTAAATGGTTTAAACTGTCCAAATAAGGGCAGAGATTGGAAAGATGGAAGAAAAAAAACCTAAATGAGCTACACTCATCCCTCAGTGTCCTTGAGAAATTAGTTCAGGGACCCTGTAGAATGAAATCTAAAGACACGCAGGTCTCTAAAATAAGCTAGCTTAATATTATATGCAGCCTACATGCATATGTTCCTATACACTTTCGTTTGTGTTTGGAGATAGTGTCTCACTATGTAGCCCACGCTGACCCAGAACCTTGTATATAACCCAAGGGGACCTCGAATTGTGCTTACACCTTACTTTCATCTATATGGATCCAGCATAGTTCCTTGGCAGGTATCAGATTCAAGTTTTCTCAAATGTCCCAAATGTTTTTAGTAGGCAGGGAATTAACTCTGTGCATGCAGAATCCACTGACAAAGAGAGGTGGTGGGCCAACAAGATGGCTCAGACAGTGAAGGTGCTTGCCACCTGATGACCTGTGTTTGATTCCCAGTACTCACATGGTAGGAGAGTATATACATATATATGTATATATACAATATATATATATATACTATATGTATACAATTAGAGAGACAGAGAGCTGGTATTGTTTGTATGCTTACTTTAAACTAAGTTGAAAGTAAAAGAATGGGGAAAAATCATATTTGATGCAAATAATAAACTGGGGTATTTATGCCAATATCAGAAAATAGACATTTACTTAGTTAATTAGTTAGTTATTGTGCTGGATAGCTTTAGTGTCAACTTGACACACCTGGGTTGAGGGAGGCTCAACTGGGGAATTGGCTCCATTGGATTGGCCTGTGCCCACATCTGTGGAGTATTGTCTTGATGGTCAAGCAGTGTGGGAGGGCCCAGCCCACAATGAGTGGTGCCACCCTGGGCAGGTGGTTGTGTACTATATAAGAAGGCGGGCTGGGCATGAGCCCGGAGATCAAGCCAGTGAACAGCACTCCTCTGTGGCCTGTGCTTCAGCTCCTGCCTCCAGGTTCCTGCCCTGAGTTCCTGTCTTGGGCTCCTTAAGTGATGAACTGTGACCCAGGAGATGTAAGCTGAATAAACCCTTTCCTCCCCAAGTTGGTGTTGGTCAGAGTGTTTTGTCACAGCAATGGAAGACAAACTAGAACAGTTATCAAGACAGAGTTTCACTATGAGGCCTAGGCTTCCCAGAACTAGTACAGAGCTTGAATCAGTCACAGTAAAATAATAATAATTATTATTATATAAAGATAGTAATAATAATTCTGAATTATTCCTATAAAGAAAAACTCAGGATCCAATACCTCTTTTGTGAACTCTAACAAGCATTTAAATAACAAGCTTCAAGGGGCTGAAGAGATGGCTCAGCTGTTAAGAGCACTGGCTGTTCTTCCAGAGGACCCAGGTTGGGTTCCCAACACCCACATGATGGCTAAGAACTGTCCATAACTCCAGTTCCAGGGGATTCAATGGCATCTTTTGACTTCTGCCTGCACATACATGTTGCATTTGCATGCATGCCTACAAAACAATTATGCACATAAAATAAAAATAAACCTCAATTCTTACCAAACTCTTCTCCAAGATAGAAGAGAGAGAGATCATGCTGGGCGTGGTGGCACACGCCTTTAATCCCAGCATTTGGGAAGCAGAAGTAGGTGAATCCCTGTGAGATTGAGGCCAGTCTGGTCTACATAGTGAGTGCCAGGCCACCTGGGGCTACAGGAAGACTCTGTCTCAAATAAAACCAAACAAACAAAACAAAAGAACGTAACATGGAAACCTAGAGAATGGAAGAAAATATTATATATTATTTATTGATAAGCTGGACATGTCAGCACACACCTATAATCCCAGCACTTGGGAGATAAAGGCAGAGGGACAGGAGTTCCAAATCATCCTTGACTACATAGTGAGACCCTATCTAAATAAAAAACAAATGAAACCTGATAGTCATATCACCACCGTCTTCTAACAGGGTATACATGGGTCTTTGCATTCAATCAGTGGGAAAATGCTCTGTTGAGTGTCAGTTGGGGCTGAAGCTCCTCACATGCTCGTCTGATGTTGGGTGTGTCTTTTCTGGGAGGGCAACTAATGTTGCCATTGTGACAAGTTGGGGCAAGTCATGAGACTGAAGAGAAGCAGCAGTGAGCACAGAGGGACACAAACCAGCCCTAAACTCCACAGATATCTGGGGACCCAGTGAGACTATAGTGAAATATTAACAGAAAAACTGCTTTACAGAGAGAGAAGGGGAGGAAGGAAGGGGAGGGAGGGAGGAAGGGGAGGGAGGGAAGGTCTAACCAATGTTTGGTTTGGTTTTGCTTTAGTGGAGTAAAGGATAGGGTGAGGGGCCAGAGAGATGGCCCAGGATTGAGATCACTTCCTGCTCAGGCAGAGGACCCAGCTTAGTTCCCAGCACCCACACTGGGTGGCTCACGACTCCCTGTAACTCTTGCTCCAGGGGATCTGACACCCTTTCTGGCCTCTTATGGCACCAACACATAGGTGGCATATACACTCACATAAAAATAAGCCTTTGTTTCTAAAATATTTATTTATATTTATTTTATGTGTATGAGTGTTTTGTCTGCATGCATATAAGTGTACCTTGTTGCATGTAAGTGTCATGCAATGCCTGTAGAGGCCAGAGGAGGACTCTGCATCCCCTGGAACTGTAGTTACAGACAGTTCTTCATCACCATGTGGGTGCTAGAAACTGAACCCAGGTCCTCGGGATGGGACTGTGTTTGGCTCAAGCACTGTGGGGCTCCACGCCCACCTTCCTGTCCTGCAAGCTTTTTGAGGAGCCGGATGGGTGGATCCCCTGCTCCCCTAGGGAGACCCCACACCCTGAGGCCTCCCTTTTGATTAGACACACAAAATGTCACACTTTCTATTTACCAAAACACACCTGGGAGTTTTGTTAGCACCCTGGTAGAAGCCATGTTGGCTTGCACCTCCCTTGCTCTCCTTCACGCACCCCACCCCCACCCCCAGAGCACAGTGTTATGCCCAGATCACTGGGACCCCCAAAGACCACCAGGACACGCGGCTCCGATGTAAGTACAGAGAGTCTTTATTCCAGCACGGAGCTCCGGCTGCTATCCTATCGGATGCAGCGGAGAGGAAAGGAAAGAGCAGCCCTGGTCTAGGGGAATTTGGAGTATTTAAAGGGGAAAATCGCAAGCGGGGAATTTTCCAGTCTTGGCATTTTGTTATTGATTCATAGGGACTGAGGAAGCATGATTTTCAGACTGATAGGTCAGGGTTACCTGGCGGCTTTGGTGGCGCCATGGTGAGGGGAGATTTTACTCATTGAGTAGATCCTGGCAGAAGAACAAACATGGTTGTTTTTTTTTTTTTTTGGTCTTTTCGAGACAGGGTCTCCTTGTAGCCCCAGCTGTCCTGGAACTCACTCTGTAGACCAGGCTGGCCTTGAACTCACAAAGATCCGCCTGCCTCTGCCTCCCGAGTGCTAGGATTAAAGGCATGTGCCACCACGCCCGGCAAGAACAAATATGTTTAACCTTCAGTCTTTCCCTGTTATTTTCAACAAACAACCTCTGGTCCTTCCCTGCTAGCTATTGAGATATTCTGTTTTTTTCCCCTGGAATCTGAGGATGGGTGGTGTATTTCCACAAAATAGGAAAATGGAGTCTATCTTGTTCCCTCGTAAACTGGTCCCTCTTTACATTCTCCCATTCCTGTGGGTACTCTAGAGGCCAATCTTGGTCTCTTTATTTTAAGATATTTAGTCCATTTGGATGACACCATCGTATGGCTTCCAGTCTGAATAATTATTATTTATACTGTTTTGGTCAAGTCTGATGTGGTCCGACTTGATAACCATCAGTTGTATGGCTCCTAATTGTTCTTTCATGAAGACCACCAGTCGGTTTAAGATGCAAGGACCTAGGGTGAGTATCAGTAAGAGGATAAGCAGGGGGCCTAGCAAGGTGGATATTAAGGTGGTTAGCCAGGGTGAGTGTTTGAATCAGGACTCGAACCAGCCTTGGTTCTTTTCCTGTTCTCTTTCTTTTTGCTATTCCTTCCCTTAATTTTCCCATGTAATCCTTTACCTGAATGGTCTATGTAAAAACAGCATTCCTCTCCAAGTGCTGCACATACCCCTCCTTGCTGAAAGAACAGCAAGTCCAAGCCTCATCTATTCTGTATCACAACCTTGGCCAGGTAGGAGAGCGATTCCTGGAGGTGGGAAATGGAAGTCTCCAACCTTTCTAGGTCTGTATCTATGGCTGCCCTTAGGCTGCTATAATGCTGACCTTGAGTTGCTAGGGATGCGATTCCAGTGCCGGTTCCTACTAGGCCTAACCCTAATAGTATACTGAGGGTGATAGCTGTTACTGGCTCTCATTTCAGCCTGCCCGAACTTGTTAGTTGATATCACAGTGCAAATTCTTCCTCCGAGTGGTAGATAAATTGGGGGATTAATTACACCAGTACACAGTATCCCTGAGAGTGGTTAAGAACCGCAGAGTGGATACAGATTGTGAGGCCAGTAGAGCAGGCCCACCAGGCATGGGGAGGGGCCATAATATATTTGTCTGCTTTGGCTATTTCCATGGTCTCATTACAGAGGCCCCTGGGTACCTTGGCAGAGGGGAACTTTAATACAAGTCCCATCCCTGCTACCTGCTAGAGCGTCAAGCCTTGCCCCTGTCCTAAATTTCTTCCACATGAGGTAACTTCTGATGTCAATGTGTGATTCCCTAGTACAGCTATTCCTTCATAATAAGGGGGTGCTGAGTCATAGCAAAGCTAGCAAGATCAGGTTAGTTCTGGCATTGTGGCATTCAATATGTGATAGGATTTGTCTAATAAGTCAAACAGGGGATCCAAGGTTTTACTTGGAGATGAGGTTCCCATAGATTCAGGTGAAGCGTGGTTAAGAAGGGGTGCACGGCATTGCACGACATGGGTGCACAAACCTGCATGCAGACAATACATTCATACACATACAGAAATAAATAAAATAAAATAAATTAAAAAAAAGAAGGGGTGGAATAGTGGGGGCACTTTTCCTTATGGGGGGGTCAGGGACATTGGTGTTTCCTTTAATCGCTTTGTTTGGCCCTATGGGTATGGGGGCTGAACACTGCACTTTTAATTGGATGTTAAATATCGCTCCCCTGTCGCCGGGACCCCCGGACAGGTGCACACCCCATAACTTTCCCAGTTCCCATCCCATGGCCTTTTTACCACTATCTGTAAACCTGATAAGAACGGGGTTACATTGTTTTTTTTTGCATCTTTTCTACAAGTCTCAACCATCCGGTCATGTCCATTGGGCTTTTCGGGCTGAGTCATCTCTAACCATTTGTATTAAATCTTTGGTAACTGGGACTGACTGTCCAGTAAATATCCCCCATACTCACACATTCCCAGGAGGCACAGAAATAGTCTCCGGCGTTGCCACACTTGTTTCTCCAGGCCGGTTCCCTGTTCCTGTGCCCAGGGCAAACGTAGAAGCTTTTTTTTAACTTCCAAAAGTTATAACCTACAAAGAGGTCTGCCAAGTCAAATCTCAAGACTAGATACCAAGCCATTAGAGACTCATGAGGGTTCTCCAGCTGGGTCCCTCGCGAGGCGTTTATCATCATGATGACCAGGAGGATTATCTTTGGGTTATCTTGAGCTTGAGAGCGTTGTCACCTTTTCTGACTCTCCATTCTGCTGGTTGATCCTCCTGGGTGCTGAATGGACCAGCAGGTTTGACGTGGGAGTAATGTACCCAGGCGGCTATTCTGTCAACCTTAAGGGCAGTTGGGGTGGTCAGCAGGACGATGTAGGGTCCTTTCCACTTAGGCTCAAGAGTTCCTTGGCGGAATCTCTTCACATATATCCAGTCCCCTGGTTGGAACTTGTGAGGGGCTGGCACCGGACCTGCTTCATAAAGAGAACGTAATTTAGGCCAGACGTGTATGAGCCCATTGGGTTGCTTTAACACTGGATATTAAGTCATAATCATCCAGGGCTGCTGCAGCCTCTGTCTGGAGACTGGGTATTACAGGGCTGGCATCCCATACATTATTTCAAATGGGGTCATTCCCAGTTGGTAGGGGGAGTTCCGGACCCTCTAAAGGACGAAGGGAAGGAGCACCACCCAATCTCCACTGGTCTCTAGGGCTAATTTAGTGAGAGTCTCTTTTTTTTTAAATTTTATTTATTTCTGTATGTGTATGAATGTACTGTCTACATGAAGGTTTGTGCACCTGTGTCGTGCAATGCCACGGAGGTCAGAAGAGGGTCTCGGATTCCCCTGGAACTGGAATTCTCCTGGAACTGGAGTTTCAGACGGTTCTCAGCCGCCATGTGGGTGCTGAGGATCGAACCCGGGTCCTCCGTAAGAGTGGTCGGCGCTCCTAACCACTAGGCCATCTCTCCAGCCCCTAGTGAGGGTCTCTTTTAGAGTTCTATTCATCCTTTCTACTTGCTCTGGGGCCCGTAGGCACAATGAAGTTTCCAATCTGCCCCAATGAACCTAGCTATGTCTTAATTACTTTGGATACAAAAGCTGGCCCGTTGTCTGATCATATCGTATAGGGAAACCATACCTGGGTAGGATGTCTTCTAACAGTTTCTTAGCCAGTATTTGTGAGGTCTCTGATTTAGTGGGAGATGCCTCCATCCATCCCAAGAAGGTGTCCACAAACACTAGCAAGTACTTATAAACCGTATTTTCCTGGTTTGACTTCTGTAAAATCAATCTCCCAATAGGACCCCGGTTGCTAACCTTGCATTTGGGAGCCTGGATATTTGGAAGTGTGGCCCATGTTAGTCAGTTGGCAGGCTTTACATTTTAGGACTATCTCCTCAAGACTGCTATGCATGTCTTTGAACATTATCCCGGACTGTCGAATCATATTAGCCATTGTCTGGTGCCCATGTGGGTCGTTTGGTGGATCCTGGTAAGAATGGACCTTGCCAAAGAGTTAGGCAGAATGAGCTTACCTTCAGCTGAGTGCCACCAACCTTCCACACGTTGACTCATAGGTTGGTTCTCTGTCCATTTTCAGTCTTCTTCTGAGTAGATTGGATGTTCTGGTAAGTTAGGATTCGGTGGCTCCGGCAAGGTGATAGCCAATTCTGAGAAAGTAGCTTCTTGTAGGGCCACCTCTTTAGCTGTTTTGTCTGCTAGATTATTGCCCTTAGCTGTTGGTCCAGTGCCTTTCTGGTGCCCTGGGCAATTGAGGATGACTATCTTCCTGGGAATCCAGAGGGCTCCCAGTAGTCGAGATATCGCTTATTTTTAATAGTTTTTCCTTCTGCTGTCAGCAACCCTCTTCCCTGGTAGACAGCCCCATGTATGTGATCAGTAGCAAAAGTGTACCGGCTGTCTGTGTAGATGTTGACGTCCCGTCCCTTGCTCATCATCAGGGCTTGTGTAAAAGTGACCAGTTCTGCCTTTTGGGCCGAGGTACCTGGGGGGTGTGGCTGGGTCCAGATTAGCTCAGTTTCTGTGATCTCTGCCGCTCCTGGACGAAACTGCTCCCATCCTGTATACCAGGTCAAGTCAGCCCTTGGCAAGGGTGTGTTCAAGTCAGGCTGAGTTCCATGCACCTGGGCTAAGATATCCTTGCATTGATGAATTGGCTGATTCAGGTCAGGATCAGGCAGAAGGGTAGCAGGGTTCAGGGATACTGGGGGTTGGAAGGTGACCTGGCGAGGGTCGATTAACAGGGCCTGATAGTGGGTGATGCGAGCATTACTGAGCCATTGATGTGGGGGTTTCTTGAGAACCCCTTCAATAGTGTGTGGGTTCGTCAGTAGCAGGTTCTAGCCGAGAGTCAGTTTATCAGCGTCCTTTACCAGTAAAGCTGTGGCTGCATTGATGCATAGGCAAGGTGGCCATCCTGCGGCTACTGGGTCGAGTTTCTTTGACAGATATGCCACTGGTCGCTTCCAGGGCCCCAGAGTCTGAGTCAGTACCCCTTTTGCCACTCCTTTGCTCTCACCCACGTACAGGTGGAACGGCTTGGTAATGTCTGGCAGCCCAAGTGCAGGGGCAGACAGCAGGGCTTGCTTTATTCTTTCAAAAGCCTGTTGTTGTTCCTGTGTCTAAATAAACCCATTTTTTGTTTCTCTGGTGGCCTCGTACAGTGGCCTGGCCATCTCAGCAAAACCTGGAATCCATAATCTTTAGAATCCTGCCGAACCTAGAAACTCCCTCACCTGGAGCGGGGTTTTCACGGTGGGGATCTGGAGGACAGTTTCCTTTCTTGCTGGCGATAACCACCGATGGCCATCCCTCAGGACATACCCGAGGTATGTCACCTCTGTTTTGCAGAGTTGGGCTTTCTTTGCTGAGGCCCTGTACCCTAACCTTCCTAACATCTGCAAGAGTCTCTGTGTTCCCTGTTGGCATTGTTCTTAGATTCGGCCATGACCAAAAGATCATCCACATAGTGGAGGAGAGTAACGTTAGGGTTACCGACCGGTACTCACCCAAGTCTTCATGCAGGGCCTCATCAAAAATAGTGGGAGAGTTTTTGTTTTCTTTTCTTTTCTTTTTGGTCTTTTCGAGACAGGGTTTCCCTGTGGCCCCAGCTGTCCTAGAGCTCACTCTGTAGACCAGGCTGGCCTTGAACTCACAAAGATTCGCCTGCCTCTGCCTCCCAAGTGCTAGGATTAAAGGTGTGCACCACCACGCCCGGTGAGAGAGTTTTTAAATCCCTGTGGCAAGCAGATCCAGGTGAGTTGTCCATTTAGGCCTTCAACAGGGTCATACCATTTAAAGGTGAAATAGGCCTGGCTCCCTAGAGCTAGGAGTAAACTGAAGAATTCCTCCTTTAAATCTAGCACAGAATACCATTTCTGATTTGGAGGTAATGAGCTCAATAAAGTATAAGGGTTAGGCACGGTAGGGTGTATGTCCATCACCTGACAGTTTACTTCCCGCAAATCCTGGACTGGACAATAGTCGTCTGAGTTCGGCTTTCTGACTGGTAGTAGGGGGGGGTGTTCCAGGCTGATTGGTGGGGCCTGAGAACTCCCTGAGCCAATAATCTATGGATGTGGGGTGTGATCCCTCTTCGTGCCTCTTAAGACATGGGGTACTGGTGGACCCTGACTGGGTCTGCCCCTGGTTGAGTTCAACATACAGGGGACCAGTGTTGGGCTAGGCCCATGCCACCAGTTTCTGCCCAGGCTTGGGGAAAATCTTTTAGCCAGGCTTCTATGCATTGTTTGGGAACAACTGGAGACTCATACAACTGGTATTTGGCCTCTGATGCCATGTTAAAAGTTAAGACTTGAATTGGGCTGCCTTCCTTGTCTAAAAGGTGTGCTCCCTTTTCATCAAAATGAATTTGGGCTCTCATCTTGGCCAGTAAGTCTCTTCCTAGCAGCAGGTATGGGCACTCGGGAATGACCATGACTGAGTGGGTTACCCAGCCCATTCCCAGGTCAATGGTTCTTTGGGTAGTCCATGAATATTGCTTAATACCTGTGGCCCCTTGGACCCAGGATTTCTTTTGAGAAATTGGACCTTCTGAATTCAGGAGCACCGAGTGCTGAGCCCCAGTATCAACGTGGAAATCCAGGGGCTTTCCCCCCACCTCTATGGTTACCCTGGGCTGGGGGGGGTGGGGAGACTTCAAACCCCAATCCCCTCAGTCCCATTCAGTGACTAGGAACTGGCATGCTCTTTTTTTCTGGGCAGTCCCTGGCCCAGTGCCCTTCTTCCTTAAAATATGCACATTGGTTCTTACCCTGTGGTGGTCTGTGGTTATTCCTTGGTTCTTTTCCCTCAGCAATTCCCAAAAGTTGTTGCCTTGTTTCCTTTGGGTCTGGCACGTTATTAGCCAAGAGGACTTTAGCTAAGTCTCTGTTCATTGTTTTTCCTGTTCTATCCTGTCTTTCCTCGGTGCCCTCCCTATTGTTATAGACTCTTTCAGCTAGATCCCTTAATGACTTCCCCCCCCAGGCTTTCCTGCTTTTGTAGTTTCTCTCTTATGTCAGCTGCTGACTGATTGATGAAGGCTAGGGCCACTGTGCCAGAATTCTCTGGCTGCTCAGGGTCTATATGGGTGAACCGGTGGAAGCCCTCCATGATTCATTCAAGAAAAGCCGCTGGACTTTCATCAGTTCCTTGCCTATCATAAACCTTAGCCCAATTCATTGGCCATCTAGTGGCCACTTTGAGACCTGCCAACAGAGCCAGGTGGTAGACTGGGAGGCATCCCTTACCTTCACCCATATTGTAATCCCAGTTGGGTCTCCAGATGTCTGCCGGATTCTGAGTGGGGGTACCATTGTCCCCTGGGACATTCTTTCGAGCCTCCAGAATAATGCGATCCCGTTCCTCAGTGGTAAAAAGAACCTGTAAAAGCTGCTGACAGTCACCCCAAGTCAGCTGGTGGTGAAGAGAACCCTGTCTAAAAGGTCAACGAGGTCTCCAGGATTCTCAGAGAACCAGGCATTTTGAGATCTCCAGTTATAGAGGTCAGCAGTGGCAAAAGGCCAGTATTGGTGGGGTTGTTTCCATGTTGATCCACTGACCCTGTTGCCCTCAGAGGCAAGGTGGTGGAATCTGCCTCTGCCCTCCCTGATTTGGGTGACATGGCTTTCCTACTCCTTGTCCCATGCACAGGCCCTCCCTCTGTCTCTGATGTCAAGGTTGAAGCAGCAAAAACCGGGCCAAGAATTGGGGAGCCCCTCCTTTCCTCTCTCTGAGGGTTAGATGGGGTGGTCGATAAGGTGGTAGAGGGGAGAGAAGTTCTTCTGGAGTTTGATCCTGTAAGACAGGGTCCAAACGGGTCCTTATTTTAATGGGTTTGCTTTCATTAGCCACCAGAATGGCTACCTTCCCTGTAGGAAAGCATTAGTTTAGGAAGTGTTGAATCCAGAGAGGTGGGTTGACAACGAGGCTCTTCCAAATGGCTATGTACGGGACCTGATCAGGGTGCCCATGTGCTCTTTGGAACACTTTGTCTTCCACGGCCTGAATCGTGGGGAAGTGAAGAGTCCCCTCCAGGGGCCATCCCACATGGAAGGTGGGCCATTCTGACCTGCAAAAGACAGTCATCTTTCCTTTCTTAACATTCACAGATAAGTCACGAGCCCTAGTTCTTACATCCTTAAAATGGGCTACAACTAGGTCCAAGGGGGAGGAAGCAGTCTGTCCCATAACATCCGTCAAAGTCTAATGAACACTGAGAACAATCAACACAAGACACAAAACAGACAAACCAACACTCAGGTCATGGCACGACCCAATACAGAAAAATCCAAGGGCTTGGTTTTGGCTGGGCAGGCACCTCATCCACCTCTGCACTAAAAAAAAAAAATGTATTCTGTTGGGCAGACACCTCATCCGCCCCTGGGTCAGGAACATCTACCTGAGCTGTTCAGCTTTTGATCCACCAGTGCATCCACTATAGGCCACTTATACCCACCATTTTCTGCTGCCTCAAAGTCTAATTGAAACAACAGCACAGAGAAGACAAAAGACAAAGGACAAGACTGAGACACTTACCAACCGGTATTAGACTCTTCAGATCAGGGTCCTGAGATCGGGGGGGGGGATCCCAGACGAGCCCCCATATATTATGCCCAGATCACTGGGACCCCCAAAGACCACCAGGACACACAGCTCCGATGTAAGTACAAAGAGTCTTTATTCAGGCTCGAGCTCAGGCTGCTATCCTGTCCAATGCAACGGAGAGGAAAGAGCAGCCTTAGTCTAGGGGGAATTTGGGGTTTTTAAAGGGGAAAATCACAAGTGGGGAATTTTCTAGTCTTGGCATTTTGTTATTGATTCTTAGGGACTAAGGAAGCATGATTTTTAGACTGATAGGTCGGGGCCATCTGGCAGCTTTGGTGGTGCCATGGGGTGGGGGATCTTTACTGACTGAGTATATCCTGGTAGAAGAACAAACATGTTTAACCTTCGGTCTTTCCCTTTAAGTTATTTTCAATAAACAACCTTTGGTCCTTCCCTGCTAGCTATTGAGATATTCTGTTTTTTTTTCCCTGGAATCTGAGGATGGGGTGTATTTCCACAAAATAGAAAAATGGAGTCTATCTTATTCCCTTGTAACTGGTCCCTCTTTACAACGGTAGCTTTTGTATAAAAACCTTTACTTGTTGCCAATAAACTGAGTCATTTCCCTGTGAAATTTCTCCTGGCCCATTGTTGGGTTCGTCCTTCTACCTCTCTCTGTCCATTCTCCCTGCCCCCTCTGCTGCCACAGGATACTCAAAGCAGGTGGCCCAGCTGCACTGGGAAAAACCTCCACTGATCTCAGAGCAGCGAGGAAGAACATCATAAGGCTACAAGCCTGGTCTAATAGCTAGTTCCAGGACAGCTGGGGAGTCCCTGTCTCAAAAAAGACCAAAAAAAAAAAAAAAAAAGGAAAGAAGGGAATAGGATGGCCTGGCATGGTGGCCGGTCCTCTACACATAGCTACACAGAGTTTGAGGCCAGCCAGGGCTACTGGATGCCTTCTCTCCACAACAAAAACAAACAAAAATTGGGATGAAGATTAATCAGACAAGCATGTATAGATTTTACATGCTGTTCCTGTCTGCTCTGAGGAAAACCTGCCCACATATGCCTAAGACCCATTCAAGCCTCTGCAAGGCATTTAAGGAGACTTTTCATTTAGATGAATTCCTCAAGGACATTATTTTTAATTGATTTGTTTAGTACATGTGCATGCATGTAGTGTAGCTCAAGTATAGAGGTCAGAGGACAATGCTGGGAGGCAGTTCTCTCCTGCCTCATGGGTTCTGAGGCTCAAAATCAGGTCGTCAGGCTTGGTGGCAAGTACCCATACTCAGTGAACCATCTCATAGGCCCTATTTACACATACTACTCTCATAAGTTGTCACATATTTTCCATTCATATTTGATTCGTCATTGATCAATCTATATAAGTACATGTCATTTTTCCTCAGGGAGAATAGTTAGCTCTTATAAATGTGTTCTTTAGCTTATGCCTCAACCTCAAGTTTAATTTAACATGTAGACAGAGAAGCAATAAACTCTCTCTCTCTCTCTCTCTCTCTCTCTCTCTCTCATACACATACACAGAGAGAAATACAGAGAAACAGAGAGAGAGATAAAGAGAGACAGAGCACAAAGGTGAGGGTTCAGCAATATGCTAGAGGTATCCAAATGATCAAAGAACAGTAGATAGCAGATGCAGAGAATTCTGACTGCATGAAACAGAAATTCAGACCAGCCTCATGTATGTCACCTGAGTCTAACATGCCCAGTAGTAGACTTGGCTCCAGTCATGAGTTGGTGGCTCAACAGTGTACATCATTTAATCCTGCTTTTATCTTCTTTGGTCTGACTCTCAGCAGATTCTCCTTGTTTGTTTGTTTGTTTGTTTGTTTGTTTGTTTGTGGCAGAGTCTCATGTAGCTCAGGCTTGCCTTGAACCCCTGATCCTCCTGCCTTCACCAAGTGCCGGGATGGTAGGTGTGGGCCACCACATCTGGGTTTCAGCAGGTTCTTCTTATTCAGAGGCAAAGATGACATCTGTACTCTTGGATCTTTGCTGTGCAGCAATGAGAGAGAGAGAGAGAGAGAGAGAGAGAGAGAGAGAGAGAGAGAGAAAGAGAGAGAATCCTTTGTCCAATAGCTATTGCAGATGACTCAGGCTTGAGTCTTTCTTTGGCCTGCTGAATCACATGTCTGGTCCAATCACTGTGTTTGGTGAGGCTGTGTGGAATGTTTGAATGGCTATACCTGGTTCTTAGCTATACCTGCAGTCCCACTAAAATGGATAGGATAGGATATTGGGAGGTAAATAGCTACACAGTGGAAATCTAGGGCACTGTTTCTAGAAGCATGAAGATGAAGGTTGTCATGGTTTGGCTGTGTATTGGGTGTACACCGACAAGGGGTCACGGACTAGAAGCCTGGGTGGTGTGGTAATGGAAGGAGGTGGGGTGGCCTTCAAGAGAAGGGCTTAGTAATTCATTCACCATGGGCACTGCCCCGGAAAGGGATTAAGGTAGTTCCTAGGGGACCTCAGGGTCACCAGAGGTAGTTATTGTTACAGATCGAGGCCAGTGCCTCCACATGCTTGTCTGGTGTGTGATCCCTCTCTTCCTTACAGTTCCCACTCTTCTGATGCCACCTTCCATGATGCCCTTGCCAAAGGCCCAACAAATGGCGCCCCCAACCTGGGACTCAGCTTCTAAAACTGTAAGTGAAATAAACTTATTTTTCTTCATGCATTATGTAGCTCTGGGTATTTTGTTAAAGCAATAGGAAGTAGACTAAGCTAAGTATATAATAGGGTAATTTAGCCAGAGAAGACCACTCAGTCACAAATAAAGGCCAATAGAAAGTTTTTAGTAGGCTCATGACTACACAGCAGACCCCCTGTCCAGGGTGTGTAGCAGCACCGAGTCACAGTTGGGAGGCATTTATATAGGAAAAAACCATATCCAGGGGTGGAAAGTTCAAGTTCCCATGCTTAGGGGTGTTGAGCCCCTCTAACAATTCCTATTCTCTAAAAGCAAGCTGAGGGGCTGGAGGGATGGCCTAGCGGTCAAGAGCGCCGACCGCTCTTGCAGAGGACCCGGGTTCAATCCCCAGCACCCACATGGCGGCCGAGAACCGTCTGTAACTCCAATTCCAGGAGAACTCCAGTTCCAGGGGAATCCGAGACCCTCTTCTGACCTCCGCGGCATTGCACGACACAGGTGCACAAACCTACATGCAGACAGTACATTCACACACATATGGAAATAAATAATGAAAAAATAAAAGCAAGCTGAGGATAAAGTACAAAAGCTATGCAGAATGAGTTAGTTTCTAAGCAACCAGGTACATGCTAACCCGTTCTCAAAACTCCTGTCCCAGTTCAAGTTTTAACTACTGGGCTCAGCTGAGGTTTGTAATATGGAGTAGCTATCAGCAATCTTGAGGCATCTTCTTACAAGTGGAGATAATAGACATCCAAAGCACTTGCCAGGCTTGTTCCTCAGATTCATGTTGCACCTTCCTTCTCTGCCTCTCTTCCTCGGGCCTGATTTTATTTCCTCAGACGTGGTTACTGTCCTGCCTTGAGACCTTGCCGTGTGCCTTCTGTGTTCCTGGAAGCTTTTCCATCATTGCCTATTCCTCCTTCTTTTCCCTCTGCTCACTTCCTTGGGAAGCTGTGGCCGTTTGATTTGCAAACCGGAGACCTGTGGGGAGCACAGGGGACTCCTGTCTACACCCAGGCCCTGTTCCCGGCCTACAGCCTGCAGCAGCTTGTCAGGAATGTGACTGGCCATACACAAGCCGGTCCTCCAGGCCCTCTACATAATGCTCCATGATGTGAGACACACAAGGCCTGGTGTCACATGCCTGTTTCTATAAAATTCCTGGATCAGATGGATCTATCAAGACTGAGGAAGCTGGGAGGTGCGGGAGCTGTGGGCAGGAAGAGGAAGCAGCTGCTAACATTCTAGGGTTGCTTTTTAGGGAAATGAAAACGGCCTGGGATCAGACAATGAGCTTCGCACCATCCGGTAAGCACACTGAAAACCACTGACTCGTGCAGTTTCCATCTTATAATAGACGAAGTAAATGTCTGCATCTTCTTATATTTTGTTTCATTAGTAGTGGTTCGAGTTCCACAGTGCACACGTGGAAGTCAGAGGACAGCTTTCAGGAAGTTCTTTCCTTCCACGTGTTCCAGGGATCAATTTCAGATCATCCCGCTTGCATGGCAAGTGCTTTTTACCCATCACGCCACCCCTATGCACTCATATTTGTACGTGGATCCTCCAGCCTGGGTCATGCAGCCCAGTTAATGTTCATCTGGTGCACAGTCCAGACTTGCTGTCCAGAACAAATGCTGCCATTGCCTCCTGGAGAAGAGACCAACGGTAGTGTTGGAGCCAAGTGTGTGAATATGGAAGACTTCTGGCAGCAGCAGTCTGTGTAGGGCTTCTGCAATTTATTTATCATTATTTTAAAAAAGATTTGTTTTACATATGTGTATGAATGTGTGTATATGTCCACATGTGTAGATGACCTCAGAGACCAGGAGAGGGTGTCAGTTACAGGCAGTTGTGAGCCACCTACTGAACCCAGGTCCTCTGCAAGAGCTGCAAGTGCTCTTAACTGCTGAGCCATCTCTCCAGCCTGAATTCTTTTTCTTTCTTTCTTTCTTTCTTTCTTTCTTTCTTTCTTTCTTTCTTTCTTTCTTTCTTTCTTTCTTTCTTTCTTTCTTTCTTTTTCTTTCTTTCTTTTTCTCTTCCTTCTCTTTCTTTCTTTTGCCTGTTAAGGATAATACTTAGGGCCTCCCACATTCAAGGAAGTACTTACCTCTGAACTGCATCCTGTAGCTCTCTGAAAATTTTATTAGAGTTATGGCTGGTTGGGAGCCATCATATGGGTGCTGGGAACTGAACCTGGGTCCTTTACAAGAACAGCTAGTGTCCGTAACTGCTGAGCCATCTCTCTCGTCCCCTTACGTCAAGTTGTACTTAAGTAGTTGATGAATTGCTACTGATGACTAAGCAGGAGGATGGAGGTGAGTTGGAGATTCGTGGAAAATGGAGACATCTGGAAAGAGTGAAGAGGAAGGCTGAGGAAATGAACAGGAGAAAGTCAGAACAAAAATGTTTTCCCTGCTAAGCCAGGCAGTCAGGGTCCCAGGGACAGTGATGACACAGTGGAGGGGACACGGATTAGGCTGAGACTTGCTGAGGGAAAGCAGTGTGGCCGCTTACCATGCTTCCTGCACTCTGGGCTCTACACCAAATGTTGTTCATGTATTGGCCACCTTGAAGCCATATCATCAGCCCAAGAGGTAGATACTGTTCATGGCGCCCTTCTTCCAGAGATCAAGTGCTGCTATGTAGCCCAGGTTGATCCCAGTCCTGCCTCAGCCTTCTGAGTGCTAGCTAGGATTACAGGCATACACCCCATTCCTCACTTCACCTTTTTATAGTTGCAGATATCAAAGCTCAGCAGGACAGCCATCTTGCCCAAAGCCACACAATGTTCAGGATTAGCACTGTATCTTGTACGATCACATAGCTTGTACAGAGGGGTGTTATGCTGATGGATTCTAGAGGGGGAAGACAGAGCTTCATGGGGATCAGGAATGTGTTTGTTAGAACACTCCAGAAAGCTGATAGAGCAGGGTCGTTCTAGGCAGAGACCTAGCTGCCACTCTGCCTGACTAGGTTCAACGATGGCTTTGCTGTGAAACACCTGTGTGACCTTGAACAAGTCTTTATGGGGGCTTTCATTGCAGTCTGTTTGGCTTTTCCCACAATGACTGAAGATCCAAATAGGAAAGGAAGACCCTCTTGTTAGACAGGATCTAACATAGCCCACCTGGGTGGGCCCCTAGCTTCCTTGAGGCCAAGCTTGATGCTCCAACTTATACCTCTGGAGTCTCAGGGATTACATTACAGGCCCATGTGCCTCCACCAGCCCATTTTTAGGGGGGACTAGGGATGAACTAGGGGTCTCCGGTAGGCCAGGCCAGTTCTTTTCTCTACTTAGCTACATGTCCAGAACAAGAAAGGGAAATCCTTATCTAGGTCACAGGCTAGAAAAATTTGAAGGAGTCAGCTTTACCCTATCTTCCTTGCCTTAATGAGAACATCCTTCTTCTGTAGTTCTGGGAATTCATTCCAACAACTATACTCTTAGATGCTAATGTAGGCTCATGGAAAGGAGCTGGCAGGAAATTACCCTCCCAGTGAGTTTCATGAGGAAAGTTACAGACCCATGGCCATAGGCAGCCCCGCCGTGATTGAAGCCTTGAGCTGGGGGAACATGAGACAAGTTAGTTACCATGTATAGCACGCCAGAGAAGAGAAAGAGACAGAGCCTTCAGTTCCCAGAATATCAGGAGAGATATCAGATCCTGGCCATAACGGAGCCTTGAATAGAGAAACAGCCTTCTCTTCCATTCCAGAGGACAAAAGGTGTTTCTGAGACAGATTTTTCTGGGCAAGCTGGGGCAAACTCTGTACCATGTGACCTAGCTTGGCCTGGCCTATCTGCTTGGAGTCACAACGCTAGATAAAATAAAATTCTAATTCAAGGTTGTCCTTGGTCTAGAGATCAGGGAGGCTGGGCTTGGTCACAGCTCCGAGTGGGAGGGCGAGAACCCAACCTTTTCACAAGAGCTGTAAGATGGCAGCACGCTTTCTTATCCACTCTGTCCAGGGTAGATAAGAGGCTGCAGGGGGACAGGCCCAGCCTGTTTTCTGGGAGAAGTAGAAGCAGCTGGAGAGTCTGTGATCTAACATAGGCAGCGAAGATTGGTCTAGTCTAACTGGGGCACGAATTGCTCTGTCCATTGGCCTGGCCAGTGAAGCGGGTGGACCTTCTATTTGGATTCAGTGCATCTGCATCCATCTCTCGCCCATCTTTCCCATTGGGAGAGCTGTGCAACCTGGTTCTTAGGATCCAGTGAGGATTAAATGGAGCCATACTTGTGAAATGTTTCCTGTGATTTGCCTTTGGAACCAACAGACATTCCTGTTCTGAAAATGGTGCACAGTGTACTATGCTGCAAAGAAAGGGAGTGATGGGCTGGAGAGATAGCCTAGCAGTTAAGAGCACCGACTGCTCTTGCAAAGGACCCAGGTTCAATCCCCAGCACCCACATGGTGGCTGAGAACCGTCTGTAACTCCAATTCCAGGAGAACTCCAGTTCCAGGGGAATCTGAGACCCTCTTCTGACCTCTGCTGCATTGCACGACATGGGTGCACAAACCGACATGCAGACAGTGCACTCATACACATACAAAAAAAATTTTAAAATGAAAGGGAGTGACTATTTTCCTCCTTTATAAGTTCAGAAAGAATCTGAAAACTAACCGTTTTGAATCCACAGTCTCTGCAGTCACTATGGTCTCAGGGGCCAGTGATGGCTACTATAGAGCCATACCGTATATTCTCTCTCTTTCTTTCTCTCTCTCTCTCTCTCTCTCTCTCTCTCTCTCTCTCTGTCTCTCTCTTTCTGCATGTATGAAGATCAACTTCAGATGTCTTCTTCAATCTCTCTCCACCTTATTTTTTTCTTTTTTCTTTTTTTTGGTCTTTTCGAGACAGGGTCTCCCTGTAGCCCCAGCTGACCTGGAACTCACTCTGTAGACCAGGCTGGCCTTGAACTCACAAAGATCTGCCTGCCTCTGCCTCCCAAGTGCTAGGATTAAAGGTGTGCACCACCACGCCTGGCTATTTTTTTTCTTAAAAATTTAAAAAATATTTTTATTGACGTTTTGTGCATTTCATACATCATTTCTCAGTCCAATTTAGACTCATTTCCCTTTTCATGCCCCCCACCCCACCCAAATTCTGCCATATATGTCTTGTATCTTTTTTTTCTGAGTCTTTTTAAAGTTTTTCAAAGCAGAGGATTATTATTTTGGGGAGAACTTTACTGTTTCAGTCCGTTCTTTGTCCCAGTTCTTTTGTTGTTCTTGTTCCCTCCAATCTGTATTGCTTCAATACATGCATAAATATGTCACACCTATACTGAAATTATGTTGTCTGAAAATAAACTGTTATTTCCCGATCATATTTTAGGATTTACATTTTTCCCTTTTAATTTTATATTACTCTAAAATATGCATACATACCCTCCACTCATATACCAAGATTATAAAATCTAAAAATAAGTAGGTTAATTCTAGAGCCTATTAAGAGATTCACATTATAGGAACACAGTTGCTTTCAGCTAAAGAGGAATATAAGATTAAGATTGCTCAGTTTGCCTTACAACTAGGTACTTGGTGCTAGCATCCACAGATGCTATTCATCGTTTGTTTTTCTGGGACTGTGTTACTTCATTTAGCATAATATCTTCTAGTTCCAATCATTTACCACCAAAGTTCATGATGTTATCTTTCTTTACCGCTGCATAGAACTCCATTGTGTAGATGTACCACATTTTCTTTATCCACTCATCTGTTGAGGGGCACTTGGGTTGGTTCCAGCTCTTTGTTATTGTGAAGAAAGCTGCAATAAACAATGCTGTGCATGTATCTCTGTGGTAAGATGAGTCTTGTGGGTATATACCCAGGAGTGGTATGGCTGGTGTGGTGGTTTGAATGAGTGTCCCCCATAGGCTGTAAGTATTCAGACATTTGTCTCCAGTTGGTGGCACTGTTTTTGGAGGTCTTAGAAGGTGTGGCCATGCTAGAGGAAGTACGTTATTGGGGGCAGGCTTAGTGAATTTAACAAGCCTCGTGGTCTACAGTTGCTCTCTCTCTTCTTCCTGTGCTCTTTGTGAGATGTGACCCTCGGCTTGCTGCTCCAGATCCAGCTGCCATGCCTCCCACCACAATGGACTCTAATTCCCTGGAACCGTCAATCGTAAGCTCAAATAATCTCTTCCTTTTATAAGTTCCTTGGTCATGGTGCTTTATCACAGGAACAGAAAAGTGACTAATACAGTTATTTGGTACCAGAGAGTGGGCTGTTGGCTGTGAAGAACCTGACCATGTGGATGCTTGGAGAAATGTGGAAGACTTTGGAACTTTGGGCTAGAAAAGCTGTTGACTACTGTAAGCAGAGCTTAAGGGGCCATTCTAGTAGAAGCCTGGAAGAAAGCATTGCTGCAAAAAATGTAGTTCCAGAGGAAAATAAAGACTTAGGCAGCAACTGGGATATTTTGATAAAGAGTCTGGCAGCAGTTTGCCCACAGCCCAAATGCTTGCCTGATGCTAAGTTGAAAAGCAATGGACTAATGTCTTTGGCGGAGGATATTTCAAGACAGCCTAATGTAGAAATGGTGGCGTGGCTATTAATGGTGAATATTGTACAGATCTACAGTGAAGAAGAGCAGATGGGGCAGAAAGAAATGCAGAATGTACAGTTTGGATCTGAAAACCCCACTAGGAAGATTAAAGGTGGTGCCAAGGCATGTGAAGGAGAGTTTCCTTTTGATAAGGAGATTAAAGTGATTAAGGAGAGGCCTAGCTATTTACAAGTAAACAATGGAAAAAGTGAGATTAAAGTGATTAAGGAAGGGCCTCGAGATTTACAAGTAAACAACAGAAATAGTACCTTCAGGGCAAGACCACACCCAGCTAATCCTCAAACTTTTGAAAGGAAAATACTGAAAGGGTTTTCTGCTCCAAGTTCAGGGCAGAGAAAAGTTGCAAATGTGGTTGAAATAGGCCAGGGTCCATCCCAAACTTGCAGCCAAACTCGGCAGTTTCATTCACGTGGTGCTGGCTTTAGAGGCATGAAGTTTGCAAGAGTGAAGGGGTCATCAGTTCTTCCTCCACGGTTTCAGAGAGCTGCCAAGGTCAGGCAGAGTGCAGCAGGGGTGTCCCTGCATAAAGAAGGCCCTGATAGGCCATTGCATGAAGCTGTGAATGTGAAGCCTGGTTGGCAGCGGAGACCCCAAGAAGACATTCGAGATGCCAGACCTGTGAGATATTTGCCAAGGAGAGCTGCATACAGGGAGTGGTACCAGCCTAAGAAAGAGATGTATGTTGCAAGCAAAGCTGGAAGAGCTGAGCCATCTAAGCCCTTTGGAAGTCAAGTCCCAGAAGTTGCATGTGGAGCTACTGGACTTGGTGTTTGCCCTGCTGGTTTTCGGTCTTGTTTTGGTCCAGTATTTCCTCACTATGCCTCTATTCCTCCCTTTTGGAATGGGAATGTGTATTCGGTTCCACTGTACATTGGGAGTATGTAATTTGTCTTTTGATTTTACAGGAGCTTACAGTTTAGGAGATTGGCCTGAGTCTCAGAAGAGACTTTGGACTGTAGACTTTTGAATGGCATTGAAACTGGTAAAGACTATGGGGACTTTTAAGGTTGGACTAAATGCATTTTGCATTTTATATGGTCAGGAGCCTATGGGGGCCAGGGAGTGGAATGTGGTGGTTTGAATGAGTGTCCCCCATAGGTTGTAAGTATTCAGACATTTGTCTCCAGTTGGTGGCACTGTTTTTGGAGGTCTTAGAAGGTGTGGCCGTGCTAGAGGAAGTACGTTATTGGGGGCAGGCTTAGTGAGTTTAACAAGCCTCATGGTCTACAGTTGCTCTCTCTCTCTCTCTTCTTCCTGTGCTCTTTGTGAGATGTGACCCTCAGCTTGCTGCTCCAGATCCAGCCGCCATGCCTCCTGCCACAATGGACTCTAATTCCCTGGAACCGTCAATCGTAAGCTCAAATAAACTCTTCCTTTTATAAGTTCCTTGGTCATGGTGCTTTATCACAGCAACAGAAAAGTGACTAAAACAGCTGGGTCAGGTGATAGGCTCATTTTGAGTCTTTTAAGGCTTCTCTACACTGCTTTCCATAGTGGCTGTACAAGTTTACATTCCCATCAGCAGTGGATGAGTGTTCCCCTTCCCCCACAACCACTCCAGCATTTGGTATCATTTGTTTTCTTGATCCTAGCCAGCCTTATCAGAGTGAGATAATATCTTAAAATGGTTTTAATTTGCATTTCCTTTATTATTAGCGATGTTGAACACTTTTTAAGATGTCTTTATTTCCTCACTTATGAAATCTCTGTTCGGTTCTTATTATATTTTATTTATTTTATATGTGCATACATGCACATATTACATTTTATTTATTTTATATGTGCATATATGCACATATTACATTTTATTTATTTTTATATGTGCATATATGCACATATTACATTTATTATTTATTTTATATGTGCATTATATGCACATATTACATTCTATTTATTTTATATGTGCATACATGCACATGCAGATACGTGCCATGAAGACCAGAGGACAATGTTCAGGATCTGGTTCTCTCTCCATGGGAATCACAGGTTATCAGGCTTGGCAGCAAGTGCCTTTACCCTCTGAGGCATCAGTGTCCCCCTACCTTTCTTTATTTTTTGAGGCAGGGTCCCTTACTAAACCTTCTCCTTACTAATTGTGCTACTCTGGCTGGCCAGCAAGCCCCCTGTGTACCACCTTCTCCAGTACTGAGGTAGCACCCAGCTTTTGTATATAGGTTCTGAGGGTCTGAACTCGGGGCTTCATGCTAGCACACTAAGCACTTTACTGAGTCATTTCCCAGTCCCTCCCCTCCCAATGCAATCTTTGCGGAAGTTGGCTTGTCTTGTCTTCAGAGGAGTTGCCCTTTGTATAAAGCAGCTGCCACCTGTCTGTAAATTTCCACCTGTGGGGAATTTCCGCTTCTGTTCTCTGCAGCTTCTCCCCGAAGCTCCTAAGAAAAGGCTGCTCTGTCTTCTGGAAAGGAAGCCACTAAATCTTGGTTAAAGGACACTGAACTCTTTTGAACTCAGGCCACAGCTCTGTTGGACCATTTTCCTTTGCCAGCCTGGATTTCAGCAAGACTTACCTCAAGAATTCCTTAATCTCTAATCTGCTTGGTAAACAAGGCACTAAAATGCACTTTTTTTTTTCATCTGTCTGATAATGGCCAATAGAAGAGGGGAGAGGGATCATTTTACCTGGAGGATCCATTTTGTTTCTTCTGAAGGACTAGCATAAATATCCACTTCCCAACAACACACACACACACACACACACACACACACACACACGCACACACACTCCACTCTAAAACTTCCCTCTTGACATGTAAACATGGTCTCCATTTCCCATAGATTCCATGGTCTCAGTACAGGAGGAAGGTCTAGTTTTTAGGCTCATCCAAATCTGAGTTCAAATGCCACCTCATCCCTTACAGGGTTTGAGCCAGTGACTTCATATTTGATAAGTGGCTTTTAATCTATGAAGCAAGCTGCCTTGTGTTCAGAATTCAGTTAGTCATTCTACAAATATCTGCTAGGGCTGGGCAATGATTCTCTATCACGCAAAGCAGCTGGCACATGCACCTGGTGGAGAAAAAGAGTTCCCTCCACAGCACACCCTGGAAGCACCACCCAGGCCACCTACATGGGATGGTACAGGTGTGGCTCTGGGGGTGACTGTGAGCTTAGCCTTCCTGATGGCTCCGGGTGCAATGCCCACCACTTTCTGCTGTGGCATGACTGATGGATGAGTCACCTGGCACACCTCAGGGAGTGGAGCAGGCTGAGGATCAGAGGCAGTTGGCCTGTCACTGGTCTCTGGGATAGAGTCCCAGCTTCCTTGGGGGGCTCAGGAAGGGGCTCACTTGTGCAGAAGGCTTAAGGAAGGTTCTAGACAGCTTTGAAAAAGCCTCAGTCCATTGAAGGGAGCCTACAGAACTGACCCAAGGTCCAACTCCAACAGGGAACAAACAGCAAGAGAGGCCTGTCCTCAACAAGGAGAGTTAGGCTGTGGGAAGGGCCATGGGATGTGGCCGTATGTGGAGTTTGTACTTCGAGTTTCTCAGTTTGTGCCTTTCTCTATTAGATAGAAGAGAGGCTAATCTATCCAGCGAAGGTTTGGGAAGAAGTGGGCATGAGCTAGAACTAGAGAAAGCTTCCACACTGAGGGCTGGACAAAGAAGGTGAAAGTGAAGAAAAGGAAGAGAGGATGGGCTGTGATGGCAAAAGGCAGAAAGGAAAGAAAATACAAGAGAAGAAAGAAGAGGAGGAGGAAGAGAAAGAAAGGAGGAGATGGGAAGAGAAACCCAGTCAGAGAAGGAAAGATAAAGAGAGAGAGGGAGAAGGAGGGAGAGAGGAGAGGGAGAGAAAGGAAGATTAGAAGAAGAGAGGGGTGAGGGAGACACAGAGAAAGCCAGGGAGACAGAGATAGGAGCAGAGGAAAGAAGAGAGAGAGAAAGAGGGATTAAGAGAGGAGAGGAAAGAAGAGAGGGAAGAGGAATGGAGAAAGAAAGGTAGGTGATAAAGAAGGGAAGAGTAAAAGGTGGAAGGCTGGTAAGAGAGGATGGAGAGACAGAGAGAGAGAGAACGCAAGAACAACATTCAAGTGGCTGGCTGGGGTCAGTGGCCTGGGGTCAGGCACTGGCTGACTTGGTCAGTTATTTCATGACTCACAACTCTAACCTCTCTCTCTGTTCTTTCTTCATGGCTGACTGCACCCACTCTTCAGCAGTTTCCCGGAGTAGGTGAAGGTGCACATACCAGAGAGGGCCGCCCTCTGCACATCTTTCTTGTTTGTGTTGTTGTTTTTTATTTTTCTTCTTATCATTTCTGGCTTATTGTTTGGAAAATAATAATCACTGAGCTGCTGATCATATGCTCTTCTCCCAAAAAAATCATGGAATGTTGAGGAGACAGCAAACAGCTTAAACTGCCAGACAAAACATTTTAAGTTTCTGAATTGTGTTGTAGCTTCTCAATTCCTATGCTGTACAGAACTGAGCTTTAATAAGCCTTTATCTCCAGAAACGGTATCAATCCCACATGTCAATCCTGAAATAAGGTTGTCGCACACAAGACGTTTCAGGTCCCTTTTCAACACAACCTCTTTTCCCTTGCTTACAGTATTTAGTACACAAGGTTTATATCCATCTATATCTATATATCTCTATCTGTGTTGACTTATGCTATTGAATGACAATAAAGCAAATAGTGGTAGGCCAGCCATACAGTCCCCATAAAGCTCATAGACTCAGGTGCCAATAAGTTCACAGTCATTTCTTCTTAGATCCTCAGGGGCCCTGATCTTTGGCTAGTATCTGAAGGTCACAATTACGGCACTGAGGACTCACACAGCATTCTGATTTAATTGCATCACCACCCTGACCTGCCTTGCTGAGAATGAAGCTTTGTACTGTACATACAGTCAGTGCTCTGTATCTGCAGTTCATATCCATGGATTCAACTGACTGTTGAAAATATTGAATGGGCAGGGGGTGGTGGCACACGCCTTTAATCCTAGCACTTGGGAGGCAGAGGCAGGCGGATCTTTGTGAGTTCAAGCCCAGCCTGGTCTACAGAGTGTGTTCCAGGATAGCTGGGGCTACAAGGAGACTCTGTCTCTAAAAGACCAAAAAAAAGAAAGAAAGAAAAAAAAATATTGAATGGTAGCCGGGCATGGTGGCTTTAATCCCAGCACTCGGAAGAGGCAGGTGGATCTCTATGAGATCTGCAGCCTGGTCTACCTAGTGAGTTCCAGCCAGCCAGTGCTATACAGTGTGACACTGTCTCAAAAAACTGAGAGGGAGGGAGGGAAAAATGGAACGACAGGGGGAGAGAGAATACTAGAAAATAAAATAAAGTTGTGCCTTACTGAACATGTGCAAATTCATTCTTTTGTGTGTGTGTGTGTGTGTGTGTGAAACATGCACACATACCATGACTTTTGTGTGGAAGTCAGAGGACAACTTATGGGAGTTGGTTCTTTTTTTTCCTTCCTTTCTTTCTTTCTTTCTTTCTTTCTTTCTTTCTTTCTTTCTTTCTTTCTTTCTTTCTTTCTTTCTTTCTTTCCAATATGTGGGATCAAAGGCTCAAACTCAGGTTGTGAGACTTGATAGCAAACACCTTTTTCTATTTATTTATTTATTTATTTGTTTTTATTTATTTATTTATTTATTTAGTGTATGAGTGTACTGTCTGCATGCAGGTTTGTGCACCCATGTTGTGCAATGCCGCGGAGGTCAGAAGAGGGCGTCTGATTCCCCTGGAACTGGAGTTAAAGACTGTTCTTAGCCTCCATGTGGGTGCTGGGAATCTAACCCAGGTCCTCTGCAAGAGTAGTTGGCGTTCTTAATAACTATTTACAGGGCTGGAGAGATGGCTCAGTGGGTTAAGAGTGCCTGCTGCTCTTTTAGAGGACCTGAGTTCAGTTCCCAGCACACACATCACATGGCTCATAAGTTGGAGGTATGAATGCAGCTCCAGGAGATTCGACATCTTCTTCCAGCCTCCATGAGCACCTGCAGGCACACTCACATGCACACACACAGACACACACACACACACATACATATAAATAAAAAATTGTGATTTATATGGCAGTGGTATGGGATCAAATATTAAAAGTCATGTATAGATGGCTTACATAAGCATGTCCAACCTAGAACCCACCAGCCACATGCATTCCAGGAGAGCCAAGAATGTGACCCAACACATCAGTAGATGGCAGCATCAGATCTAAATGACAAAAAGTTGGACAGGGTTGGGGAGGTAGCTCAGTCAGTAAATTGCTTGGCCTATAGGCATGAGAAGCAGAGTTCCACCCCAGCACCCATGTTAAAAGCAAGGAGTGGTGGAGTGTGTTTGTAATCCCAGTACAGAGAATGTGGAGACAAGTGGATCCCCTGGGTATGCAGGCCAACCAGCCACTGAGAGACCCTGTCTCAAAAAACAAGCTGGATGGTGCCCAAGGAACAACACTTGAGGTTGACCCCCTGGCCTCCACAGGCACGTGAACATCCCACCCCCAACACACAATGTTGGACACCCCTGTAAAGCATCTGAGAGGAGGTGGGTAGTTTCTATGCAAATACTATACCATTTTATATAAGAGACCCAACCATCCTTGGATATTGTTTTCTTCAAGTATCCTGAAACCAATCCTGACAGGTGAACAGGACACTGTATACTAATGCGATTGTACTAGCTTAATCAAACCCAGAGAATAGAACCTGATACCACAATTTTCATGTAAGTGATTTGTTTGGGGAACAATACCGGGAAACTAGAGTTGGGGAGACTGCAGATTGGGAATGAGGAAGTTGGCAAACTCAGGGCAACTGTGAGCCATCAAGCTGGGTACCATTTTGGGCAGCCGGGGCTAGTTTCCACTGGAGCCCCTGGACGTAATGTAGATTGGAGTACGTCTCAGAGTTGTCCATAGCAGACCTGGAGCACCCACTGGCTCCCATCATTCATTGATCAATGAGATCTTAACCTGTTTCCATTTCCAGAAATATGTGCTCACACAGCTGAGAGGATTCCTACACACAGCTACCTGGGCCCAAGGACAAGGAGTAAGAGATTCTTCTGGAAATCAGACATGCAGTGGACCTGTACTTCCTTGAGTTTCTGTGCACAGCTAGGCAGGTGCATAATTCAAAATGTCAGTCATGAGCTACTGACATGACTCAGCATAGAAAGGCATTTGCCACATGAGCCTGGTGACCTGAGTTTGATGCCCAGAACTGCAGAAATGTGTAAAGGTGGAAGGAGAGAATAGCTTCCACAAAGTCTTCTGGCCTCCACCTATGTACCATGGCATGCATACACACACATCATGTGCACACGTCATGTGCACACACATATAATACATTTTAAAAATGTAAATCAGGGGCTGGAGAGATGGCCTAGCGGTTAAGAGCGCCGACTGCTCTTACAGAGGACCCGGGTTCGATCCCCAGCACCCACATGGTGGCTGAGAAACGTCTGAAGCTCCAATTCCAGGAGAACTCCAGTTCCAGGGGAATCCGAGACCGTCTTCTGACCTCCGCGGCATTGCACGACACGGGTGCACAGACTTGCATGCAGACAGTACATTCATACACATACAGAAATAAATAAAATTAATAAAAAAAATTTAAAAAAATGTAAATCAACCCAGGACTAGGGAAGTGGAGGCAGAAGGGTCAGAAGGTCAAGGGCACCCTCAGCTAGGTCAACCTGAGATACATAAGACCTTGTCTAAAAAGAAGTGTCAATGGACCAAAGTAAATCTGACAGTTCATCCTTGGTCACCCAGCCTTCTTCCTCAGGGACAAATTTTATCTGCACTTTCTCCCATGTATCTTTTCAGAAGTATCCCATGCACACACAGGCAAATCAATACTCAGTAGTCTCTTTTGTTTAAACCACTGGTGGGATCCTGGATGGTGCTTTATGAAATTGCTACATTTATATATTGATGATGGTAACATGTACATTTAGAGAGTCTTCTTCTTTGAAGAACCTCATGGTGGTACATTTGTGGCTCTAGCCCAATTTACTTACCTACTCCCTGAATTGATGATAATGATATTTTCCACTATTTGATTGCTTGTTTTTGATGCAGGGACTCCCCATGTAGCTCAGACTGTTCTAAAACTCATGATCCACCTACTTCTGCCTCTTGAGCACTGGGAGTACAGGTGTGTATCACCACTCCAGTGTTTGCTATTTTTTAAAACTCAAATTGAGTGAGGTAAAGCTCACTCTTTTGAGCATACAGCTCAATGAGTTCTTGTAGATGTGTGCAATGGCTTAATTACAAGGTCGTAGAGCAGCTCCATCACTGCCCAAAGTTCTCTAGACCATCTCCATAGGCCATCCCTTTGCCCAGCCTGAACACCTGGTGACTGCTGCTCTGTTTTCTGTGTGTGCCTTTTCTTTCTTTTTTTTTTTTCTTTATTCTTTATGTGTATGAATGTACTGTCTGCATGCAGGTCTGTGCACCCGTGTCATGCAATGCTGCCTCCTCAGAAGAGGGTGTCAGATTCCGCTGGAACTGGAGTTAAAGACGGTTCTCAGCCACTATGTGGGTGCTGGGGATCGAACCTGGGTCCTCTGCAAGAGCAGTCGGCACTCCTAACCACTAGAAACATTACAGAATAAAAGCCCAGGCATCTTCATCTTTGGTGATTAAATGCACATTAGCAAATCTCTGTCTTGTCCTGATTCACTATTGTAAAGCATGAGCAGAGGCTAGAGGTGTCATCTGGATTGCTGTGAGGTGTTTAAAAGCAGGGGCTCCCTGCTTTTTCTCATTTTCCCATCATGGTTTAAGTATAAGGCACTGTGAATGGAGGTAGTTGTTGGAGTTAGCTGCAGGAGTATGGGTGTTTTTATTATTTTTTTTTAGGGGGAAAGTAGTTTTATCTTAATTTTATGTGCCTCCCTTTTGTGGGATCTAATCGCAGTGGTTAAATGCAGCTAACCAGTTCTTTAGAATATGCTCTCTAGCCAAGTCTAACTTTATTTAGATTCTGTAGATGGACAAGCTTGATTGTTTCAACCAAAATGGGAACATTAAATAAATGTCACAGCTCTCACTAATAACATTGTGACTTTACTGTTAAGTGTAGACCCTCGCCCCCTTCCCCCCTTTTAAAAAAGCTTGAGACCATTTTGTATGGCTTGTCTGGAAACTTCTGTAAATCTTATGTTTTGGTAAAATATTTTTTGTTATTCTAAAAATAATAATATATACATTTAAAAATGTGTGACTGAATAAGAAGCCACTGCCAAGGTATATTCAAAAACAACCCTTCCACACCGTTCACTCAGGCCTGCTTGGCAGCAAGGTCTTGTCATTTTTTTTTTATTTTACATTTGTTCATTTTGTGGCAGGGGGAGCACACATCTATAAACAACTTACAAGAGTCTTTTCTCTCATCATGTGGGATACAGGGATCAAACTCAGAGTGTCAGGTTTGGTAGGCAGTGGGTGCCCTTACCCACTTTGCCATCCTGCTCATCCTGTCAGTTGTTTTTAAGCTTGCCTGGTATTGTGTGCATAGTTTTTATGGCACAATAAATGTCTTCATACATAAACCTTTTGCTATCATCTGTGAATCTTTCTTTTTTAATATATTTTTATTTTTATTAAACTTTTTCATACATCAAACATCATTTCTCAATCCAATTTAGACTGATTTTCATCTGTGAATCTTTCTATAAGACACATTTAAAATGTTAGGTTAAAGGGTGACAAAGATTGTTTGATCCTGTCAAACAGCCTCTGGGTGTGGTGTCAATCTGTCCACCCACCAACTAGTTTTGGCACTGTCTTGCCCCATCTTTACCAACAGTGTTATTCAATCTGAATGTTATGTTTTAGCTTTTTATTTTTAAATTGTCCTATTGTTTAAAGAGCTAGGCTCTTGGTACGACATTACTCTTGCATGACTTATCTAAGGAGCTACTGTAGAAATGTCTTTTCACCCCAAATATATAAAGAGCAACTCAAAGAAAGATTTTGTTGAGTCCAGCCTGGTGAGTAAATGAGGTTATTAGGCTACTCACAGGGGCATAGGTGACTAACCAGCAGCTGCAACCCTGCAAGTCCCACCCCTGTTATCATTTTATTTTTTTACCTTTGATATAGTTTAGAATTTGTAAGAGTCATTGTAGCTGGAGCAGGTATGCTTATTTACTTTGTTGCCATGACTGTTGGCCAGATTCTTCTGCAAGTCATCACAGGTGCTTTGCTTCATGACGACAACCGTCCTGTCAAGACCAGTGGAAACTGCAATGCTACAGTTACCATGGGTAGCTTCCAGCTCCTGGCTCCAGTAATGGGGTCTCAGCCTGCAGAGTAACTGGTACTACAGACACAGCAGCAAATGCATCTTTGGAAAAGAAATTTTGAGATGATATCCATGTATCTCTCTGGTGAGTGCTTAAAGCAGAGTGATGGACATCATCAGTTAATGCATGGTGATTACTATCAATCATGCCGTGTCACCCAGAATTCTTCCTCATTCTGCAATGCCATCTCACCTGTGGAATCTTATTCATATTCATAATTTCCCGAGATGCTGACCTGGTGTTCGAGCACTTTGATTTCACAAACTAGGGAAGCCTGACTAGAGGGGATCTTTCTAAAGTTACAGATCCAATTAAAGTGGTCAGGAATTAAGTCTAAGTGGAATGAGAATAGATTCTTCTAGGGTGTTGACGTCAGGTGTCTTCTGCCATTGCTCTCTAACTTCTAGACAAAAGCAGGGCTTCTCACTTGAACCCACAGCTTGCTGATTTATGTGGCTAGCCATCTTTCTCCCGGGATCCTCTGTCTCTACCTGCCAAGTGCTGGGATTGAGGAGGGCATACCCCAGTATTTAGATGGGTGCTGGGGACATGAGCTCAGTTCCTCAAACTTACGAAGCAAGTACTATACCTACTGAGCCAGATTCCTATAGGTTTTATGGCTTTCATGCTTTTTTTTATTATTTCTGTATGCGTATGAATGTACTGTCTGCATGCAAGTGTGTGCAGCAGTGTCGTGCAATGCCGCGGAGGTCAGAAGAGGGTGTCGGATTCCCCTGGAACTGGAGTTCTCCCGGAATTGGAGTTTCATACGGTCCTCGGCCGCCATGTGGGTGCTGGGGATCGAACCCGGGTCCTCTGCAAGAGCAGTTGGCGCTCTTAACCGCTAGGCCATCTCTCCAGCCCCGGCTTTCATACTTTTTAAGACACTATCCACTTTAAGAAATACCACAGGAGCCAGGTATGGTGATGCACACCTGTGACCCAGCACTTGGAGGGAAAATTTGAAACCATCCTTGGATACAGAGAGAATACATCATCTTAGGAGGCAAATTTTTCAAACAATAAGATGGGTTTGGTGGCACTCACTGGTAACCTAAGCACTCACAAAACTGAGGTAGGAGGATTGCTTTGAGTTCAGTGCCAGCATGGGCTAAATAGTGAGTTCCTAGACAGCCTGGGCTACAGAATGAGGCACTGTCTCAAAAAACAAACAAGATAAAACAAAACAAACAAACCAAAAACAAACACAGCCCTTAAGAGGCAGGTAGATCGTTGTTCCAGTTCCACACCAGCTGAGGCTGCAGGGAGACCCAGTCTCACAAAACAAACAAAAGGCCAAATAAATAAAAATAACAATCTTCTATGCTTCTTAGTTCATTTTATTGAAAATATATCAATTAACATTAACGAAAAGCTTTCTATTGGGCTGACCAGCATTTTTTAAATTTCATTTATTTTTATGTGTATGAATGTACTATCTGCATGTAGGTTTGTGCACCCGTGCGCGCGGAAGTCAGAAGAGGGCATCGGATTCCCCTGGAACTGAAGTTAAAGACGGCTGACCGTCCTCTGGGTGCTGGGGATCAAACCTGGGTCCTCTGCAAGAGCAGTCGCAGTCGGAGCTCTTAACCGCTAGGCCATCTCTCCAAGCCCCTGACCAGCATTTTAAGAGCCCAGTTTTAGAATCTAGGACAAGGTGCTGCTTTAACGGTGTCTTTTGAATTCCCCGGAGATCCCGCTGGAGCTATGCAATGTTTTGGGCAGGTTTTCCTCATTTTTAATTTTTCTTTTCTTCTTTTCTTCCCCTTCTCTCTTCCCCCTCCTCTTCCCTTTCCTGCCCTCCTTTTTTTTTTTTTTTTGTCTGTGTGTGAGTTTCAGACAGGGTCTCCCTGCTGGCTTGGAACTCGCTCTGTAGACCAGGCTGGCCTTAAACTCACAGAGATCCACCTGCCTCTGCCTCCCGAGTGCTGGTATCAAAGGCGGGCGCCACCACGCCTGGCCCTCCTCCTTCTCTTTTCTTGGGACTACAAAATGTCCTCGGCATTAATTCTACCCTAGAGAGCAGCCTTTGAGGGGAACTAGGTTTGGATTGAGGTATCATTTCCATCATTTGTTGTTGATCTTGAAGGTTTCATTACTGCAGACTTGGTTTCCTGCTCTGAAAAATGGACATCTTTGAGCGGGGGTGTGTAAAGGCTTCTCAGTGTCCCCCTTAGAGCCGAGGGCTCAATAAATAAAGAGATTCTAGAGGTGCGAGTCCCCAGACTAGCAGATCCAGGAATTTGACAGAAAAGCAAATTCTCGGTCCTGGCAACAGATTTTATGAATCAGAACACTCCGAGGGTGAGACCGAGCAGTCTGCTGTAGCATGTTTTCCAGGTGATTCTGATGCGGGTTTCAGGTTGGGATTCAGGCGGAGAAAGTGCAGCCGGCACCCGGTAGACGGCTGTACTAGCAGCAGTCCCCACCTGGAGCAGCAGCAAACTGTCCGGGTCCGGGCTCTACCTTCTTTTCTCAGCAAAGCCCACCTGACTCGCTCGCTGATTGGTGAACTCTCTTGTGGCGCTTCGCCAATCACCAGTGGCTGACACCTTAAACAGATACAGGAGGGGATGCGCGTGGCGAGAGCCGTAGTCCTATTGGCTACATGAACGTCACTGAGAGGGGCGGGGTTGCGCATGCGCACCGCTCGGTACCACCGCGGTAGTTGAAAAATGGCGACTGTCACCGAGCTGAAAGCCGGTGAGTGCGTGAGGGGAAGCTCACCTGTGGGAAAGGAGAGGACAGAAGGAGAGCGCGTGAGACACGTCCTTTTCCTCAGGGCTTATTTTGAGGTGACAAGGCCCTCGGGAAGCGGCCCCTGTGCGTGCACTGCGGGAGGGAAAGGTTTGGAACTGGAATCGAGTCTCTGAGCAGCCTGCACCTCGGGCCGCCGGGACATCTTCTGGACGCGGCTGAGCAGAAGGGGCAAAGGCCGGACCTTGACAGCACCACACCCGAGGCTGGTAACAGGCACGGCCCTCCAGGATCTGCACGGCTGGCGCATCCCGAGGACAGCCTGTGAATAGGGCCTGCTGGTCCCTTGGGAAGAACCCGAGGCACCGAGTCGCTCACTCACACCACTCTCTTTCTGGATTTGGGGGGAGTTCTTCCAGAGTGGGTGTGTGCAGGGCGTTTGCTAGAGACCGCGGGTTACACACACACACACACACACACACACACACACACACCGTGCTGCAAAAATAACCCCCACACTCAACAGTAGTCATCAAGAACTTGTGTGTGCTCCTATCTCTGAATAGCAATTCCAGTTAGTTCGTTACTTTGACAACTCCAGTTAAGGCTCAGTGAGCGAGCCCTGCGCCAGGCAATTCATAACTTACCCATCAGCGACTTGATTCGGTGTAAGAACCTTATGCCCATTTCAAATGCTGCGAAGTTGAGGTGCCAAGATGTGAGATCTCTCACCCAAGTTCATTTAGCTAGAAATAGGCAGGGTGTTCAAACCCTGATGAGACCTGCACCAGATCTTAGTCTCCAAGTTGTTTTGCTGCCCAATGAATAAAAGCAACTGTGTTCCTAAGAGCTCAGAGACTTAAGCCTGTGATGATAGGTATTTGGAGAGTACCTGGCAGTGTAGCTTGAGGCTATGATTCAGTAACTATCGATGTACATGTATATTGGGAGCAGTCCCCAAACAGGCATGCCTTGGGCCACAAGAACAGAAGTCACATGAATATATATAGACTCTTTTCTCAGGGGAGTACACATCACATGTACTATAGGATTTAAAGATAATTCTGTGGGAGATTAGTCAGGTTAAAACTGCTTCCTGAAGAAGTTGTTATGAGTAACAGTGTTGCAAGCATAGCAGGAGAGAGAGTGATGGAGAATCTCAGAAGATGACAGCCTTAAAGATTAGGGGTGTCCAGTTGAAATTTAGGGGACCCTATCTGTATTTTCTGAATTCCCATGCTCTTGATATGCATTGTATCTAAGAGGAACACAATGCAAACTTGTTTGTTAGCCATTGCTCTTACATTTATGAGATTTTTTTAACTTTTGAAAACATTCTCATGGAACTGGAGAGATGGCTCAGTGGTTAAGAGTGCTTGCTACTCTTGTAGAGGACCCAGATCAGTTCCCAGCACCCATATTGGGTGGCTCACAACTATAACTCCAGTTCCAAGGAATCCAATGCTTTCTACCCCTACATGTGACATATACAAACACATTTATTTTTATTGGTCTTTTTGAGACAGAATCTTCCTGTAACCCTAGCTGGCCTGGAACTCCGTTGTGTAGCCCAGACTGGCCTCAATCTCAGAGAGATTTGTCTGCCTCTGCTTCCCAACTGTTGGGATTAATGGCATGTATCACCATGCTGATTGATTTTTTTTTATGTATATGACTTTTGCCTGCATGTATGTAAGTGATTGTAGTGTCTTCAGAGGCAGAAGAGGGCATTGGATCCCCTGGAACTGGAGTTATAGATAGTGGTTAGCTGCCATGTGTGTGCTGGAAACCAAACCTGGGTCCTCTGCAAGGGCAGCCGGTGCTCTTAATCATGGAATCATCTCTCCAGCCTAAAAAATATATATTTTAAAACATTCTTCCATTTCCCTTGGCTGTTTCTCTGAGAGGTCGAATTCATTCCCTTAGAGAAAGGCTTGGGTTAGGAGTGTACCATCAAGGGGTTGTGAAGGACTTGGTGTCTTTCCTCGTTCCAGCTTTATTATCATTTTCTGCTAAGTTTCTAGCTGTACTGTGTGTACTACAGAGTAATTGGGACAGGATACTTGCCAATGGAAAATAATCTTTCCATCTAACTTCCAAAGATGGAACTAGGGAACCAGGGTTCAGTTGTGATCCTAAGAGTGTGATAAAGTTCCCTTTTCCTTTTATGGGCCTGTTTCAAAGTATGATTAGCTGACAAATATATTTAACATACCTGCAGAAAAAGGTTGGTATGTTAAATATATTTGGGTTTTTTTTGGTATGATGCTTTTAAAATGATAACTTGAAGGACTGTCCTTAGTTACTTGGCCAAAAATCATTGTTTTATCTTTAAAACTTTTCTATCCACACCTGCATGGATAAACTGCCTTTATGGATTTTAATTATTGTGGCGTACTTATTTTTTTGTCACTGTCAGGGTAGAGTACACTATTAAACTACATTTATTTCAGCAGTAGTGGACAGCATTATACAAACTCCTAGGTAACATTTACGAGCTCCTGCTGTATTCTAGATGCTGGGAATGTGTTGATTCTTTTGGAATTCCATTTAGCCCCTATGAGCTATTTGAAAAAGGAAGATTCTAAATTGCTATTAAGGGATGGTGACAGTTCAGTCCAATCCCCTCATCAATACTGAGTCCTTAGAGTTAAAGCTTGTCATCTCAACTTCTGATGTTTGTCATAGTACACCTGCTCATCTAGACATTAGATTATGTCTGCCAAATTATTTACATTCCTGACCCCTTAAGTTAGCAGTGACACAGTCATATGTCAGAATCTCATATTCTAACCAGACTTGAAATGACAAAATCCTACTGTTGGGCTGAGGATGTAGTGCTGTTGGAAGAGCTTGTCTATCATGCACAAAGCCCTGAGTCCCTAGTTCCATATAAACTGGGTGTGGTGATACACACCTGTAATCCCTGCACTTGGGAAGTAGAGACAGGAGAGTCAAAAGTTCAGGGTCATCCTTGGCCTATATAGGGAGTTTGAGGTTATCTTGCACTCTACCATGGGTGTGAAGAAGCCCAGGGTAGTCTCGGCTTCTTCACTACTGGGATTACAGGTATGTGCCACTGCCCCTGGCAAAAATTGCTTTAAAGTAAAAAACCAAAATGTTTTTCATTCAGAATCAGCCATTCCCTAAAGAGTTATAGATACCCAAAGTTTTTATACAAAAACAAAACTGACACACACCCTTCTTTCATGGAGGGCAGTTGTTTTCTGTAATCTATAAATGAGAGGCTGTTAGTGATTAAAAAACACTTGAAAATCTGTGGACAATTGGGGAGTAAGCTCAGGTCCCATCAAGCTAACAGTAATTCTATTCACTCTTTTCCCCTATCAAAGAATATGTATCACATATGTATCAACCAATAGTCCCTTACCAAAGGTACAATATGGATAAACTTGAATGTGAACAAATGTACTAGGAGTAGATCATTGAAATTTGAAAACTTTACTTTTTACAAACATGGCTTATGTACTGGTAACTTTGTTCAGCTTATCACTGTAATCAAGAGCTTCATTTGTGGCCTATACTGTCCTAACATTTGTCTTTAGGGAATGCTTAAGGATGATAAAATTTAGTGTATAACCAAAGCGTTAACATTTTGTATTTAACAGTTTTAAAGGACACCCTGGAAAAAAAGGGGGTGTTGGGGCATTTAAAAGCAAGGATCCGTGCTGAAGTTTTCAATGCCTTGGACGATGATCGTGAACCCCGACCATCATTATCTCATGAAAACCTTCTAATTAATGAATTAATACGGGAGTATTTGGAATTCAACAGATATAAATATACAGCCTCTGTCCTCATAGCAGGTAAGTGGTCACTGTTCGGCAAGAACTGCTTCATCCTTTTTCCTTACTCTTGGAAAATTTCAGCCTGAAAATGTAGTTTCATTGCTAAATAGCCTCACACAGGTGATTGAAACCTTAGCATCCCAAAGGCTCTTGTCATAGTGTAAACAAGTTCTCATGAGCCTTATGGTCCTCTATTTAATATTAATCATACATCTTCATAGAAGATAATGATTTTGACCAGTTGAAGGTGTTCAGTGTCAATATCTATGCCTTCAGTTTGTTGTAGCCGGCTGTATAATACTGTTAACACTCAGAAAATAAGAAACATTGGCAAATGCCATCAGCTAGGTAACTGGGCATTGGCCTCCCGTAGAATGAAGAATGGTAGATAAAACAGCACAGCCACAGCATTTTCCCTGGCTTTTATCACTGTGAATAGGAAAGCGCTGTGATAGATGCTTTGGTTGTGGCTTCTGACAGTTAGGAATCAAGTCCCTATAAACAATCATATGCAAGTTTTTGTATTAACATGAGTTTTGTGTTTTGTTGGTAAACAGAATGGATTGTTGCTTGTGTGAGACATGAATGCTTACCTTCAGGGGAATCTGCCAGCACTTTTGAGTGGCTCTGCCATCATGCTTTTGCGCCAGTGAAGGGTCAGTTCCAGTTGACTTGCACCTTTGCCAGCACTAAATATTGAGTTTAATTTTAAGAGCCATGTGTGGTGGCTCACTAGGTAGTCCCAAGATTGAGGAGGCTGAGGCAGGAGAATCACTGTGAATTCAAGAGCAGTCTAGGCTACATAGTAAGTTTGAGGTCAGCCTGGGCTATGGGGTATGCCTCTGTTTTTAAAACTTACTTTTAGGGGGCTGGAGAGATAGCCTAGCGGTTAAGAGCACCGACCGCTCTTACAGAGGACGCCGGTTCGATCCCCAGTACCCACATGGCGGCTAAGAACCGTCTGAAACTCCAATTCCAGGAGAACTCCAGTTCCAGGGGAATCCGAGACCCTCTTCTGACCTCCGCGGCATTGCACGACACGGGTGCACAAACTTGCATGCAGACAGTACATTCATACACATACAGAAATAAATAAAATTAATAAAAAAAAAAAAATTAAAACTTACTTTTAGGGCTGGAGAGATAGCCTAGCGGTTAAGAGCACCGACTGCTCTTGCAGAGGAGCCAGGTTCGATCCCCAGCACCCACATGGTGTCTGAGCGTCTGAGAGCCGTCTGTAACTCCAATTCCAGGAGAACTCCAGTTCCAGGGGAATCCAACACCCTCTTCTGACCTCTGCAGCATTGCACGACACGGGTGCACAAACTTACATGCAGACAGTACATTCATACACATAGAAAATAAATAAAATTAAAAAAAAACCTTACTTTTAGAATTATTGCCCCCGAATGCATACATTTTAAAAAATGAGTTATTGGGGCTGGAGAGATAGCCTAGCGGTTAAGAGCACCGACGCTCTTGCAGAGGACCCGGGTTCGATCCCCAGCACCCACATGGCGGCTAAGAACCGTCTGTAACTCCAATTCCAGGAGAACTCCAGTTCCAGGGGAATCCGAGACCCTCTTCTGACCTCCGCGGCATTGCACGACACAGGTGCACAGACCTGCATGCAGACAATACATTCATACACATGCAAAAAAAAAAATGAGTTATTTAGCATTGTCATGTGTTTAATCTATAGGCTTCTCAGAAAAATACTGAAGTCCAGCATTGTAGTTTTAGAGGCAGAAACCATATTTCCAATCACAAACTGAGGGATTTAAAAAGTGAGTGTGTATAAGCTATATTAAATGATGCATTTAACAACATGGTGTCTTTTGATGTCATAAAGCCATGTATTTGTCTTCATATATGGTGTCAGATACTTTCTTCCAAAGTCCAAGAAATGTGTGTGCCTGGGAAGTGTGGTTATTATCAAAATCATATTGCTTTTTAGATCAATAGACTCAGTGTTTTCATGAATTTTTCCCCCCAGAATCTGGTCAACCTGTAGTTCCACTGGACAGACAGTTTCTCATCCGTGAACTAAATGCCTTTGAAGAATCAAAGGATAACACAATGTAAGAACTTTTTAAAATCGGGTTGCAGGCATTATATTGGGATCCTAATTAGGATACTGGCTGTTTCATTTTAATGCAGCAGGGACTTGCTCAGGTTTACTGTGTGTCACATACTGTACACAATCTAAGAATTGCAGCAATGGGCGGGTCATTTGAGTTCTGTGCTGCTGCTAAACTTGCTGTGGCATCCGAGAACTAAATACTCTTTCCTTCCCTTCCATCTTTCCTTCTCTGTCTCTTTTTTGTGTGCCTCTTCCCCTGCTCCCTGGTTGGTTGGTTGGTTGGTTGGTTGGTTGGTTGGTTGGTTTCAATGCTCGTAATGGAACCCTGGACCTCGAACATGCTAGGCAAGCCTTCTACCCCTGAGCTCCACCCATAGCCCTCTACTACTTTCTGCAGATCACCCCTGGTGACTCCTGGCTACCCTCTTCTTCTAAAGCTTTGGTCTTTCAGTTGTTTTCTTCGTCCTCATTCTTAGTTCTTCCTACTCATTGCTTCATTGCTTCAGTGTAGGAGTCTCCCTTCTCTCAAGACCTCCCGGCGGCTCCTCTCCCCAGTGGCTCGGTCATCCCGGCGGCTCCTCTCCCAGTGGCACGGGGTCCTCTTCATACCAGATCTGCTGAGTCTGCCTCTGCTTTAGTTTTTGCCCTGTTTTGCATCTCAAATTCTCTCACCGTTTATACTAATATTAGCTTGCTCTTTTCCTATGTTTAGTGCTTCTTAAATTTTTTTTCAGAGCCCCTACCTGGCAAAAAAATTAATCAATCAATTAATTAATGCCAAGGTACATAGCTCAAAGTGACATTCCCTGTCAAGAAATTTCTTTGAAAACATATTTTTCTTTCTAAAACTTTGTTGAATTTTTAATTTGCCTTCATGGTATAATTGTTTGTTTTACCATAAAATGTTTTTAAATTACATGCTACTTACATTTAACTCTCCCATAGGTCTTTGCGTACAGTGTTCCAATATTAAAGTTCTGTTGAGTCCCTAGCTCTGGGTTTTTTTCCAACCTCAGAAGCTCAGTTTTCCTTGCCATCCTGTAGAATGCTGTAGTTCTGACATCTCCTCACAGCGCTTTTTTTCCTTGGGTTCTTTGGCTCTTTGCTACCATATAATAGTTTGTCTGTCTGATGGTGTCCTTGGTTTCTTCACTAGCTCCTGCAGGGTGGTTCCTTTAAATTGCGGGTCCTCCTCAAGTTCTGTTTTTCCTTTTGTTTCTTCTTGTGCTCCCTCATTTTCTTTTTCTTTCTTTTTTTTAAATTTTATTTATTTCTGTATGTGTAGGAATGTACTGTCTTCATGCAAGTTTGTGCACCCATGTCGTGCAATGCCGTGGAGGTCAGAAGAGGGTGTCGGATTCCCCTGGAACTGGAGTTCTCCTGGAATTGGAGTTTCAGACGGTTCTCGGCCGCCATGTGGGNTGGAGGTCAGAAGAGGGTGTCGGATTCCCCTGGAACTGGAGTTCTCCTGGAATTGGAGTTTCAGACGGTTCTCGGCCGCCATGTGGGTGCTGGGGATCGAACCTGGGTCCTCTGTAAGAGCGGTCGGCGCTCTTAACCACTAGGCCATCTCTCCAGCTCCCTCCTTTTCTAAATGACTCTTTAGTGAGGCTAAGATGTGGCAGCCGTTTTTAACGGGACTTGTCTTCTCTGTGGGGCTGCCACATTTCTGCTGGCATCTCAGATGCAGTGTGTCCACAAAGTGCGTTCTTTCCACCTCCTCGTGGAAAGGCTCCTCATATAGCTGCTCAGTCTTCGAGGTAGAATCCACGGGTATTTTTGGCTGGTCCTTTCTCTATCAATCCTTCACAGATCCCGTCAATTCTGCCTCTGTGGTCTTCATTCTTACTGCCCTGTGCCATGCTGTTTAGGAGCTTCCTGCCTGGTTTGTCTGCAATTGCTCTTTTTTGACTTGTTCTACTCTGCTGTCTTTCTAAAAGGCAGTTACTGCATCGTAAAAACATTTAATAACTTTCTGTGGTGTATACTAGCAAGTCACATTCTTTAGCAAGGTGCTTCATGCCCCAAAGCTCTGCCTACCTATCGGGGGATCTGTCTGCTCAGGTCTGACTGCCCACTGTGCCTGAGACACTGCATGTCCCTGAGATGCTGCATGTGCCTGAGACACTGCACCTTCATGGGTCTCTGCCTGTGCACTGACCGTTCCCTACCCGAAACCTGGGCTCACTCCTCCTTCCTTTCCGCTTCTGTGGGATTGCCTTTCATCCTCCTGGCCTTGTTTAAATGCTCCCACAGGATCTGGGAGGGAGACGGAAGTGATCCTGGGCTTCTGGGTGAGGGAACGGTTTGTGTTTATTATATTCAATTTTAGTTACTAAGAACATTTGTTATCTACATAAAATTGGTGTGACCTAGATAAAGAGGAAGGTATTTCTATTCATATTTTCTTTACTTCTTTATATTTAAGTTTTCATGTTGAGATGAAATGACTGAGTCAAAAGGAAGATGATGTCTGTTATTCTACATTTAAAGTAAAAGTGTGATTTGCATTAGTGTAGAATGCACCAGTGGACTGTTGTCATAGCACTGCTTTCTTATTTTATTCAGAGTTTCACTTTAATGTTAATATGTGGTGAGCATCCAGACACTGTCCAGGTTATGACAGAAGAGCCTTGAAGGCACAAGGCATGAATGAGTGTCGGGAGCTGCCTCCTTCTCTCCCCTTCCCATGGTTGTGGACCAACATGAAATGCCACAAATCCTTAGGGCGGGAGCAATGGCCGAAATGACAAGAAATGTCTTTTGAGGAGAGTAGGTAGAATTTGTTTGGGTTCTAGTGATAGTGCTGATTGCTTATTGCAAATCTGTGGATAGCACAGCAATACTGTCCCCACCTGCCCACTGACACCTTCATTCCCCAAAGGTGACCCCTGCAAACATCTTCCTTCACATCATTCAAATATGTTCTGGGAACTTAAACCCCTTCTGTGTATGTCTTCTTCTTTCTTCTGTAACTTGTTTTCTACATTAGCATGTATAAATCTTTATTTTCTTCATTTGAAAATTATGAATTTCAGACGTGCAGAGGAGTATAGGTTGAGTTTCTTTAACATGTGGAATGTTGTACTTTGTCATAGGTTTGGTTTTTTCCATGGGGGGTTCTTTTCAAGACAGGGTTTTCCCATAGCCCCACCTGGCCTGGAACTCGGTCTGTAGACCCGGCTGGCCTTGAACTCACAGAGATCCGCCTGCCTCTGCTTCCTGAGTGCTGGGATTAAAGGCATGTGCCACCACACCCAGCAAGATACATTCATTTTTATTTTATCTGTATGAGTATTTGCTTACATGTATGTATGTGTACCACATGCATACCTGGTGCCCACAGAGGTCAGAAGAGGGTGTTGAATCCTCTGGAACTAGAATTTATAGATGGTTGTTAGCCACCACGTGGGTGCTGGGAACTAAACCCAGATCCTCTGGAAGAGCATCAAGTACTCTTAACCACTGAGCCAACTCTCCAGCCCTCAAATCTTGGGGTTATTTTGTTTTGTTTTGTTTTGGTTTTAGACTACACAAGATATGAAAGTATCTTTGAGAGCTACTGTTCTCTGTTCTCTCTCCCTAACCTAAGCACATCTTTTAAATGTTTATAAAAAATTTTTTATGTGTCTGTGTGTGGGGGGGTGCATTAGTGTGTGTGTGGAAATATGTGCACATGAGTATAGGTACCCGAGGAACCCAGAGTATGTGCCCGTGAGTATAGGTGTCCAAGGAACCCAGAGTATGTGCCCGTGAATATAGGTGTCCGAGGAACCCAGAGTATGTGCCTGTGAGTATAGGTGTCCAAGGAACCCAGAGTATGTGCCTGTGAGTATAGGTATCCGAAGAACCCAGAGTATGTGCACATGAGTATAGGTGTCCAAGGAATCCAAAAGTTCCTCAGCTTCCCTGGAGCTGGAGTTACAGGTGGTTGTTAGCTGCTCTATGTGGTGATGGATCCCAACTCTAGTCCTCTGCAAGAGCAGTATGTGCTCTCAACTGTTGAGCCCTCTCTTTAGCTCTGCATCTTTTAATTTTTAGTTTTCATAAATTTTGCTCTTCAGAATTGCAGACGGGTATTGAGAAGCTATAGTTTTATTTTTTCTTCTTAAAATTTTAATATTTTCAGTGTTGCTGGAGATCAAATTCAGGTTTGTACACTCTAAGCAAGTTTTTTTTTTAACCACTGAGTTATCTCCTCAACTATACTTTCCTTACATGCCCTTAAGATTTTTTAATTTTAATTTTCATATGTATGTTTTGTCTGCATGTATGTAAGTTTCCCATGTGCATGCAGTGCTGGTGGAGTCCAGAAGAGGGCATCAGATCCCCTGGAACTGGAGTTATGGATGGTTGTTAGATGCCATGTGGGTTAGGAACCGAACCTAGATCCTCTGCAACAGTAGCCAGTGCTTTAAACATTTGAACTTTCTCTCTAGCCAGATGCAGTGTCTGTCCCTGGACAGACCTCTCCTAAAAGCTGGGACATCTCACTTGAGAAACTTTCCGAGGCTTGGAAAGCTGCTCTAAGAGATGCTTATTTCCTTTTGCCTAAAAGATTACTCAGAATTTGGGATTTGAAACACAAATTTATTTTTCTTGCAGTCTTGGGGAGGGGCTGAGCTGAATCTAGTCCGTGGTTTCTCAGGGGGTCTCAGGGTTTCTGATGGCTTGATGAGGGCCACAGGATCTGCCCACAGACAGCCTCAGCTCCCCCCATGGATCATGGACTGCTGAATGCAGGCATCTGGTGCCTCTAGAAACTGTGATCCAAGCCAGAAGGAAGCTTCTGTCCATTTCCACCTCATTCCATCAGAAGTGAGTAAGGCTCTGGCAAGGGCAGAGTGTTTAGGCTCCATCTTTGAAGGGAGTGTCATACTTTGAATCATTTTACCAGCTACTCAAAAGATAACTATCTAAAAAGTAAATCACTTTGTGTTTTCAGTGGAGAGAAGGGATTTCTTACATATATATCTATATATATGTATATAATTTTATTTTATTTTTTGTCTATTTATTTATTTTTTTAAGGAATTCTACAATATAGGAGCAAGGTTGTTTTCAGATCACATTAACGTTGCTTTGTTTGCCATACAATTAGGTAATTGGCACTAGCATCCACAGATGAGGGATACCATTCATCATTTGTTTTTCTGGGACTGTGTTACTTCACTCAGCATGATATCTTCTAGCTCCATCCATTTACCTGCAAAGTTCATGATGTCATCTTTCTTTCTTTTTTTTTTTTGGTCTTTCTGAGACAGGGTCTCCCTATAGCTCCCAGCTGTCCTGGAACTCACTCTGTAGACCAGGCTGGCCTTGAACTCACAGAGATCCACCTGCCTCTGCCTCCCAAGTGCTAGGATTAAATTCTTTACCACTGCATAGAACTCCATTGTGTAGATGTACCACATTTTCTCTATCAACTCGTCAGTTGAGGGGCACTTAGGTTGGTTCCAGCTTTTTGCTATTGTGAAGAGAGCTGCAATAAACATGGCTGTGCATGTATCTCTGCAGTAAGAGTAGTCTTGTGGGTACATGCCCAGGAGTGGTATGGCTGGGTTGGGTGGCAAGTTCATTCCAAGTCTTCCAAGGGTTCTCCACACTGCTTTCCATAGTGGCTGTACAAGTTTACATTCCCACCAGTAGTGGATGAGTGTTCCCCTATCCCCACAACCTCTCCAGCACTTGGTATCATTTGCTTTCTTGATCCTAGCCAGTCTTATTGGAGTGAGATAATATCTTAAAGTGTTTTTTTTTTTTTATTTTATTTATTTCTGTATGTGTATGATTGTACTGGTCTGCATGCAAGTTCATGTGCACCCGTGTTTGTGCAATGCCGACCAGAGGTTCAGAGAGGGAGAGGTCTCGGATTCGCTGGAGCTGTAGAGTTTCCTGGAATTGGAGTATTCAGATGGTTCTCGGTGCCATGCGGGTGCTGGGATTCAAAACCGCGGGGGTCCTCTGCAAAAGCAGCCGTTGCGCTTAACTGCTGGTCCATCTCTCCAGCCCTTTTAAGTGGTTTTTTTTTTTAATGCTGCATTTCCTTAATAATTACCTATGTGAACACTTCTTTTTTTTTTATTTCTGTATGTATGTGTCATTGAATGTACTGTCTGCATGCAAGTTCTGTTGCACCCATGTAACGGGTCGCTAATGCCTGCGGAGGAGTCGGTCAGAGAGAGGTTGTCGGATTTCCCCTGGAACTGAGGACGTTCTCGGTGGAATTGAGTTTTCAGAACAGTTCTCAGACTGCAATTGATGGATTGCTGGGATCGAAACCCCAGGTCCCTCTGTAGAGCGGTTGGCGGCGTCTTACCCGCTTTAGGCCATCTCTCCAGCCCTGATTGAAACACCTTTGAGAGATGTTTTTCAGCCATCTAGTTTCTCACTTGTGAAGTCTCTGTTCAGCTACTTTGCTCAATTCTCTATTTTGAGTGGGTTCATTGTTTTTTCTCGTTTTTTTTTTTTACCTTTTTGTTTTGCATTTAGTTTATATATTAATACATGTTTTTTCTTTTTTTCGGGATCAGGGAATTTCTATTCCACTTCCGTGTGATTGTTTCCGTTAAATTGGATCAGAAGCTTGTTGAGTTTATATCAATGAGCGTCCCAATTTGAGTGTCCAACTTCGACCTTTAATTATTGCCCCGCTGACTTTGGATCGGTGATTATAGGAGTACTTTTACCTACGTGCCTGATGTCCTTGTAGTCTGCTACACTAACTTTTCTTCATCCGCATCAGAGCTTTCAGTGATTTACTTTGAGGTCTTTATTCCATCTGGAGGGTGACTTTGTATGGGGTAGCGATGTGGGTGTGATCAGTCTGAGAGGTCTAGGGTTTAGTTTTCATTCTTCTGACAAGTGGTGATCACAGTTTGGCCAACACACTTGTGAAGCTGCTGTCTTTTTTCTTTTCCTCCATTGTCTTTTCGGACCCTTTTCAAATGGATGGCGTGGAATTCCTGAAATTGATGTCGTTCAAGTTTGAGAATTGCTTCCAGTTTTTGTTTCCATTGGTCAACAGGTCTTTTTTTGTGCCAGTATATACACAGTTGTTGTTCTTGGTTTTATTTTTTTATGGACTATTTAGCCTTCTGTAGGTAGTCAGTAGTTTGAAGTCTGAGGTATAGGAGGGAAATTCCCCTTTGTTGCCCTTGTTTCATCAGGGTTGCCTTTGGCTTTTGTTTTTCCAAATGCTGAATTAAGAACACTTTTGTTTTCCAAGCCGGTTGAAGGAAGATATCGCTTGGGGATGTTAATTGGGCTATTGCATTTTTAATTCTGTACAAGAGTTTGGGTTGAATGGACATTTTTCTTATATTTTAATGTTTCCCAATCCTTCATGACCATGGGAGGTTTTTTCCATTTTCTGATGTCTTCTTCAATTTCCTTCCTCAGGGGTTTTAAAATTTTTGTTACAGATCTTTTGGTATCTTTCGGTTAGGTTTGTTCCTAGGATTTATTGTTTTTGAGGCATTGTGAGTGGAGGTCTCCTTGTATTCCTTCTTCAGTTGTGCACTGTTTGTGGTGTAAAGAAAGCTACTGATTTTTCTAAGGTTAATTTTATATACTCCTTGCCACTTACAAAGGTCTTTAATCGGTTTCTAGGAGTTCTGGGGAGTTTTAGCATTCTCTATCCTTTTTTTAAATTTTATTTATTTTTGTATGTGTATGAACTGTACTGTCTGCATGGTAGGTTTGATTAGTGCACCTGTGTGATGCAATGCCACGGAGGTTCAGAAGAGGGTCTCGGGATTCCCCTGGAACTGGAGTTTCTCCTGGAATGGAGTTACAGCATGGTTCTCAGCCGCCATGTGGGTGCTGGGATCGAAACCCAGGTCCTCTGCAGAGCAGTTCAGCGCTCTCAACCGCATAGGCTATCTCTCCAGCCCCAGTTTTTAGCATCTCTTAAGCTAAACAATCTATCATCAGCAAAAAGGATAGCCTGACTTCCTCTTTCCAATTAGTTCTCCTTTAATTTTCCTTTTCTTGCCTTATTGCCCTAGCAAGTGTTTCAAGCACTATATTGAAAAGGAAGTGGTGACAGGGGCATCCTTGCCGAGTTCCTACTTTAAGGGGAATGCTCTGTCATTTTCCCCATTTAGGATGATTGGCTGTGGGTTTCCTGCGTATATGGCGTTGGCAATTACATTGAGGATGATCCCTCCAATCAATTCTCTTTAGGACTTTAAGCATGAGGGGTGCTGGATTTTGTCAAAGCTTTTTCTGCATCAAATTGAGATGATTGTGTTGGTTTTTACTTTCAATCCATTTATAGTTTGATGATATTCAATGGATTTTCATATGTTTGAACCATCCCTGCATTTTTTGTATGAATCCAACTTGGTTCATGATGGATGATCTCTTGATGTGGGTCTGTATTGCGATTTGCAATACTTTTGATTCAGAATTTTTGCATCTGTGTCATTAATGAGATGAGTCTATAGTTCTCCTTTTGGTTTGTATCTTTGCCTGTTTTGGTAATAGAGTGATGCTGGCTTCATCGAAGGAATTGGGGAGGAATTCCTCTGCTTGTATCCTTCCTAAAATTTTGAGTAATTAATGGTTGTAGGTTTGTTTGAAATGTTTTATAGAAGTGTGCTGTGAAACATTTCGGTCACGCGCCTGGGCTTCTTTTAGTTGGGAGTTTATTTATTTATTTAAAAAAAAAAAAAAAAAATATTATGGGTCTGTTTTAAACTGTCGATTTCTTCTTGGTTGAGCTTTTGGTGATTCCCAGGATTTCAGATATTCATCCAATTTCTCTTAGGTTTTTTCAACTTAGTAGGTATAGGGTTTGAAGTATCCCCTTATGATGCCTGGATCTTTTCATTGTCTTTGTGATATTCCCCCTTTCATCACAGATTCTATTGATTTGGAGCTTGTTCCTTCTTTCTTCTTTTTTTTACTTATTTATTTTTTTATGTTCTCTTCTTTTGGTTAACTGGGCTAAGGTCTGCCTATCTTGTTTATTCTTTCAAAGAACCACACTTTTGGATTCATTGATTTTTTTTTTTTGTATTGTTTTCTTTGTTTCTATTTCATTGATTTCTGCTCTGATTTTTGTTATTTCTTCCTGTCTGTTGCATTTAGGGTTCATTTGTTGTTGTCGCTCAAGTGCTTTTAGCTGCAGTGTTAGATGATTTACTTGTGCTCTTTCTGTTTTTCTAGTGTAGGCACCCAGGGCTATAAACTTACCTCTTAGGACTGCTTTTGAAGTATCTCATAGGTTTTGTTGCATTGTATTATCATTATCATTCAGTTCCAGGAATGCGTTTATTTCTTTATCTCTTCCTTGACCCATTCATTATTCAGGAGTGTGTTGTTTAGTTTAGTTGTGTTCTTGTAGATAGTAGGGCTTATCTTGGTGTTGATAATGAGCTTTATTGTGCTGTGGTCTGATAGAATGCATGAAATTATTTCAATCTTTTTGTATTTGTGGAGGTTTCTTCTGTGTCCCAGTATGTGGTTGATTTTGGAGAATGTTCCATGGGGTGCTGAGTAGAAAGTGTATTCTCTGGTATTAGGGTGGAATATTTGGTAGATGTCTGTGAGGTCCATTTGGTGTATTGTATCATTCAGTTCAGATGTCTCTCTGTTTATTCTCTGTCTGGTTGACCTGTCCAAAGGGCTCAGTGGGGTATTGAAGTCCCCTACTGTGAGTGTACTGGAGTTAATCTGTGCCTTGAGGTCCTGAAGAATTGTCTTTATAAAGTTTGGTACACCAGAGTTTGGTGCATATATATTCATGATTGTGAAATCTTCATGGTCAATTGTTCCTTTCATAAAAATGTAATGGCCTTCTTTATCTTTTCTGATTTCTTTTACTTTGAAGTCTATTTTGTCTGATATTAAAATAGCCACACCTGCTTTCTTTTTGGTACCATTTGCTTGGAATATTTTTTTCCATCCTTTCACTTTAAGGTGGTGCCTATCCTTGAAGGTAAGATGCATTTCTTGTAGACAGCATATCGATGGGTTCTGTTTAATAATCCAATCTCCCAGTCTGTCTTTTGATTGGGGAGTTTAGTCCATTAATATTTAAAGTTATAACTGAAAGATGTGTGTTGCTTCCTTTCACCTTATTATCCATTTGCATTTTTGGTCTAGGTTTCTACTTCTGCAGTTACACTTTTATTAATTTCTCTTGCTAGGTGCCTGGGGATAGTTGCTCCTTTCTTCTGTCCTTTGAATTGCTTCAAGTATTCTCTGAAGGGTTGGTTTTCCAGACATGTATTCTTTCATCTTGTTTATGTCATGGAAGATTTTTCTCTCTCCTTCAACTATAATCCACATTTTTGCTAGGTATAGTAACCTGGGTTGGCATCTGTAGTCCTTTAACACTGGGAATGCTTTGCTCCACGTTCTTCTTGCTTTCATAGTTTTCACTGAGAAGTCAGTTGTAATTCTGATAGGTTTCCCCTTATAGGTCACTTGTTTTTTTTTCTTATGGCTTTCAGAATTTTGTCTTTGTTTTGAGCCTCTAGCATTTTAACTACGATATGGCATGGGGAGTTTCTTTTCTGATCTTGTCTGTTTGGAGTTCTATGTGCTTCTTGTATTTGTATTGGTTTGTGTTTTTTTAGTTTGGGGAAATTTTCATCTGTTACTCTGTTGAAGATCTGATCAATACCATTCTCTTGGGATTCTTCTCCCTCCTCTATTCCTATGATGCAGAGGTTTGATCTTTTCATAGTGTCCCACAATTCCTGGTTGTTCCACTTTTGTGTATTTTTAAACTTTTCATAATCTTTACTTGAGATTTTTAGTAGTTCTGTGGTATCTTCCAGGTCTGATATTCTTTGTTCTGCTTCCTCCATTCTATTTCTAAGGCTTTTTTCATTCCTTTCCTTTTGATTTCCTTTTTCATCTCATCTTGTGATTTCTTTAGTATTTCTTTAGTATCTGTGTTTGATTTCTTTAATATTTGTGTTTAGTTTTTCTTTAGTATTTGTGTTTGATTTCCTTTTTCATTTCATCTTATGATTTCTTTAGTATTTCCACTTCCTTTTGGAGCTTCTCAATCTCTTCCTATAGCTTTTTGCTTCGCTGGTTGGTTTCTTTTTCTTTTTCAACATGGGATCTTTTCGGTGTTTCCACTTCCTTCTGGAGTTTGTCATTCTCTCGTTCTATGTTCTTCTTGAGTTTTTCATTCTCTCTCCTTAGTTCTTTGACTTGTTCTTTATACTCTTTGATTTCTTTGAATATGTCTGCAATTGTTCCTCTAAGATCTGTGTCCTGGGCCATCCCCAGGGGGATCCCACTGTAGGAATCTCCCACAGGGTTGGTAGAGCTTGGTGTGGAATTTTCCTGCACCTTTCCCATGTTGTCCCTTCTTCGTGTCCCTGCATGTGGGTTTCTCTTTGCCTCTATTCCCATGCGAATCCCAAATGCTTCTTCACTGTGTTGCAGGCTCGCTTTGCTTGCCTCCTTCAGGTGCCTTTATTGTTTGTTTGTTTGATCTGTTTTTCTCCTTGCTTATGGAGTGTTGACTTGTCTAAGTTTTAGGCTTTCTATTGGAAGTCTAACTCACTCTTCCCTTTCTGTTCTGAAGGTTCTCCAAAGAATCCACTTGCAAACTCCCTCGGCAATTCCAGTTGTTAGGGGTGGGGGAGGTTATGGCTGTTTAGCCTGCACCCTGGTACTCTGTGCTTCAGGTGGTCCTGGGAAATCCCTGATCTGGATTTCTATATTGTCAGTAGAGAGCCTTCATGTATGGAAGGGACTAATAGAAACCTCTGGGCAGCCTGTTTTATGGGAGAATACAGGAGTTGGGTCTGAGTGTAAACATCTGATGCCCATGAGACTTCAGTTCTGCTCTGAGCTTCTTTTTCTCATTCATAATTTGGGGGTGATGTGATTGGGGGGTGATAGCAGCTTGATGCAGTGAAAGGGAAAAGGAAACCAAGGTAGCCTTTCAAATGCTAGTTACCATCCAGCTCTTCTGTAACCAGAATGTGTGTGCCATGTGTGCAAGGCACATGGCTGGCCACTCCTGAACTCCTTTGCAGATAACACCACTGTCACCTGTGGACTGTACTTATCACGTTGTGAGCCTGGGAAGTTGAGAATCATTTCCAAGGTCCACAGCTGGCTATCAGCAAAGCCAGCATTTAAAGGCAGGCCCCATGCTTTCTGTAAGGACCGTGACCGGACAATGGGGAACTCCACAGGCATCAGCCCACCAGCCAGTGTTAAACTCTGGGGACCATCAGGCTGGATTTAGAGTTGACCAGCTGAATTCCAGTGACTGAATTGGAACATCATTTCAGTTGAGATGATTTTTAAGTTGTCATTCTTGTTAAATGGTACTTTCCAATTAAGAGTATGAACATTTGCCATTTGGATAATAACCCTGTGTCTTTTGGGTTCTCGTGAGTCAGCTGGCCATTTCTAGTGTCAGAAGTTACCTTTAAAGTCAATGTCTTAAAGCCTTTCGTACTTACGTAAACTGTATTGATTTTGTGTTTGCCTTTTCCTGCTATAGCCCTCTTTTATATGGGATTTTAGCTCATTTCTTGCGCAGTTCTCCAGACGGCACCCAGAATGCGCTTCGGGCAGAGTCGGCACTCCAGCCCCCAAACCCAAGTCTCGGCTGCCAGCCAAGTGGAAGAGATCCAGTGGGTAGGCGTTAACTGAGATTCTCCTTCCCGTTTCTGCAAGTGTATTTTCTTCCTGAGCTTTTGAGTCATAGTTTCAATTTGTTTGTGTCTAGTACAGTTAGCCTGTGTTACTTGAAAGGGAGAGGGGTCAACTGAGAAAAGTGCTTAAGTGTAATTTCTGTTAAGGTCTCAAAAGAAACTCCCATTTGTACATCAGTTTATAATCTTTGGAACAGCTTGGCCTTGCCATACCATGTAGGGTTTTTTTTTTTTTTTTTTTGGTCTTTTCAAGACAGGGTCTCCCTGTAGCTCCAGCTGGCCTGGAACTCACTCTGTAGACCAGGCTGGTCTTGAACTCACAAAGATCCGCCTGCCTCCCAAGTGCTAGGATTAAAGGCGTGCGCCACCACACCCGGCCTATGTAGTTTTTTGGTTTTTTTATTCAAGTCTTTTTTTCCCTCACCTAAGTCTGAAAAATAAAAGGTAAGATTGGCAACTGCGTGTAGAGAAGTCACAGCTGTGTGCGTGCTCTACATGTTCAGGACATTTCATGCGGTAGATGGCCGTTACCTAGAAGTAACAGATGCTTAGGAGAATAGCCCATATGTTTTCAGAGCACTGACTTTTATTATTTATTTTTTGTTTTTGTTTTCGTTTTTGTTTTTTGAGACAGGGTCTCCCTAGTAGCCCCAGCTGGCCTAGAACTCACAGAGATCCACTACCTCTTGTCTCTGGGATTAAAAGTCATGTTACAGGGCGTGGTGGCACTTGTCTTTAATCCTCGAACTCAGGAGGCAGAGGTAAGTGGAGCTTTGTTAGTTCAAGGCCAGCCTGGTCTAGAGAGCGAGTTCCAGGACAGCTGGGGCTACAGGGAAACCCTGTCTCGAAAAGATAAAAAAAAAAAGGCATGTGTCACCATGCCGGACTATTTTGTTTTTTAAAGGCAGGTCCTCACTAGTTCACGCTGACCTTGATTGAATGTGTGGCAATCCTTCTGCCTCAGCTTCTGAGTACCAGGATTACAGGTTTAAGCCGTTACACCCTGCTTAGAATGCTCACCTTTAAAATGAGCTTTCAGGGCCAGGCGTAGTAGCTCAGGCCTGTGATCTTGGCACTGCAGGTTGGGGCAAAGGGATCCTGAGTTCAAGGCCAGCCTGGGCTACTTAGTGAGACACTGCCTGGAATGAAGGAAGGAAGGGAGGGAGGGAGGAAGGAAGGAAGGAAGGAAGAAATGAGTGAGCTTTTGGTTGACTTGATTACCCCACAGAAGGCACCAAGTTAGATCACTTGAACTGGAATGCAGCTCAGTGTTTCCTGTGTGCTGGAGCTGGACAGTTGCAAGCGGGGCTCAAGCAGCTGATTGTGGGAACAGATGCCTCTGCTGGATACTGAAGTGATGCTTAGGAAGTGCCTAGAATGTGAACTGCTATTTAAGGTTCTCAGAGCTTCTGTGACTGACGCTGACGTCTGAAAATGAGGAACAGGATAACCCCACTTTGGGGGTTGTTTCTGACTTTTAGCAGTTGTCCTATGTGTGCTGGAATTCTGGGTTGGCTATTGGAAAGGCAACCACTTATTCCTACTAACTTACAGTTGGGAAACACAACTCAGAGGCTAGTGAGTCAGTGCAGGCCAAGGGCTAACACTCCATCAGTATCCCAGATAACAGCCTGTGTAGGATATGCAGCTCTTCCTAAGCTCTCCCCTCTTCTGTAGGGACTGCTGAGGATCTGATAGCAGGGCTGAGGACTATTTGGCAAATACTTAAAAAGCAAAGTGAATCATTAATTGTGCTAGTTCATGTAGAAATCATATAATCCTCCCTTTAATCTCTTTCGTGCCCCTACCCACCCTAACTCCTTAGCTCCTCTCCCTTCCCTGGAAGGTGCCCCTGTTGGTATTTTGTAGGCTATTATCTTGCAGTGTGCTTTTTTAATTCAACCATGTTCATAGCTCTCTTTAATGTTTATGATGTTGCCATAGCCGCTCTTTATTAATGTACTGATTTTTGGTTTATTTATTTATTTTTTTAATTTTATTTATTCTTTATGTGTATGAATGTACTGTCTGCATGCAGGTCTGTGCATTTGTGTCATGCAGTGCCACGGAGGTCAGAAGAGGGCGTTGGATTCCCCTGGAACTGGAGTTAAAGACGGCTCTCAGCCGCCATGTGGGTGTTGGGAATCGAACCCGGGTCCTCTGCAAGAGCAGTCGGAGCTCTTAACCGCTAGGCCAACTCTCCAGCCCTGATTTTTGTTTTTAGTTTTATAGTTGGATGTAACATTGCATCTTTGTTCACAAGTGTCTCATTAGGCATGTGTAGATGTTTAAAGTAGAATATGCATGTTTAAAAGATAGTTCATGGGGGGCTGGAGGGATGGCCTAGCGGTTAAGAGCGACGACCGCTCTTGCAGAGGACCCGGGTTCGATCCCCAGCACCCACATGGCGGCTGAGAACCGTCTGTGACTCCGGTTCCAGGAGAACTCCAGTTCCAGGGGAAATCCGAACCGTCTTCTGACCTCCGCGGCATCGCACGACACGGGTGCGCAGACCTGCATGAAGACAATACATTCATACACATAAAAATAAATAAATAAATAAAAATTAAAAAAAAAAAAAGATAGTTCATGGCTGGGCATGGTGGCGGACACCTTTAATCCTAGCACTTGGGAGGCAGAGGCAGGTGGATCTTTGTGAGTTCAAGGCCAGCCTGGTCTACAAGGCGAGTTCCAGGATAGCTGGGTCTACAGAGAGACCCTGTCTTGAAAAGACCAAAAAAAAAAAAAAATAGTAAAATACAGTTCATACTATTTAATACTCTCTAGAAAGGCTTGACAGGTTTGCACACTTAATAAGAATACATGACAGTACTCAGTTGCTGTCCTTAGTGGATGTTGATGACCTGTGACACTTGTTAGCACAGCAACTAAGACAGTGACTTTAGTCCCATGAATAAAAATAACCTCTGAGAAGTAACTTTTCTGGTTTGTAAATGGGTTATCATCTCTTTAATATTAGTGTTAATGAGTATTAGAAAGTTGGAAGTGAGTGGTTATTAATCAGGTTCCCTCCCCTGAGGTGAAAGCCATAGATGAGCCCCTGGGAAGGGTAGGGGGGGAGGGAGCAGGGTCATAGATGAGCCCCTGTGAAGGGTAAGGGGGGGGAGCAGGGTCATAGATGAGGCCCTGGGAAAGGGTAGGGGGGGAGGGAGCAGGTCATAGATGAGCCCTGGGAAGGGAGGGAGGGAGCAGGGTCATAGATGAGCCCTCTGGGAGGGGAGGGGAGGGAGCAGGGTCATAGATGAGCCCCTGGGAAGGGGAGGGGAGGGAGCAGGGTCATAGATGAGCCCCTGTGAAGGGTAGGGGGGAGGGAGCAGGGTCATAGATGAGCCCCTGAGAAGGGTAGGGGGAGAGACAGGGTCATAGATGAGGACCTGGGAAGGGTAGGGGGAGAGAGAGCAGGGTCATAGATGAGCCCCTGGGAAGGGTAGGGGGGAGGGAGCAGGGTCATAGATGAGCCCCTGGGAAGGGTAGGGGGGAGGGAGCAGGGTCATAGATGAGCCCCTGGGAAGGGGAGGGGAGGGAGCAGGGTCATAGATGAGCCCCTGGGAGGGTGAGGGGGGAGGGACAGGGTCATAGATGAGGCCCTGGGAAGGGTTAGGGGGGAGGAGCAGGGTCATAGATGAGCCCCTGGGAAGGGAGGGGGAGGGAGCAGGGTCATAGATGGGAGAAGCCAGGGAAAGGGGAAAGAGCCTACCTGGGAAGGGTAGGGGGAGGGAGCAGGGTCATAGATGAGCCCCTGGGAAGGGTGGGGGGGGAGGGTCATAGTTGGGCCCGAAGTGGGGAGAGTCATAGATGAGGCCCCGTGGAAGGGTAGGGGGGAGGGAGCAGGGTCATAGATGAGCCCCTGGGAAGGGTAGGGGGAGAGGGAGCAGGGTCATAGATGAGCCCCTGGGAAGGGTGGGGGGAGGGAGCAGGGTCATAGATGAGGCCCTGGGAAGGGGCGGAGCAGGGTCATAGATGAGGCCCTGGGAAGGGTAGGGGGGGAGGGAGCAGGGTCATAGATGAGGCCCTGGGAAGGGGAGGGGAGGGAGCCTGGAGGAGGTGTCCAGGAGGGAAGTAGATTGGCCAATGTACAGTCAGTGCAGCGCTGCAGTGGCTCCAGGAAGCTGGGAAAGTGCTGCTGCTGCACTGCTAGGACAGCAATGGGATTTTGCAAACTAGTCCCTCCTCCTCTTTAAAATTTTCATTCATTCATTTATTTGTGTGTCTGAGTGTGTGCTGTACCACTAGTGTGGAGGCAACCACCTGCTGCGTCAGGTGTCTCCTACCACCATGTGTGTCCTGTAGTCTAAACTCAGGCCATCAGGCTTGGAGGCAAGACCTTTTACCTACCCTGAAAATTATTTTCTTGATTATTAAAATTTTTCTTGGCATAGCAGTGACCTCTGTCTGCTGTGACTCCAGAAGAACTTCGGTGAGGTTTCAGTAACACAGCAGCTCTTCAGCAGGACGCACAGGAGCTCTTCAGCAGGACGCACAGCATTACTAGTCCTCATATTGTTTGTGATCTTCAATGCAGAGTAGATTTTGCTCTAAATAAAAACAGATTTTAGGCTAGAAAAGCTTTAATGTGTTTTTATCAATTACAAATAACACACTTCTGTCTGGTGAGGTGACTCAGCAGTGAAGGCGCTTGTTGTCAAGCCTCACAGCCTGAGTTTGAGCCTTGGGATCCACAGGTGGAAGGAGACAATAATTCCCACAGGTTGTCTCTGAACTCCACATGTCCCTGCTGTGCAGATGTGCTTATGCACATACACACGCACAAATAAATGTAATAAAAAATTTTAAACCATTTAAAATGTAATTTTGTCTTTGCTTGTTTCAGAAAGTCTCTTTCTGTGTAGCCCTGTCTGGCCTGGCACTCACTGTGTATGACCTTGTCTAGCCTAGCACTCACTGTGTGTGACCTTGGCTAGCTTGGCACTCATCGTGTGTGACCTTGGCTAGCCTGGCACTCACTGTGTGTGACCTTGGCTAGCCTGGCACTCACTGTGCGTGACTTTGGCTAGCCTGGCACTCACTGTGTGTGACTTTGGCTAGCCTGGCACTCACTGTGTGTGACTTTGGCTAGCCTGGCACTCACTGTATGTGACCTTGGCTAGCCTGGCACTCACTGTGTGTGACCTTGGCTAGCCTGGGGCTTGTGGCAGTCCTGCCCTCACCTCAGCTGAGTGTGTGTACATGTGCCACTGTGCACAATTGAGTGTTAGAACCATTTCCCACAATTACTGGGTAGTGTTACAGTTTTAAAATGAGGATATGAACTGTGCCCCATTTTCTTACACAAGATGGTGCTGCTGGCGGGCATTCACAGTAGAAGTTTTGTTGGTTTTCATGGTTTGATGCTTACTCCACACCTGTCCTCTTTCATGAGTTGCATTCCTTAGAGAGGGTTAGAGAGTGACTGGCCACATGGTACTCCAGGTCACATTTCACTTGTGAAGAAAAGAAAGGGAAGCTGAATGTGTGACACAGCCTGAGATACCAACACTTTGGCTGGCGCAGGAAGATCAGTAGTTCAAGGCCAGCCTGGATTCCATAGAGTTCTAGGACATCCTCCACTACATAGTGAGACCCTGTGGCTTCTCTCCTCTAATCCTAAAACCAAGAAACATTTTTGAATGCTTATAGTGAGTCCCTAATACTGCACATTTATGATTTGCTCAATGACATTCAAGAAATGAAGTTGTTTCACTGTCTTAAACCAGCTACAGAACTCACATAGTAGGGCTAGTGAGATGGCCCAGTGGGTAAAGGAATGTGCTGATGACCTGAATTTAGTCCTGGGATCTGTTTGGCAGAAGGAGAGAACCAACTTCCTCAAGTTGCTCTCTGGCTTCCACACATAGGCTGTGGCACATGTGCCCCCCCCCAATAAATGTAATAAAAAATAATGCAGAAAGTATTAAATATGTGATGCCTAAAAATAGATACAGATATGTTTGCTTGTCCAACTGTTTTGATTTGGAGTGAGTCCTAACACCTGTGCTTTCTCCAGATGAGCACCTGGGGAAGGAGAGGCCGAGGAGCACCAAGACCAAGGAGCTTCACTCCTCACCAGCAGTCAAGAGATGATGTGTACCCTGCGCTCTTTGATCTCAGATCTGTCTGTGAAGCAACTTATTTATTGCCCCAATGCTATCAATTAAACCCCTGCTGTTTGTAAACATTTGCTTTCTTCGGACATTGGCCCCTGGTATCTCACTGTGCTGTGAAAAGCTGACTCTCATCAGCCTACTGGGCCACTAGAAAGAAAACTTATTGTTTTCAGGATATATTTTTAAATTTCTTTAGTTTGTGAAAAGGGAAAGGCCTTTTTAGTATTTTGCACATTCTAAAAAAAAAAAAAAGAAAAGAAAACAAGACATCTGTAAGGGCTGGGGATGTGCTTTGGGTGGAGCACTTGCCTAGAAATGTGCAAGGCCCTGGATTCAATCCTAACACCACAAAGAAATAGAGAACGTAGGCACGGGTCTCTATCCATAAGTTTTGATCTATGACATGCACACTCATTAAACTTCCTTCAGCTGGAATTAAATGGATCTGTCGGAATCATTCATGTTTTGAAAAAAACATTAAAAAGAACATTAAAACCAGAACTTATTCCTGTAAAGTTTGTTTTTTTAAACAATCTGACTTATTGCTAACATTGAGCTTTTAAGCTAGATAATAATGTTCTTCTTTCATAAGAATACTTCGGCTTGTACTAGAAGACTTCATGGAGAGGTAAAAGGGGAAATAATTCTTTTAGTTTTGCATAAGTAAAACAAAGAGTTTATTTTATTATATAAAGAATGTGTCAGCATGAAGAGACAGGCTTTGGGAGAAATGCCATAGGGGAACTTTGACAGAGGCATTCTCTGAGTTCCATAGACAGTTCACTTGTGCCATCAGTGATACCTGCAAAGATGCCAGCCCTTACTTGGGCCCTGAAAAACTTAGTAAACATTTTACTCTTGGGATAGGAACTCCTAAGAGCTGTTACACTGCTCTCTAAACGTTACTTTGCTGTTTATTAAGGGAGTTTTCAAAGTACAGTTCACTGATTACAGCTGTCACTTGCCTGACTGGCAAGAATTGCAAGGCATCATCAAATGATCTTGTTTGGGCCACACAGCCTGACCGTCAGCAGCACTGGCATAACCGACTGTCACTGATCTGGTTTTTATTAGGTGATGTCAGTCGGTGTCTACTTTTCACAGATGGACTGAGAATTTAATGTTTGTACAGAAGTAATGAATGAGGGCTGGAGAGATGGCCTAGCAGTTAAGAGCTCCGACCGCTCTTACAGAGGACCCGGGTTCGATCCCCAGCGCCCACATGGCGGCCGAGAACCGTCTGAAACTCCAATTCCAGGAGAACTCCAGTTCCAGGGGAATCTGAGACCCTCTTCTGACCCCCGCGGCATTAAACGACACGGGTGCACAAACTTGCATGCAGACAGTACATTCATACACATACGGAAATAAATAAAATTAATAAAAAAAATTTTTTTTAAAAAAAAAGAAAGTAATGAATGAAATCCCTTCAGAACAAACATTACCAGTGAAAAGATTCTACGAAGGTCTGTCAGCTTAAAACTGTACATGGAGTGTGGGGTCTTATTAGGGCCAGTTAATTTTTTCAGTGTAGAAATATAAATTTGTTTACAATACATTTTTGATGATGCATCATTATCATACTAAAATTTAGCAAAGTGAACAAGCTAACATATATGTGTTTGTCTGTTTTGGGGGTTTGGGATTTTGTTATTGATTTGAGACAAGGTCTCACTGGGTAGATCAGGCTGGCCTGGAACTCACAGACACCCACCTGCCTCTCTATTCTGAGTGCTGGGATTAACAGCATGCACCCTTATGCCCAGTGACACATTTTACAAAACAGTAAACAAACTGATGAGGTTAACCTATATCAAAGAAAAATGGCCTGTAGAGAGTGACACAGCAGGATTAGATTTCTGACACATGAATGGAAAAATTACTCCTGTAACAGATGTTAAATAAACTCACTGCTGTGAATATTTAGGTATCTGAACAACTCCAGACCTAAAGGAAATACAAAGTCATACAAAACAAAACTCCTCAGAAGAACAACCTCGTGAAAGCTTTATTTCCCTCATCTTTTATGACTGAGAGCCTGGGGCATACGAAACCTCCCCCTCTCCACTGACTTGACTGTCCAGCAAAGACATGGAGTGATGGGCTTTCAGCGGGTTTGCAAGCCTTGAACAGGGAACCTCTCATGGTGTTAGGAACCATCGCTCTTTAAAGTGGAACTTACCTTGCTGTGTTGCATCCTTTTTGTACATTATGAGTACGGGGAGAAGACGCGTTACATAGAATCATGCAATCTGCTCCAGTTTCTGAGTCGGGTTATAGCGACCTTGGTTGGATCTTTTGTTCTTGGCGGTTTCCTCAGTCTTGACCCACATTTTTGTCACGTTCATTCTCCATTTCTGGTCTTTCTAGATCATCGTTTGCGTACAGCTTCAGTGTTGACTGCTCGGATGTATGTTCCTTATTTGCATGAGCCTCCTTAGCTTTCTCCCAAGTTAACTTGTTTGACCCTCATTGTTAGGATCTCTCTGACTGTGTGTCCCGTCTCCAGTAGGCAAGCCCTTGGGAATGGCCTTCTCACAGATTGAGAGTGCGTTCAGTAGCACTTGTGATTGGTTCAGTAAGTACAGACATACCTTCTAGTTAACAAGTGTTTTAGTATCTGCTCTAATCAGGTCATTCAGTGTGCCTTAAATTTCTTCCTTACTAATCATGTCCAGGCATTCAGAAATACTTTATTTTTCAGTAGATGATCTCTGTTCATCTTCTGCCTTGGAAGACCATAAGAGTAAGACAGGCTTTCTGTTTTCTTCTTCCGGCTCAGGTGGTAGCTGTTGAATGAGGAGGTCTTGTTTGCACATTTCTTGTGCCAGCCATCCACCATTCAGTCGCTTTTCTCTCTGCTGTGCTTTCTTTGGGCCATGCTGATCTGTCTTGCTGGTCATTGGTCTTGTCATCAGTCATTGGTCTTGTACTTTTCTGTCAGGTTAGTGGAAGTCCTCACTTCAACTTCAGGTGTTATACTTGATTGTATCTTGTTTCTTCCTACATCCTGAGAACTGGTTTTGACAACAGCTAAAGCTGTTTTCCATTGTAACGACTCTTTTTCACAAGGCCCTTTTCTGATCATAACTCCCAGGTTCTGCCACAGCATCGTTTCCCAGTGCACTGCATGTCATTGTGTCGTTCTGGTGACTTTTGAGTGTAATGCTCACAGTGTCAGTGCTCATTATGTCAGTGTAGTGGTTTCATCACAGTTGAGGCTCTAACACTGCTGGTGTGCACAGCTTAGGTTTTGTGACGCAGGGAGCACAGTTGGAAATTCCTTGCTGCAGAACTCTCATCCTTTGCCTTGTGGAGGTTTCTGTGGGAGTTAACAGACCAAACAATCTGGCCACTAACACCAGGGCAGCTCTCTTGAGCTTGCCAGCTTCTTCCTTTTGTTTTACTGCAGTCACTTGTTTCCTTTTACTTTTCTTTTCAGGGTAAAATGCCTGGCTTAACATTGTATTTTGGCATCTTTAATTGGTAATAACTGCATGGCTTGATTATCATCCTCAGACTCTTTATTTCTGAATTGGTCAATGCATTGGAAGATTTTAAGTTTTTTCCTGTTATTTTTGCTGTGTGTAGGTCTTCCATATTTTCTTTACTTTTTTTATTTTTTTTATTTTATTTTTTTTTTCCTTTTTGCCCTGTAGCCCCAGCTGTCCTGGAACTCACTATGTAGACCAGGCTGGCCTTGAACTCACAGAGATCCACCTGCCTCTGCCTCCCAAAGTGCTAGGATTACAGGCGTGCACCTCCACACCCGGCTGTCTTTGATAATTTTCTATATCAGCCAGTTTTACCCTGAGTTTCAAAAGCTTTTCCCTTCTTGGACCTAGTTGGTTTTCAGGGGCTATACTTCCAAGACATCTGCTTTTCCTTTTTGCTTTTTTTTTTCTCTTTTTTTGAGATGAAGTCTCCCTGTAGCCCCAGTTAGCCTAGAACTTGCTATGTAGACCAGGCTGGCCTTGAACTCCCAGAGATCCACCTGCCTCTGCCTCCCTAGTACCATCACACCCTGCATTCCTGTTTTGAATTTTGTAGTCTTTGCTGTCTGAACTCTGGGCTCTCTGGGTCAAAGCAGCTGCAGATCTTGGTACAGCTGGGGTGCTCGTGTGGCTGCTGCCGGAGGAGCATCTCTCGTGGCTTTGAGCGCTGTGGACTCATTCAGACCATCTCCGCCTCACTGCACATGCCCTGTTTCTATTTTTAAATCTTCACTGTGACTAGAGTTATGAATTCCATTGTGTTCTATGTGGGAACATAAATACCCAGATCCTCCTAGGGGACTTGATTTACATCCAGGGATGACAGCCTCGGATTCTGAGCTGCCTCAGGAATTGTAGTCATGTAGGTCCAGATTAAGAAGAAATGCTGGCATTTATAAATTTGGATACTGATATAAAATCATCCAAATGGAAGATAAACAGAGTTGTCACGTGGGAATGTAAACTCGTACAGCCACTATGGAAAGCAGTGTGGAGAACCCTTGGAAGACTTGGAACGAACTTGCCACCTGACCCAGCCATACCACTCCTGGGCATGTATCCCACAAGACTCATCCTACTGCAGAGATACATGCACGGCCAAGTTTATTTCAGCTCTCTTCACAATAGCAAGGAGCTGGAACCAACCCACGTGCCCCTCAACTGACAAGTTGATAGAGAAAATGTGGTACATCTATACAATGGAGTTCTATGTAGCAGTAAAGAAAGATGACATCATGAGCTTTGCTGGTAAATGGCTGGAGCTAGAAGATATCATGCTGAGTGAAGTAACACAGTCCCCCCAAAAACAAACGACAAATGGTATCCCTCATGTGTGAATGCTAGTGCCAATTACCTAATTGTATGGCAAACTGAGCAATGTCAATGTGATCTGAAAACAACTGTGCTCTTATATTGCGAACCCCTTAAAATATAATAAACAAATAAAAAAAAGAATTGTCACATGTCCTCTGCAGTGTGTTTGTGAGCATTGTTCTGTAAATTGTCACATGTCCTCTGCAGTGTGTTTGTGAGCATTGTTTGTAAATTGTGTCGGCAGCTTTTATACTCTGAATGAGTCATTTAATCAACAACAGGCAGTTCAGCGTTCATATCACTGTCTTGCCCAGTGAGAGCACTGGAAACAGGAATGAGGGCCTGGTTCCCCAGGCCCCCACAGACTGTGCAGTGAGGCTGGTGCAGTGGTGTGTGCTCAGCACCCACCATCCCCTCACAGAGCCTCACTCACTGTGGGGACAGTATTATAGCATGAGTGGCCGGGTATGTTTGAAAAGCTTATATTACAGCTTTTGAAGAAAGGAAACTATTTTCAAAACACGGTGCGGGACTGGAGAGATGGCTTAGCAGTTAAGAGCACTGGCTGCTCTTGTAGAAGACCTGGGTTTGAGTCCCAGGACCCACATAGCGGTGAGCAACCATTTGTAACTCCAGTTCCAGGGAAATCCAATGTCCTCTACTGACCTCTGTGGGCATTGCACACATGAGTGCACTTACCTGCAGGTAATCCACTCACACATCAAAAAATTAAAAAAAAATTAAAAACACAATGTGATTTTTTTTTATTATACAAATAAAAGACAATTTCATTTCCTTAAAGGGTTAAGGAAGAAAGAAGGAAGAAAGAAAAAACTGAGAAAGAACTAGGTGTGATGACAGATGCCTGTGATCTAGGCAAGTACTTGAGAGGCTCCATCCAACAGGAGGATTTTTAGTTCAAGGCCAGCTTACACTATGTAGTGAGACACAGAACAGCAACTGAGAAAGTCTGCAGTGGAAACTTCTGTACCTGGATTTGTGGAGAGGTGGCTCTGCAGTTAAGAAGACTGGCTGTTCTTCCAGAGGACTCAGGTTTGATTCCCAGCACCCACATGGCAGCTAACGACTGTCTATAACTTCAGTTCCAGGGAATTTAATACCTTCTGAGCCAGACATGGTGGGGCACACCTTTAGTCCCAGCACTCCAGAGACAGAGGCAAGTAGATCTCTGTGAGTTAAAGGCCAGCCTGGTCTACATAGCCAGTTCCAGGCCACCTGGGGCTATAGGAAAATCCTGTCTCAAAATGACTAAAAAAAAACAAACCCCTAAAACAAAAACCAACACATTCTTCTAGCCTCTCCATTTATGTACATGCGGGCAAAACACTCATACACATAAATAAAAATAATATATATTTTAAAAAGTTTGCAGTCTGGGTATTCATTTGGGTTTTTTTGGGGGGGTGTTTTGGTTTTTTTGTTTGTTTGGTTTTTGTTTTTGTTTTTGGTCTTTTTAAGACAGAGTCTCCCTGTAGTCCCAGCTGTACTGGAACTCACTATGTAGACCAGGCTGGCCTTAAACTCACAGAGATCTGCCTGCCTCTGCCTTCCAAGTGCTGGGATTAAAGGTGCGTATATCACCATGTCCAGCTTGTTTTATTTTGTTTGTTGAGACAGGATCTTATTATGTAGCCCTGGCTAGCCATATGTAGACCAAGCTAGCATTGAACTCTATCGCCCAGGTCCTGAGATTAAAGGTGAACATCTTCACACATGGCTGGGCTGGGACATTTAAAGCCCAAGGGAAGGAAGGACAAATGTGTTCAAAAATGCTGCTTGAATCTGGAAGACCCATCAGACCTAGCCTCAACACTAGCACCTTACTGGTGGCTTTCTGGGGGTTGGGAGAAGCTAACTCCTTGAAATGCCAGAGAAGTTTATGGAAAAACTTTAATTCATACACAAATAGGATAGGAATGGGAACCCAAGAGAGCTGTGGAGAGGTAGGTATTCAAAACTTGGGCAGAGGAGAAATGCCCAGCACACGCAGGGCTGGCATCTGAAGATGACAAATTTAAGCTTAGCATATATGTTTGCATAGAATAAACGCATAGCTTTATAATTATGTGCAAGAACTCATTTGTGTATGACTCACATGCCTGGCTGATTATGTAAACTCGATTGTTCTTTTAGGCTAAAGCCAAGTGTCCCTGATGGGCTAACAGTTATGAGAATATGCCTTTAAAGGCATCTGGAACAATGCTTCCAGGCACTTGGTATTTGATGTTTGCAACAACCACTATATCAGGACTGGTCTTCATGGATTTTTTTTTTTTAATGAAAATAAGATAAAATTTACTTCCTAAATTTTTTGTAGCCCAGTGTGGTGGTACATGCATTTTATCTTAGCTCTCAGGAGCCAGTGGTGACCAGATCTCTGAGAGATCAAGGCCAACCTGGTCTACATACTAAGTTCCAGGCCACCTGGGGCTACAGGGAGACCCTGTCTCAAAAAGACAAAACAAAAGACAAAAACAAAAACAACCCCTCCAAAATACATTAAAAAAATCTCTGAGGTAGCTGAGCATGGTGATTGACACCTTTAATCCCAGCACCTAACAGGCAGAGCCAGGTGGATTTCTATGAGACCCTCTTTCAAAAAACCAAATACAAAAACTTCAGGGCTAGAAGCTGGAGACTCAGAGGTTAAGAGGGCAGGCACAGTGCTCTTGGAGAGGACCAGGATTTGGTTCCCAACACTCCTGTCAGGCAGCTCACAACCACCTGTAACTGCAGCTCTAGGAGATGTGATGCCCTCTCTGGTCACTGAGGGTACTGCACCCTATGGACACATTTGGACATATACATAAATAAAAAATAATTTAAAGTTAGTGGGTGACTGGGGAAGACACCCAACACTGACCTCTGGCCTCTACATGTGCATGTGCAGATAGACATAAACCACACACACACACACACACACATACACACAAATAATCTTTGGGGTTGGGGAGGTGGCTCAGTTGGTAAAGTACTTGCCATGCAAGCATAAGGACTTGAGTTCAGATCCTGGCACCCATGTAAGAGTGCAGTGCCACATTCCTATTATTGCAGTGCTGGGGAGGTGGAGATGGGAGGATCCCACTGGACCTCAGGTAGTCTAGCCAGTTTTGATAGAGCCTATCTCAAAGAGTGGAGAGTGATTGAGGAAGCCACCCTCTGTCAACCCCAGGCTTCCATATGTACATGTACATACACGCAGGAATGCACACACAGTTGATTTTTTTTTTTGAGAACTTTTAGGTGCCCAGCACTAAACAGGGAGCTCAGCTGGCAGCCAGCAAGCCCCAGGTGATCCCTGTCTCCATGCACCACCACAGCACAGGGGTTATAGGTGTGTGTGGCCCAGCATTTTATGCGGGTGTTAGGGATTTGAACTCAGGTCCTCTCACCTGTGCAACAAGTGCTCTTTCTTCCCCACTGAGCCTTCTCACCAAATTAAGTCTTGAGGCACACACGGGAGACAGCTGTGCTTAGATGCCCTCTGTGATCTTCCTAAGCTAGATCATGGGGGCTTTTGGAAGCCAGTGACAGGTACAAAGCCATGTGATTTCAAAGGACTCCGAAGAAAAATTTCCCTTCTGCCATCTTATCTGCGTTTGTGGAAACGCCCATGAAACACCCTCAGAAAGCAATGCCTAGACTATTTAGTTGATAGCAACTAAAGTCAAGGAAGGGTCATTTTGTAAAGTGAATTTTCTCCTCTCCATTTTAAAATAGCTGACCTTTCAGCCATGAGAAACAAAAGCCTCTGATTCAGTTCCTAGAATGGTGTCCTTCCGAAGACCTCAGACATCTGAATTTCATGCATTGGACAGATATTTATTGAATGGCGTTAAGTGAACATGCTGTCCCTGAGCGTTGCTCAAGCATGCCAGCAGGGTACAAAACTGTTTATACAAGGCCTCAGCACCACCATTTAACAACCCAGCAAGGTAGCAAAGGGAAAGCCTGGTGTTTGCTTTTCCTTAAGAAAATGGACGTGGAAGGGCAGGATAACCCCAAAGCTGCTTGGATCAGCAGAGCTGAGGTTAAAGCTCTTAGACTTCTGGGGCTCTGTGGTAGAGTGCTTGCCCCCACCACTGAGAAAACAGACGTAGGGAGCTGGGCAGATGGCTTAGTCAACAAAGCATGAAGACCTGATGCCCAGCACTCTTGTAAAAGCTAGGTGTGGTAGTGTACCCCTGTAATCCCAGCACTGGGGAAACAAATGGAAGGATTCCTTGAGCTCCCTGGTCAGCCAGCCTAGCTGAATCAGTAAGCTCCAGGTACAGCGAGAGACCCTGTCTCAAAAAATAAAGTGGAGAGTGACTGAGGGAGACACCTGGTATTGACATCTAGCTCTGCACACATTGGCACACAGGAACATGTATACATAGGTACACAAAATAGATATCTGTCATTCATCCATCTTTCTTCTCATCCATTTATCCGTCCACCCATTCATCTTTCTATCTATCTTTCTAGTCATGTATCTATTTATCTCTTTGTCATTTATGTATCTTTCTGTGTATCTTTATTTCCATCCATCCATATTTCTATCCATCCATCTTTCTATTTATGTATCTTTCCATCTATCATCTTATCTTTCTGTCTTTCATCTCTTTCTATGTATCCTTCTTTCCATCCATCCTTCTTTCCATCCATCTGTCTCCCATCGACCCACCCATCCTGCTATCCACCTATCCATCCATCCATCCTTCTGTCCATCCATCCATCTCCCATCCATCCACCCATCCTTCTATCCACCTATCTATCCATCATCCTTCTGTCCATCCATCCACCCATCCTTCTATCCACCTATCCATCCATCCATCCTTCTGTCCATCCATCTCCCATCCATTCACCCATCCTTCTATCCACCTATCCATCCATCCATCCTTCTCTCCATCCATCCGTCTCCCATCCATCCACCCATCCTTCTATCCACCTATCCATCCATCATCCTTCTGTCCATCCTTCCATCTCCCATCCATCCACCCATCCTTCTATCCACCTATCTATCCATCATCCTTCTGTCCATCCATCCACCTCCCATCCATCCACCCATCCTTCTATCTACCTATCCATCCATCCTTCTGTCCATCCATCCATTTCCCATCCATCCACCCATCCTCCTATCCACCTATCTATCCATCATCCTTCTTTCCATCCATCTGTCTCCCGTCCATCCACCCATCCTTCTATTCACCTATCCATCCATCCTTCTGTCCATCCGTCTCCCATCCATCCACCTATCCTTCTATCCACCTATCTATCCATGATCCTTCTGTCCATCCATCTGTCTCCCATCCATCCACCCATCCTTTTATCCACCTATCCATCCATCCATCCATCCTTCTTTCCATCCATCTGTCTCCCATCCATCCACCCATCCTTCTATCCACCTATCTATCCATCATCCTTCTGTCCATCAATCCATCTCCCATCCACCCACCCATCCTTCTATCCACCTATCCATCCATCCTTCTGTCCATCCATACATCTCCCATCCACCCACCCATCCTTCTATCCACCTATCTATCCATCATCCTTCTGTCCATCCATCTGTCTCCCATCCACCCATCATCCTTCTATCCACCTATGCATCCATCATCCTTCTGTCCATCCATCCATCTCCCATCCATCCACCCATCCTTCTATCCACCTATCTATCCATCCATCCTTCTGTCCATCCATCCATCTCCCATCCATCCACCCATCCTTCTATCCACCTATCTATCCATCATCCTTCTGTCCATCCATCCACCCATCCTTCTATCCACCTATCCATCCATCCATCCTTCTGTCCATCCATCTCCCATCCATTCACCCATCCTTCTATCCACCTATCCATCCATCCATCCTTCTCTCCATCCATCCGTCTCCCATCCATCCACCCATCCTTCTATCCACCTATCCATCCATCATCCTTCTGTCCATCCTTCCATCTCCCATCCATCCACCCATCCTTCTATCCACCTATCTATCCATCATCCTTCTGTCCATCCATCCACCTCCCATCCATCCACCCATCCTTCTATCTACCTATCCATCCATCCTTCTGTCCATCCATCCATTTCCCATCCATCCACCCATCCTCCTATCCACCTATCTATCCATCATCCTTCTTTCCATCCATCTGTCTCCCGTCCATCCACCCATCCTTCTATTCACCTATCCATCCATCCTTCTGTCCATCCGTCTCCCATCCATCCACCTATCCTTCTATCCACCTATCTATCCATGATCCTTCTGTCCATCCATCTGTCTCCCATCCATCCACCCATCCTTTTATCCACCTATCCATCCATCCATCCATCCTTCTTTCCATCCATCCGTCTCCCATCCATCCACCCATCCTTCTATCCACCTATCTATCCATCATCCTTCTGTCCATCAATCCATCTCCCATCCACCCACCCATCCTTCTATCCACCTATCCATCCATCCTTCTGTCCATCCATACATCTCCCATCCACCCACCCATCCTTCTATCCACCTATCTATCCATCATCCTTCTGTCCATCCATCTGTCTCCCATCCACCCATCATCCTTCTATCCACCTATGCATCCATCATCCTTCTGTCCATCCATCCATCTCCCATCCATCCACCCATCCTTCTATCCACCTATCTATCCATCCATCCTTCTGTCCATCCATCCATCTCCCATCCATCCACCCATCCTTCTATCCACCTATCTATCCATCATCCTTCTTTCCATCCATCTGTCTCCCATCTATCCACCCATCCTTCTCTCCACCTATCTATCCATCATCCTTTCCATCGATCCGTGTCCCATCCATCCACCCATCCTTCTATCCACCTATCTAGCCATCATCCGTCTGTCCATCCATGCATCTATCTATCTGTCTCAGATTTCTATTTACTTGCTATGGATAGATTCTATTGACCAGGCCAGGTTGGAATCCTTCTTCTTCCATTATCCTACCTTGCTTCAAAGCCAGGTGATTTAACTTAAATTATTATTATTATTATTATTATTATTATTATTACTATTTTTTGTCTTTTCAAGACGGGGTCTCCCTGTATCTCCAGCTGTCCTGGAATTCACTCTGTAGACCAGGCTGGCCTTGAACTCACAAAGATCCACCTGCCTCTGCTTCCCAAGTGCTAGAATTAAAGGCATGTGTCACCATACCCGGCTATTATTACTATTTTAAGCCTGGATTCTCAATGCTAGGGACACCTACTTCATCGCCTTATTACAGGTATTAGGGCAGAGAAGTGAGCTGAGGGCTGCATCTTCTACTTCCCAGGCTGTGGAGATGGGTCTTGGGTAAAGCACCTGCTACACATTCTTGAGGCCCTGAGTTCCATTCCCAGCACCATGTAAAAAGCCATGTCAAGGGAATGTCGACAGCAGAGAAGTGAAGACAAGAGGCACGCTAGAGTGCACCTGCCAGCCAGCCTAATCAGCCACGCCTGGGGCTCTGTGAGAGTCCTCAAAATGCAAAGTACAAAAACAAACAATGCACTGGGCATGGTGGCACATGCCTATAATCCCAGCATTCAGGAGGCAGAGGCAGGCAGATCTCTCTGAGTTTAGAGAGTCCAGCCTGGTCTACACAGAGAGTTACAGACCAGCCAGAGCTACATAATGAGAACCTGTCTAAAAAGTTAAAATAAAAATAAAGGATGACTCCTGGGGACTGACACCCTAGATGGCCTTGGCTTCTGAACATACATGCACATGCACACATGTGTGCGCACACACACAACATAGTCTCCATTTCTTTTTTAATGCATATTTTATATTGAATTTTTGTGGATTTCACACAAAACATTTTAATCATATTAGACCCCTTCCCTATCTGCATCCCCATAACCTTTCCATAGAGTTTCATGCATTCTGTCATATTTTAAGGCCTATGGAGTCAAGTTTGCCTGTTCAGCCTGTGTAGTGTCACTGCTATAGAAGACCAGCTCTCCCTCACCCAGTGTGATCGGCTGCCAATAGTTCCTCAGCTGAGGCTGGGGCCTCCTGCCCGTTTCCCCGGTTCTGTGCTGGGTTGTATCTGATTGAGTTTATATGCTGTCACCATTGTGTACGTTTTGTTTCTTTAAAATTATTTTATTTATGTATTTCTTTACTTATTTATTGGGGGTGTAGGCACATCACAGTGTGTTTATGGAGGGCAGACCACCTTCTACCACGTGGGTCCTAAGGCTCGAACCCAGGTGGTCAGGCTTGGCATCAAGGGCCTTTTACCCACTGAACCCTCTCGCTGCTCCTGACTCCTTTTAATAAAATTTTCTCATTTCCAAGCTTTCCACCAGCTGTGGACGGGACAATGGAGGACTGACCCAGGAGGGCCTGTCCTTTGGACAGCCAGCTCTGGACTGGCTCCAGGCAGGCAGGATGAGCAGAGGCCTGGGCTTCCCTTTCCATTCCTCAGCTTTAGTGTGGGACCTTTTCCACTCCTTTTACAGTACAGCTCTGAAGAGACCTGCAGGAAAGCATCCATCTCTCTGCTGAAAGCTCCCCTCACCGTGTCCACAGCCTGCCAGCCGAGCTGCCGTCCTTGGCTGACTGTTTCAGGCCCACTGAGGGGGAGGGGCAGGGTCCAGATGTTTTCTGGGCGAGAAGCAGGTGAACTTGGGGTTGGAGGAGCATAGGGGGTGAGAGCAGCTAAGACCCCGAGCAACGTGTCACAAAGGGGACCTTGAGGTGGCAGTGGAGCCTGTGGTGTCCCCCTGCCCTGGCCAGCTCTTCAGGGGCAACTGCTTTGGACTTCCTGTTTGATGAGAGTATTTCAGAGCTTCAGAGTGTTAATCCCACAGCATCTTTAAGAACTCCTTACAGGGCTGGAGAGATGGCCTAGCGGTTAAGAGCGCCGACTGCTCTTACAGAGGACCCGGGTTCGATCCCAAGCACCTACATGGCGGCTGAGAACCGTCTGTAACTCCAATTCCAGGAGAACTCCAGTTCCAGGGGAATCTGAGACCCTCTTCTGACCTCCGCGGCATTGCACGACATGGGTACACAGACCTACAATACATTCATACAAATAAATAAATAAATAAATAAATAAATATAAAAAAATAAAAAAGAACTCCTTACAAAAAGCAAGAAAGGGGCTTTCTACAAGCAGGGAAACTGAATCATGGCAGGTAAAATTACTTGCCCATGATCAGCCACTAGCAAGAGGCCCCAGCAGACACCCATTTGAACATCTGTCCCTGGAGGCCCAGCCTTGGCCTTGCTGGGCCAGTTCTCTGCCATCCCCTGGAAATGAATGCTGGTATTACCTGGTTCCAGAGCATATCCTGGTGGGCAGCAGTCCCTCCAGGAAACTCAGTCTCCAGCCTGCAAAATGGGACCATTTGTCACCTCGGTGGCCAGGGGGAGGGCCTGGCCAGGGTCTCCCTAATTCCATCATCTTCAGGCTCAGAAGCCTCTGGGGCTGCACGTGGGCCTGGGGGCTAACCTGGGCTCTGGCCAGGTGCACCAGTGCAGGGGTCCCCTAGGCACCCCATGGGCAGGCCACAGCAGGTCCAGCAGCATGGGACCATATTTAGTCAGGGGGAGCGGGCAGCCCCTGCTGGTATGCAGTTCTGGGAATTCCTGCCTGGGGAGCCGAGCCTGGCCTTTTTGGGTTGTCTCCCGCCCAAGGCGGGGAGGGAGGACTGGCCTGGCAGGGGGACCTCAGAATGGGTCCACTTGGGAAGCGAGACATCCCCAGCCTGGCGAGGGGCCGGCCTGCTGCCTCGACTGCCTTTTATGGCCTGTGTGTGTGTGTGCATGTGACAGGGACTGGAAGGGGAGAGAGGAAAAGAGAGAGGGACAGAGAGAGATACAGAGAGAGAGACAGAGAGATTGATTGATTAGGGACTTACAGATAGAGTGGAAGGGGAAGGAAAAAAAAGTCACAGGGAGCCAAAGAGTGATGGAGAGAGTGTCAGCCAGGGACCCGGACCTTCACAGGGCCAAGGGGAGGGTGCCTGAGGGAGAGGAGTGTGAGCTCTATTACAGATCAACAAGGATTCCTTGGGGGGTCAGTTGGGAACGTGCAGGGGCCAGTGAGGGCCCCCACATTCTCCTAAGGCACACCTGCAAATGCCATAATCACCCTTGCCCCCAGGAGCTCCCCCCCTCCATCCCCAGTGAGGCTGAGAGGTGCGCTGCCTGCCCTAGGTCTCATGGCTAGCATCCTGGAACTGCAGGCTCCACGATAGGGTTACTTTAATTTTAATTTCTAATTTTGGTTTGCAGTAGCACACGCAGAGCTGGAGAGGATACGTTCGGGAAAAGTCAGAATTTTCTCTTCCCACATATTCCCAGAACTCATGGGCCGTGTGTGTGTGTGTGTGTGTGTGTGTGTGTGTGTGTGTGTGTATCCTGTCTTATATTTGGCAAAGTTCACAAAGCCCCCCTCTCTGCGCTTCTCTCTAGACAGTGGGAGGAATACAGTGGGGATGAGGGACAGAGCGAGGCGAAAGGTCCCGGAATGGACAGGAAGAGGTTAAAATCTACTGGGCTCCCATTTCTCTAGGGAGCCATTCCTGCAACCCCAGGCCCCAGCCATGCAGCAGGGCACGGCCCACGGGCTGCAGGCGGCTCCCGGCCTGGCCTGCAGGGGGCGCCCCGAAGGCCGCAACGGACCCTGTCCATTCAGCTCCCGCCCCGCTGCCTCCCCTTCCCACCCAGCCAGTGCTGCTCTATAAAGCCGAGCGTCCGAGGCGCGCAGGGAGATTTGGACCGCCCCGGCTTGGGACCCGTGCCAGATCCGAGCTCTCCATCCTCCCGCTAGCCCCCCAATAGCAGGTCTGTAAGTAGAGTGGTACCTCAGGGGCAAGTCTGGGTGGTGGGCTTGAGCGGCCTCTAGAGCATCCTCCAAGGAGTGGGGTCTGCTGGGGGGGAGGGTCCTTGACTGCCGTCTCTTATGAGGACAGTGAGGAGATGCCACGCCATCCTAGACCTTCCTGGATTTCACCCCCAACCACGCATTCCTGAGGTTCCCAATGAGTGGGACCACCTGGGGGAAGGGCTGAGCCCAACTCCAGGTATCCCAGGGTCTAAAAACAAAACCAAAAAACTAACTTACCTAAAAATAATCAGTGGTTGGAGTGTAGCTCAGCAGTAGAGCCAGCCCTCCAGGAGGTCTTGGGTTCGAATCCCACCCAGTACTGGGGGAAAAAAAAATCAGGACTCGGTCTATTTTGTTAGGTCATGAGATGGATAACCTTGTGACCATCAGTTGAAATAAAGTTCATGAGAACTTGAGTGTGTGGATCCGTTCAAAGGCCAAGCAGCCACTCTGCATTTGAGTGCTTTCCATCAGTCTGTGACTGAGTGTGTGCTGATAGACCAAGGCAGATGAGACTGGTCATTGTAAGTAAGGTTTGTTCATTACAGCTGAGTTTCCCTCCAGACCCCAGTCCCTGCAGATTAACAAATGAACCCTTCTCCAGATTGCCTTTAGGGCCTCAGAGCAGCAGGTGGGCTACTGAGCCGCATCTGCAGGCACTTCCCACCTGCAGGTGCATCACGTCAGAGGCTGCTGGGGTCAGCTGGGTCTTCTGCAGGAAGGGTGCTCTCCTCCCCCAAGAAAGGCGATCTCCTGACCCAGGAAAATAGCTAGAGAAAGTTTTGCTGCTCTTGGTTCAGAGTCGTGGGGCGGGAGGTTGTGCCACTTCCGGAAAGCACCATTCAAAGCTATGCTTGTTAAAGATAGAAAATATTTAGCAAGTCAGGGTGAGGCAGGATTTAGTACTGCCATTAAGAACTGAGATCTGACACTGTGTGGGCTGGGACATCAGGCCCTCTGTTGAATACCGTTCTGCCTTGTTCTGTTCTTTCACTTTCTTCGTTTGGTTTGTTTCAAGATGTTCAACTAGCCTGGTCTACAGAGCGAGTTCCAGGACAGCTGGGACTACAGGGAGACCCTGTCTCAACCCCCCCCCCCAAAAAAAAAGAAAGAGCCTGACCATACTGATCTGAAAGTCTTGCAAGACAGGGCAGCAAGAAAGCCTCTTTCCTTTGAGATAGCTCTTGTTGATGTCACACTTATAAGCCATGCACTGTAGCAGTATTTAAACTGAACTGAGTCCATTTCATCATTATGACTACCTGACCAGGGAGGCATTATGAGCCTGTTTAGTAGATAAGGTAGCTGAGGCTCAGAGAGGTTAAGTATTTCCCCAGCGTCACACAGCTACTAAGTAGTATAAACCCATTTCTCTAGTTTGTTTAATTCCAAGTTCATAACTCTTGACCCTAACATCATTTTTTTTTTCTTTACTGAGGACCAAAATTTCTTGTTGGACTCTGGTTTCTGGTGGGATCAAATGCTTCCAGCAAAATAAATATTTATCATCATCTCTTTGAAGAAGATTTAACTGACCTTTTGCAAACTTAAAACAAAATGGACAGTGTGTTCTCAAGTGGGGTGAGGATGTGGTAGGAGTCCTTGAGTTTGGGGTGGAGGGGAGTTGCCATCCCAAGATCCCGAAACGTGAACAGCTGGGCTGCTCTGCTGGTTGGCCTGGTAAACACCATGGTTTTTATTATCATGTCTGAAATAGAGCCGTTCTTCCGTACAAGGTAAGGTTACGGATTATCATTACTTTTCTGTGGGAGGCTGGGATGGAGGCAGACATGCCCATGTATGGCAGCGTTTTCCATGAGGCCATTCCCCAACCCCCCACCAATCACCCAGACTTGCTGCAGGCTGGCCAGAACTCTGGGGATTTCTCTGCCCTGTCCTTGCCTTGAAGGGAACTGCTGCAGACACTGGAAAGCAGGGGATTCTTTTCTCCTTCTTTTCTTCTTCCTTTGGAAGTTTTATTTTTTGTGTGTCATTCGTGCAGGTGGAATTTACTATTTACTCCCCCCCCAATGCCAAGTAACTCTAAAATCACAGATTCTATTTTCCAGAATACTGAGCTCTATTTCAAATCCATCAGAATCACAAGGTCATGTCTTTTTTTTTTTTTTTTTTTTTTTTGGCCAGGTGTGGTGGCCACGTCTATAATTCCAGGACTTGGGAAGCTGAGGCAGGAGGATTGCTGAGAAGTTGAAGCCAGCCTGGGCTACATAACAAGACCCAGACCATCCTGGGCTGCAGTGGGAGAGATTGTCTTTAAAAACAAATCAAAACCCAGCCTGGTGATGCATGTCTATAATCCCAGCATTTGAGAAGCAGAGACAGGAGGATTGGAAGTTCAAGGTCATCCTCAGTTAAATTGATCCTCAGCATACAAAAAGCAGCTCTTCAGAATCAGTACTAGTTAGTGACCACCTTGTTTCATAAATCTGATCTTTGAATAACTTGCTCTGTAGTTCGGCTAGCACTGAAAGATAAGTATCTGCAAACCAAGATTCTCCTGACTCCAGAGCCTAAGGGGTTACCTTTTAGGGAGAGCTTGATAGATGACGTGTATCAGGGGCTTGGCACAGGGCCCAGCCTCTGCAAACTTCAGCAGATGGTCATTTATAGTAGTATGACCAGAGAGGTTAAGAAATTTGCTCTGCATGGCACAGCTGCTAGTAACAGACCAGGAAGCCTGGGTGTGATCTTCCCATAAAGCAGAAACTCATCCTTTCTCTCATGTTCTCTTTTTGTAAACCCCATTCCTATTGGGGCTTTGAGGACAGTGCCTGCACTGTGTCCACCATCCTTCCTTACAGTTCTGTTAGTGCGTCTGTGATCACTCAGGACCCTTTTGCCCGACTTGGCTCTCCTGTGCCCAAGTGAAGCCTGCCTGATGAAGTCTGCCTGGCCCTGTCATCCACTGACTCCCCTCCTCTCACCCACGACCTTCTGTCACATTGACCTCCAGCGTCAGCACCCAGACACTGAGTTGGAAAAAGAAAGCCATGCACGAATTTGAAGGAACTCCCGTAGTTGAGACCATAGAGGAAAGATACCCAGCATTTGGCAGCGGCAGTGGGTAGGGGTGGGGGTCAGGCCTCTGTGAGTCACTGGAGCTTTGGAGATGTATCCTCATCAGAGCCCCCAAGAGAGAGTTAGAGCCCCCCACCCCCTCGAGCATTCATATGCATGTGAATTTGTCCTCTGTGCTACAGATTCACATGGATGATTCTGGTCCACTGTGGATTAGAAACATGCTTTTAGTTGTATCTGCACTGAATGCATGCAGACCTTCTTTCAGTCACAGATACTTCTGTAGTACTCACTCTGTATTTAGTATTATAAGTAATCTGGAAAGCAGCTGAGTAGGTGCTCGGAAGTTCTTTGTAACTACTAAAGCCTTCAAGGGGAAGGACTTGGGCACAGGAGCATCACGGTACCCAGTGTGGTCCCCGACCAACTGAAGGGTGCCCATGCCTATTTGCCCCTCCCTCAGTGAAGCATGGGGCTGATGTCAGAGAGCCTCATGGAACACATCCAATGTCCTCTTCTGGCCTCTGTGGACATTCACACACAGGTGGCAAATGCACACACACACACACAAACACACACATGCACACATATGCGCACACACATAAATGTCTCCTGACATTCAAAGTGATGGATGTAGGACACTCCTGGTCTGATACCTGATAAGTAGAAGGGCTTAGGGTTGCAGCTGGGTGGTACATGATTGCCTAGAATGCCCAAAGCTTTGGGTTCCATCTCCAGTGTGGCACAAAGCAGGGATTATGGGGCATGCCTGTAGTCCCAGGGAGGTGGAAGCAGGAGGGTCAGGAGATCAAAGTCACCCTCAACTGCCTAGTGACTTTGAGGTCAGCCTGGGCTACGTGAGACCTCAAGTAACAAAAGAGAGGGTGGGTAACAAGTACAGCAATGAGTATTAAGGACAGATTAGAGCCCCAAGGCCCTCCGGGACAGCTCAGGTCTGCAGGACCAGCGCACACAGGCTGCTCTCCCTTTCCTTCTACATTTGGTCACTCTCCAGACCTAGAGCTGGGCTTGAACTCCAACTGGCATTACAGGGTCCTTCCAGCTGCTGCACTGAGGTGCAACTCAGGCCTGGAGAACTTCCATCTCACCTATATAATATTTAGAATTCAAGCCATCTTCCAGAGATACGGTAGTGCACAGCTGTAATCCCAGCACTCAGGAAGCTGAGGCAGAAGGATTGCTACAAGCTTGAGGCCAGCCTAGATGACATGGCCAGACCCTGTCACACAGCTGGAGTTGGAACTCAGTGGTAGAGCACTTGCTGAACAGGTGCAAGTCCCCAAGTTCATCCCTAGTACTTCAAAAAAAAAAAATTTAATGATTAAAAAAAAAAGTCAGTCTAGAGTTGGGGCCGTAGCTCAGCTGGTAGAGCTGTAGCCTGGCATGCAGAAAGCCCCAGGCTCCATCTCTGGCACATGTTTGTAATCCCAGCACTCAGGAGGAGGAGGTTCCAGAGTTCAGTTATCCTGAGCTACATGAGACCTTGTCAATAATAATAATAGTAATAATAAAATTTGGAGGCTAGAGATGGCTCAGCAGTTGAGAGCACTTGGGCTTCTTCACAGGACCTCAGTTAGATTCCCAGTACCCATGTGAGGCAGCTCACAACTGCCTACAAGTCCAGCTCTGAGACATCCAATGCTCTCTTCTGGCCTCTGTGGTCATTCACACACAGGTGACAAATGCACACACACACACACACACACACACACACATGCACACATATGTGCATACACATAAATAAAAGTAAAAAATAAAACTTAAAAAAAGTAGAAAATATTTTGTTTTTCAATTAGAGATGGTGCCTAGATCTTCCATGCCTGGACCCTGTCTATCTACCCCAGCTGGAGGAGGGGGGCTACTGGCATCGAGCAGGCCGTGCAGGAGTCCACACTGTGCAGTGTGTGCACACAGAGCTGGTGTAGCAGAGGCTGTGAAAGCCTGCTCTGAAGCAGGAGCAGGGGAGTTCTGCCCCATTGCACTCTCTGATCCCAGCTGTCATTTCTTTTTAGTCCTGGGAATTGAACCCAGGACCCTGTGCATGCTAGGCAAGTGCTCTACTGCTGAGCCACACCGTCAGCCCATTGGTTTGTTTGTTTTGAGACACAGTCTTTCTGTGTAGCCCAGGCTGAGCTCAAACTCATGTCCTCCTGAGTGCCTGTAGGCCCAGGACCCTGTACCTGGCTGACGGCTGCAGTCTTCCTGTCTTCATTCCTCCTTGTGCCACATCTGGTGCCCAACAGAGCATTTCTGGTCTAACCGTCACTGTCCAAGTTCTGAAAACTCCAGGCTGTGGTACAGGCTGAGGCAAGTCCCTCTGACAAAGAACCTGAGTTGCTTTGAACCTCCAAGCTGTAAGGACGGAGCCCGGATGTGCCCTGTGTATGCCTAGAATTTCTTCTGTTCCCAAATTCTCTGCCTGCTGCAGAGAGGCGGGTAAAATCCTCAAAGATCTCTAAAAACCCCTCTTTATTCGGAAGCCACCATGGCCGTCTGGATGGACAGGCCAGCTACTTCGCCTGTGTGCCTCCGTTTCCTCATTTGTAAAGGAGTAGTGGCTTCACTCTTGGTTTTTTGATTTGAGGGCTGGGAGGGTGAAATCCAGAGCCCTGTGTATGCTCAACTTGTAAGCTACACTCCCTAGATTTTCTAGATTTTTTTGGTGTTGGGTAGTTTTTGAAGATTTATTTGTGTGTGTGTGTGTGTGTGTGTGTGTGTGTGTGTGTGTATGCCACGTGTGTAGAGGTGCTCACAGAGGCTGGAGGAGGGTGTGTGATCCCTTGGAGCTGGAGCTATTGTGAGCTGGGTACTGGTGAGTTTGGTGCTGGGAATCAGACCTGTGACAGTTGGAAAAGCAGCAAGTGCCCTTAACCACTGAGCCACCTCTCCAGCCCCGGCTGTTGTGTTTTGTGGTGCTGAAGAACTCAGGGACTTGGGTGTGCATTCTGAGCCCCAAGCTCTACCCCCAGCTGTCCCCTAGGTCTTCTTAGGGGGTTGAATGAGAGAGCAGCTGGCATCCACATGACTTAGGGGCAATTATGACCATGCTTGTGTTATTGACTTGCGGGGCTTCGTGAATTCCCTCTGAGGCAAGTGCAGGACGCACTAGTGCTTTGGGAGCACTCCCCCTCCCCCCAGGTTCATAAGAACAAAAGTGACTTTCAGATTGTAAGACTTATCCAGAGCTGGGATAAGCTAGGGTATCCTGGTATAGACTCCACGTCTTAATGAAGGGCAGGGAAGATGAGATGTAATTCTTTTTTTTTTTTTAAGATGGTTCTCAGCTGCCATGTGGATGCTGGGAATGGAACCTGGGTCCTCTGCAAGAGCAGTCGGTGCTCTTAACCACTGAGCCATCTCTCCGGCCCCGAGATGTATTTCTTATCTGCTGTCTCTCTCTCTCTCTCTCTCTCTCTCTCTCTCTCTCTCTCTCTCTCTCTCTCTCTCTC